>QRFJ01000054.1:204983-636152 GCA_006176705.1 Cocos nucifera | reverse complement strand
ATCTGATTCTTATTATTTTAATAAATAAAATAAAATAAAGATAAATTAAATCAAATTTAATTTACCTGATTTGGGTAATCCTATTATCCTGTTGATGATCCTGTATGCAGCGGAAGGTTCTGGATCTAGCCACGCAAGCGCCTGGCCTCTATCGGTATCCACTCAGACTGGATCTAGAGATCCTCTTCTTCTCTATCACGTCTCCAAAAATCAGATCTGGATCTGATCTGGAGGATCTTCAAAACTTCTTTTGAAGATCAGCAGTCGTCCTTTGCAGCAGTGCAGCCTTCTTGCTTTTGATCGCCTTTCTTTGATCTGGATCGCACCAACCAAGCTCCAAAACTATTTTGGACGTGGAGAGAAGAGGGAGAAGAAGCTTTGGCATGGAGGAGGAGAGGAGAAAAAGCCTTGGGCATGGGGAATTCTGATTACTCTTTGAGTTGGGTACAGGGTCTTATTTATAGACTAACTGTGATCCAACTCCTCTTCTTCCCAACCAATCACAATCCTTTGTGAAATCAGATCTAAATCTGATTGGTGGAAATAGAGTCCCCTGGATTCCTCCTTAGAGGAAGCCTAAGACCAGTCAAAGTTGGTTCTTAGAAGAACTCTAATTGGAATCCAAAAGGGAGATGGAGTCCTTGTCCAACAAGGACTCCTAGGCGCCTCCAACTTGGGCACACGCCAAGGGTGGCGTGCGCCCTCCTCCTTGCCAGGTTCTGGCAGGGGGACAGGCCCCCACCAGCTCTCCAATAGGTGCATGACATGTGGTCAAAAGTCAAAGTATCAATGGTCAACGTTTGACCAGTCAAAGGTAGACTTTTGACCAAAGTCAAAGAACAAGAAATGGCAGGTGACCAAAAATGGCAGGTAATGTCTTACAAAATAAGACAACCTTTTCTGACTTGGACAACCTCCAGTCAGACCATATGAAGGCCTCTGATTGAGCACAAACTCTTCTTTGGCTCAGTCAGGACAACTTATTTATGATAGTAAAAGAAGAACGTTAGGTTCAATCGAGTGCTAGCACGATTTTCTTGAACCTAATTGAATCTCATTCAGATCAATTGAACTAGATCAGTTCAATTGATGATCACCAGATTCAAACCCTTATTTGTGTGACCCAGTTAGGTTCAGTTCTGTATGGTAATGGGATATGTCATGATCTCTATCATCGACATCATCGAAACTCCTTTCGATGGATCAGAACTCTTCTGATTCGAACAGCTAGAATGATCGATCATCTAAATCATTCTAATTGCTCCCAAAATCCACCAGTGACACCTAGCAGTATATGGTGGCAACCCATCAGAGCTGAATGCGAACCTCTTGGTGCAGCTACCTGTGTGATTAAGTTCTTCTATCTTGAGCCCCGATCAGATTAGGGTTAAGGTGAACTCGTCAAACCCTAGTCTCTGTCATATGATGTAATCATTCGATTCGAGTCCGATGTGAAAATCTAAATAGAAACTCTTTCTATTATTTCACTCTGCCATGGCCATGGGCTTCTGGACTTGATTCTCATGATTCATCATAGGGCTGCTCCTCTACCACCGAGGTAGATAGATTCCATCTTGATGCCATCCAGTTCCTACAATGAACATGCTATAGCCAACATACACCTCAGGGTTCCATATGGCTAGGAGACCGAGTAATGGTGTAGTCAAACTATAACACCCTCAAGGTGAACTGTCGATGCACCTCAGGTCAAAGAACCAGACACACTACTGCAGCATCGAGTCAGTCATTGACGAGAAGGTAGACTCCCTAATGACTACTCGAGGTGGTCACGCTCAGTGCCCTCGTTCTCTAACGAGTACCTATACTCTCACTCCGATGTCTCCACATCGTAGACTCAAGACTCATCTACTAAAGAGAAGCGATTGTACACCAACCTTTCAGATCAATCACCATCCTCGTGATGATCCTATGGTCGGAAGCAATTTATGAGTTAATAATGATTATTCATGTCTTAAATTTTTAACTCTTAAAAATATGAATTATCATTGTCATTAACTCAAAAGATGTATTACAGACACTAAATACACATATGTGATAGAAAATAACCTATTTTATTGATATTAGTCAAAATTATAATTTTGCCCCTAGAAGTGTATTACAAGTGTCAGCCAATTCTGGCTTTTAGGGCACATATATCTAACACTATTTATTTTAGATATTTTACGTAAAGTTTTCCATGCCTATGAGAAGTTCTCCATGCCCACTATCTGGTATATTTGGGATCAAATTTGACTTGGTCAAATTTGAAATTTGTTTTGAACTTGAACTCCTCTTGCTAGAATCCCAAAATATTAAAACACCTCTTCCTCTCTTATGCGCCAATATTTCCCACACCCCTTTTTTTTGTGCAAATTTTTTTCTTTGGTTGTGTGCATGGGTTTCAGATTTCTTACCCCATAATTTTAGGGGGAGGCGTCCAAGAGTTGGATGCCCCCCAAATTCCTCCATAGTTACTTAGTTTGAGTAGGTCTTTTGACCTAGTCTTCCTAATTTTATGGCGCTTCCTATTTGATAAGAATTGATGAGATTTTCCTCAGGTTTTTTCATAAAAAATAAAGAAAAGAAAGGAGGTGTGGCATGGGGGCTATGGGTGCCAAACATCTTGGAGGAAAAGTCTTCTTTTGGATATCAAAAGTTGATATCTTGTAGATACAAAGGTAAGAAAAAATTATCTTCTCTTATTTTTTCTTTTGAGTTTCTTTCTTCCTTATTTTTATGCAATTCTTCTATAAGAAAAATCTAGGATGGAGAGAAAGAGGGCGTGGATGATGGATGCTCCAAGGAGTTGGGGCATCATGGTCTCTTTTGGATATGATTTGATCGTGTCCTGATAAGAAGAAAGAGAAGAGAAAATAGTCTTCTCTTAAGATTCTTTTGAGAATCCTTTCTTCTTAATTTTTGCATGATTTTTTCTATGAAAAAAATCAGAGAGAAAGAGACCTAAAACATGAAAAAATTTTAGAGGAGAAGATCTCCTCTTGTCCCAACTTGGAGATGCATTCAGGACATCAAAGATTGATGTGCTAAAAGAAAAAATATGTCTTCTCTTAGGATAATTTTATTTAGCTT
Source organism: Cocos nucifera (assembly GCA_006176705.1). Lineage (NCBI taxonomy): Eukaryota > Viridiplantae > Streptophyta > Magnoliopsida > Arecales > Arecaceae > Cocos > Cocos nucifera. The sequence goes on along the minus strand of QRFJ01000054.1, from coordinate 633,062 downwards.
TTATTTTTTTGATTTATGGAAGATCCAAGAATTGAATTTCTTTCTTATTCCTCTTTGTGTTCTTCATCTCTTGGAGTGTCCAAGAGATTAGAAGAATATTTTTAAATTAACCATCATGAAGGATGCGCAAGAAGCTAGTATTTCAAGCAGATCTTCATTCGACGAACCTCCGATCCGTATTGCAGGCTCGTGTGGACTTTTTATAGAGGCCAGATGTATGTATAGCTCCAAGCAGTAAGGGCAACATTTGAACTCAATTGTAGTGTTCTCGACTCATGCAAAGATAAGAGATTTGATCTCTTCTCACACCTAGATGCGATCTAGGATTTGATCTCGAACTGTTCTAGATCTAGGGATTGATTTGATCAATACCAATCTTACTTGATTTAATCTTTAGATTTATAAATATATTATGACATATTATAGGTTAGGATTTAGTAATTAGATTATATGATTTTATAGATTAAATAATTTAATCTACATCTTTCGTTGTAATTTATTTTGAAAAAGTTTTGAAATTCAAGCATAAAATCCTGCATATTTTTCAATAATCTCTCAGAGAATGAGCCTCAGATGTTGAACCTCTTCTCTCTTTAAGCATCCATCTCAGACGATCGATATCATTATAGGCTCGATGATAGCCTCATTTAGCCTCAGATCTCTACCTCTCTAGGACTTCAATCCTCCTATGGGCCTATTTCAGTTCGACATTTTGTCGATCAATCATTTTCCGAGCTTTAGAAAGTATCTTCTCGAAGCAGTCGATTTTCTTGACTAAATCAATATTAGCAGCCTTCTTCTACTCCAAATGATATTTCAACTGGCCTATTTCCTCCTTCGCTTCAACTAGCTCTAAAGCTGAAGCTCCGAGGACGATACCAATAAAACTGACTAAGTAGTGCCCTAGCAAAGACAAAGATCTCAGAACACCCTCCATTCGGTGCTGAGCTCCCTCTCCTTCCAAAGCATGCCTTTCATCAAGTGAAGGATGGCTCCGTAAAAATTTTGCAACAACCCTTAAACTTTTGGTGGCAGTCGGAGTAGAAGGCAGTATTCGAGAAATCTCCACCTGAGCTTCAACAGGGGGGCAACTTTCGATGGAAATAGCCTCTACAACCTCAGCAAACCCTATCAATGTCTCAGGTTCAGACGTTCCAATGATTTCCTCCATCCTTATGGTAGTGCCCTTAACAAGAACTTTGGTGGGAGGGGTCGAAAAAGTCATTTCTACCATGGGCTCCGCCCTCGAATCCACCGGCATATTTGTGACCTCCATCGACGAATTTGTCGGTTCAGTCCCAGATTTTGGCATGCCCACCAATGGATCATCCATATAGAAAACATCCTTCTCTCCTTGGTCCACCACACCAGAAGAAGGTACGATTAGGAGAACGGTATTCGAATCCTCAATAATAATCCCTTCAGAGACCTGAGGATGAGAAGGAGTCCCAGCCTGTCATCTTCGAATCGATAACCTTCTCAACTTCTTCACTCGTTTGGGATCCATTTGGTCTCTAAGATACGGAAAAAAAACTTTAGGCAAAGGAGATGACAAATTCGCAATCATCGCCTTTTCGTCCTTCGGATGTGCTTAAAAGAAGGAAGAAGATGAACGGATATCCTCTTTTTTGAATCATCCCCTCATAAGGATGAATGGTCAGATAGATTCTTCGATCACAATTATCTATGCACAATGAAATAACATCACGAGCTATTAATAATAGAAACATCGCCAGAAATGAAGAGGCATGTAACTTGATCCAAAGCATCCTAAAGAAGTAGTCCTTTCGCCTAATCTCAGACTCAACACTATGAGGATAGTGTTATGGTGGTAATGTAAACATCTCGGATCGAGCTGTTCGATGCCTGGATTGCCTCGAATCGACACCAGGACATTAGCGTTCCAAGGTCGAAGTGCCTCGTGCATTCTCTCGACCCGCAAAGCAATCTGAAATACTTTGCTGATCCCAATAATTTCGTTCCAAAATAAATGACGACACAGCTGTGATCCAACCGCGATCCAACTATTTTTCACTAAATTGAAAATGGTGGAGATAAATAAAAAATTTTAATCATGCCTACGATAGCCTTTCTATCCTAAAAATGATCACGATCTCAGAACAACGTGATTAATGAAACGACATAACAATCATGATATCTTTTTTTTACAAATATCATAAATTTCACGAATCCAGATAAGTAAAAAAGTTCTTCTCAAAAAATTCGTTGTTGCTTGATCATTTTCTATTGGTTTGAATGTCGGAGGATCCTTGTTAAATTCAAATTCTTTGATCTAAACTTATTTTATAGATCATTCCAGTACTTCCTGTGAGCAGCCGATCACTCCACTTTCGAAGTGCACAATTTTCAATAACAATAGAATTATATATATATATATATATTGATAAAATGCTAAATAGATGCCAAAAAAATTAGAATAAGTAACGGACTTACGGTATCAGTCTTTCTATTTGGATGAAAAATATATTAATCATAAAATTTTAAATTTTTTTAATTAAATTCAAAAAATTATTTTTTTCGCTGCACCATGATCCTGCTATCCATCTTCCGTTAGCAAGGCAGACTAGGCCTCCACTTAAGCGGTTTTCATCATTTTCTGCTCGCCAATCCCATCCCGTCCTCCACCCTTCCCTCGCCTTTCACTTCGAGTCCATCATGACGCCCGATCCCACCACAAAGGCCCTCCCTACCATCATATGCTCAAAGCTTGAAAGCTCCCCGCCTTTTTCTCGGAAGTGAGCTTCCAAACCCATGCTCACGCCCTCCAATCCGGTTTCACCCGCTTGTGCCGTGCCTGCGATGCCTTTTCTTTGCTTGAAACCACACCCATATCAAAGCTTGCTCTTGGAACATTGCATTCTTGGACCTCGCCAAATATTGCCGCTTGCGAAGCCCTCGTCCTCTTCGTTTGCATGATCCCAAGTTCCGAACCTGATAACTTCACCTACTCCATTATTCTTTACCGCAATATGATCTTCGGTCACCAAATCCATGTATAAGTTATGAAGTTTTCCAGTCTCTTGGGAGTGTATGCAGAAGTAGGTTAAATGAAGGACAAAAGGAAAGTGTTTGATGGAATGCCCGAAAGTGATTCTGCATCTTCCAATCTTTTTTTGCCCTGTAAGAAACGGTGACACAAGCCTCCATCGTTTCAACGGTGGCCCGAAATGATATAAGAAAAAGCAAGAACAAAGAAATGGCAGGATAGGGCGGAAGCAACATCAAAGAGCAAGAGCTCCCTTCTTGAAACAAGACTCTTCATTGATCCCATCGAAGCTCTGTAAACAAGATGGAAAATTATTCACAAGCAACGTTTTTTTTTTTTTTTTTTAATAGCAGACCAATTACCAAAACAAAAAATCCATGATATTCTGCTGCGCATTGCAGTAGCGTACATCATCTGTCGGTGACCGCTCACGACCGTACATGATACAATATAATTGATGTTCATCTTTTGACGGCGGTCATTATTCTAAGCTCAACCAAATATATGTTCAAATATATTAATATTTTATTATTTTTTAAAATTTGAATGAGGCAAAGATATCGATATTCTATTATTTTTCATTTGGAAACTTGTAGGTGCACCGGAGATGGTTAGAGATGGATTTCGTTAGATCAATAGTTCCGTTTATCATGGTGACCAACAGACACCAACCAGAATCACGGCGATGAAATTATGAATAAGTGCAAGAAAAGAGATGCATCTGGTGGAACCTTTGACACCGGTGTCGAAGAGGCCAAATAGGAGGACCGCTTACAGGCACCCGCAGGTTCACATCATAACAAAATATAATGACATGAACAAAACCTTTTTTAAGTACAAAAAGGTTAACATAAAACAGGCGCTACAAAAAATTGAGGTTAAAAAGGCTAATCTTTTCAAAAACAACATAGAATTCTTGCGTTAATAAATACTGTACTTCATATTATTTTATTATTCTATTATTCTCCCATCCACCCACGAAACCCGCCGTGAGGCAAATCATATATTCCTCCATATCTTTAATTGTAACGAGAAGCCGCAATCCCTCACGGAGAGTGAAACACGTGTCCGCCACGCCGGGCACCGCGCATCCATTGCTGCCGTTTACCAAGAAAAAATAATAATAAAAAACATCCCATGTCATTCATGACGTCCGAAAAAGCAATCAAACGGTCACCAAAACTGGATATAAAAAAAACGGTCACCAAAACTAAAGTTACACGGACCGGCAGGCGGCAGATCCACAACTCCTACCACCATTTAGTTAATTTCATTAATCTACAGTCCCCCCCCCCCCCCCCCCCAGCCTTCTCATCCCGCTTCCCAGACTCAACGCACAAGAGATAATTTTCTCAGAGGCAGAGAAAGCAAAACTTCTAATGGCTGACCTCCATCAAACGATCGATGAAGCTTACAAAACTAAGGTTCCCTGAGAAATAGAAGGGGAAGATCATGCTGACGTCAGTTTTTTTTTTTTTTTTTTTCATCTACGGCCTTTTGTTCCACTTTTTTCTAAATTTACAAACTCCCGTCCGAAGAGAGAAACAAAATAACGTAAGCTAAAAGTATCCACCGGAAAGCTCCATCAGACGGCCGGCAAAGATTCCGGCCGCCACGAGAGATCAGCCAAATCGGACGGCCCGCAGAGCACATCCGGATAATCAAACAGCCCGCCGTCGATAACCACAGCCTCCTCGGTCGCTGCCGACGCCTCCCTTTCATCCTGCCGCCTGACCCCAAACTCCAGCCCATCGTAACACCCCGTGATCTCCTCGTCGAACGCCCAGATCTGCCCGAACCCATCGGCCTCCAGCACAGCCTCCATCTCGCCGGCGACGGCCTGCGCCTTCCTGGCGTCCCCGCCCTCATCTGACGAGGACGGGACCGTCGGCGGGAGGCCAAGCTCGTCATCGGAGGCCTCGAGAAGGTACCCGAGATCCGGTTGGCCGAGATTTTCAAAATCGGCCGGCGGAAAGACCGGATCCACCGCGTCCAGCGCCGCAGGCGCTGGCGGAGGCTGCGGGAGGGCGATCTCCTCCTCGAATATCTTCATCACGGAGGCCAGGTCTTGGGTGGCCGGATCCCGGTCGCCGGCGTCGGAGTCATCTTCGAGGATGTCGAGGAGTAGTTCGGCGTGGAGCCGTTTCGCCTCCGGGGCCTCCTCCGATTCCTCCCGGCTTCTCTTGTTGCCAAAGTCCTCCATGGCGAGAGGAGGAGAGAGAGTGACAAAAAAGGTGGAAGGAGGAAAGAGGAGAGAGAATATTTTTTTGGTAAAGAAGAGAGGGAGAATAGTTTGTTGGTTAGAATGGGAAGAGAAAAAGTATAATAGTGAGGAGCGTTGGGGGTAGAGAGGGAAGAAAAAGAGCGGGGGTGTTTTGGGGACGAGATGTGGGTTGTGCTTGGGGTTTATAAGGGGGGAAGTTTGGGAGCGGATCTCTTTTCCTTTTTTAATTAAAGGAAAATACTAAGGGGAATAATTTAATTAATAAATAAATCAAATACGGCAAAGTGGTAACGGGGGAGGTGGAGAGGTAGACAGCGGGCGCGTGGAGATCGGGATTTTGGGGTCATCCATCACGGGCGCGTTGCCCTTTTTTGCGAATTTGGTTTATTTAATGTTTTCTCTTTCTCGGAGATCTCAGCTATTAATTGGATCTGAATTCCGGGTTTGGCGTCCGGGATCACACACCACGTCAGCGGCTCGGCCGAGTAGTCGGCTAAGCTGGATGGATGGGAGATTGGAAGGCGTTTTTTGCGGGTTTTTTTTTATTCCGGATGCGTGAAAGGGGATCTGAGCGTGGTCCCAAAGGGAGTAGAATTACGGAAATGTCCTTACTGTTTCATGGTTGACACGTTCTTTGTTTGGTTAGATTTCTAAAGCCACGCAAACCTCCCGTTGTACAACGGAAAGGAACTGGGCGAACGGGAGAAGAGCAATAATAGGTCTGCTGGGATAATTTGCTACAAGTGTTGGACTTCATTCGATGCAAGTTCTTTCAATGTTTAAGTGAAATATAACCATAAAAAATGGAAACAATTGAGAATTGAGAAGAATGGCCACCCCCTCCCAACAGAAGGAAAAGAAAAAAAAGAAAAGAAGTTACTCCTAAAAGAGGGTGATGTATGATCCCTGGCCTAGTCCAATGTGTACCCATTTCAATTTAACATGGAATAGATCACTAGAAAAATCCTTTATCATGTTATCTATGTTAGCTAGTATGGTAGTACATGATTGATATTTTACTTGATATAGTACAATTTTTTGGATTTTTATCCATTCTGAATATAGTCCGCTGCCAATTTTGCTCATCAAAACAAAAAATTGAGCATTTTGATCCAAAATTCGATTATGGATATCAACAAGAGTGGACGAAATTATGGTTAAATGATTTTGGGTTTGTTCAAAAAACATTATAAGTATGTTAGAATATATATTTCACTATATTTAGACCGTTTTGGAAATTGATTTGTAAGACATAGATCAACAACTAGAGCCCTTTTTCACCTCCTTTTTGTACTTGGCTATATGGCCATGATCCTACATCCATTTTTGGTTTTGTAATGTTAAAAAAATTTGTTGAGTCCAACAACTTTCACAAGTTTTTTTGTTGAATCACATTTTACTGGTTTATAGCAACAAAACATCCATGATGTGGTTTTATATAAATGCACACTTGATTATTTATATATTATTTTAAATCATTGTACCATCAAATGACCATTTTGACCAATTTATTATAGTATCATAACAAATCCAAGTACATGTGGATGTTATATGCATTTCCGATGCAGTGAAACAATCTCAACTTTTATAAAAATTATAGTGATATTAAAAAATAATAATCGTAAACTATGTTAAAGCCTCAAGAATCCACTTTCTTTTTCTTTGAAGAAATAAAAGAATTCATCGTGAATAGCAAAGCTTTAAAATATAAAAAATAATAACATGTGAATCACCAACTCATGATGCATGTCACTATCAATGGTACAATCAAAACTTAGTCTTCTCCTTTGAAAAATGACAAAGTCCTAATATGATCTATATGCATACAAAATTTTTCCATTCGTCTATTGGATAGGCAATCAAGTAGACGGCTAAGCTAGAATTTTGATGGTTTGTAATAGAATCATATGGGTTTTCTTATGATCAAAACTATAAAAGCAAACAAGTGTTTGTGTAAACCAGAAGCATCTTTCTAGGATTTGTGGATCTAAATCTATATAAGATTTCTTCTTTTCTCATGAAAAATCATAAAATTGCAAGTATCACATGTTTCTCGATTGTTTATCACCTTAAACGATTCACAAGTATGAAGAAACAACATGAGATCAAATTTTCTTGAAAGATCTACACATTAAAGTGCATTTGAACCTCACAGCCATGTGATATTGATGCATCTAGAATTTATTTTTATTATATTTAAACATTTAGAGGGTGATACCTGCCCTTCCAAAATGAAGCAATAGGAAATAAGCTTATATAGGCTTGGAAGATGAATGCATCTCAATCGGCACTCGATAGTTGATACAATAAATGGGTGTTAATTAAGGAATGGCGACATGGTGCCAAGAATTATATATATTTTTCTGAACCAGCATCATGACATGCTCATTTCTAGTTACATCAATAACATTAATGGATGATTCATGCCACATCGTACAACTAAATTGAGAATCATCCTATCTTGTACGAGTTAACACCAAATTTGCAAGCATAAATTAATGAACAAAGAAATGAAGTAGAATACTAAATATAATTAGCTCCACCACATGGTTCTCTCACCCAAACAACATGAAAACTAAAGTAGGATGTGGTCCCCAAGCATCCAACTAATCAAATTATGCAGAGACACCATTATGAGAACAATGCTGTGACACGGTATCCTTTAAGATCTCGAATACTATTATGTTGTGTTTGCATTATTAGACGTCATTCTCCTTGTTTCGTATTCCAGGTGGAAATTTCTGTTAGATGGCACGTCTTGTTAACGTAGGGGCACCTATCACTGTCACGGACACGCGTCAGTGGAACAAACGGGGAAACCGTTGTTTGCTGTTCGAGGCCGAAGAGCTACTAGATTCAGGCAGCGGCCGTGGGTTAGGTATCCATGCTTATCTACCAGCGTGCGGTATTGAACCCGTGACCCGCAGAAATGTAGGCGATGTCGACCCGCTCAAAGACGGAACCGATCCACCGGTTGGCTTCCTGCCCGATCGACTACTAGCCAAGCCGAGCCGCTTAGAAAGGTTTCTGACGACACGTGTCGAAAGTCGAAAGGCTTGGCGACACCTCACCTTTTGTTTTTTTTTTTTTTCCCTCCTTCACCTTTCTAAAGAGCATCGTCCACCACCGCTGCCGCGCGGAGCGCGGCTCGTGGAGAGCTGGCCCCGCTCCGTCCGCTTCTCCATCACACCGGCTGATCCGGTGGGAATTGACCGTTGTGGAATTTTAAATGGCCACGTGCCCGTAATAGGTCACGTGAGGAAGGTGGTGCCGCAGAAGGGATCGCGCTTTTTTTTTTTTTTTTTTTTTTTGTGGTGGGGGCGTGGTGGCCCCCGCGAGAGACGTGACTGACCGGCGAAATTATTGGTATAGAGTAGGGGCCCACCACCACCTAGTCCTTTTTCCCACGGACTGTCCCCGTTAAAATTAACATTTCATTTATTTTGACTTCTTCTTTTTCTCCGTCCCTCATTTGTTTGTCGTCCCTTTTCAATCTTTCTCTCTCATGGACTTATTTCAATACCCTTACCTTCCGGTGCGTTGACCGCTTATTAGCACGGTTGCTTTTTAAGAAGAAAGGGGACGGTTTAACTTTAACAGGGAAAATATCATGACGAGGTTAGTGAATCCTATTTTTAGATTTAAATTTTGGAGTTCTATATAAGGTATCCATTAACATTTGCTTATTACCACCGGAGTAAAGGTACTCTGGTTACCGGCTGAATTCCGTGGATTCTTCAAACTTGTGGCATGGTTGCTTAGGCCACCGGGCAGAGATTAGGGAACCCACGCGAGCCGAAAAACGTTTTAATAATCTAGAACCAGGTCGAGGTTACCATTCGGGCCACCCCTTTTTCTAGGATAAAAGGTTTTTTGTTGACAAAAACTACCCGTCAAAAGCCCTTTATAACGTCAGACCTGTAAGGATATTTTCGTCATCCACGTGGTGATCTCGAACGGCTTTATCCGGTCTCGGCAAATATATCGGCAAGCGAACAACCGTCACACTCAAAAAACTAACGTCTCCAAAGAATATCTCAGAAATTTAAACTGGCTTTCTTTCTCCGTAAACAGCAATTAAAATAGTTAATATCTTACCGTACGTTCGACAAGGTCCACGTGAGCTGTTGAAGCGGGGAGGCGGACCTGGAAGCGACTTGAATGGGCGTACTATTAAAAAAAGAGGACAAGCAAAGAAAAGAAAAAAATGAGGGTCATATTGGTCATTTGACGCAAACGAATCCGAAACTGGAATGGATCACGTGAGGTGGGCCCCACACAGGAGTGGCGGGAAAACGCTGTGGGGACCACACATGCCGATGGAATTCGTCATCTGGCTCGCTGCCCGACGCTTATGTTGCGGTGCGCGCGCTTGCCCTCCTCCCGTGTTCCCGGCTTTCTAGAAAGCGATAAGGGAAACCCCTCGAGTCTAAGAAATAAAAATGGGCTCCCTTATCTTTTCAGATGGGAATCGACATGTATAACCCGTTTCCCATGTAGTTCGTCAAGAAAAGGGATGCGATGGTGGCTAATTAATGCAGCAAGCATAGGTTGCCGTAATGGGATTGAGCAGTTTTGCTCCTTGATTAGCTCGATTATAAAAGTTAATCCATACCTAATCTCCCAAGATGGAAATCGTGAAGATATTAGGAGTGGGTCTATAGCAAAAGACAATGTAATGAACATGGAACATGACTAGCCTTTGGTTAACCCATCTACATTTTTGTTATGCAGTGTTCTGTGCTATGGTGGTCCTTCAATCTCAGTAAGACAGAAGAAAAAGAGGGCCCATGTGTGTGCTCAGTCTAACCTCAGCATGATTAAGCTCAAGTTATTCAGAAATAGTTTTAAAAGATGGGACCAGGTCTTGCTCAACCATCTTGACTTGGCTGGAGAGAGAGAGAGAGAGAGAGAGAGAGAGAGAGAGAGAGAGAGGGGTGGGGAGGGGGGATTAGAATTAAACTCTCAACCATTACAAGTAATGCTAAACATGTATCGTGTATTGATTAATCATGGAAGAAATCTCACTTTCCTACCTTATGCATGCCAGCTACACAAAAGACCAAAAACTAGTTGAAATTGTTTAACCACCAAGTCAAAGGCTCTCATAGTTTGCAAGATAGATGGCAAGCAGGATTCCTCTAAGTTGAAGAATAGAGGATACGTTGTTAAATAAATGCCAATAAAAATTAAAAAAAATGAAATATGCTTATGAACGGTTAGGAGGACTTGCATCTATAGTGTGACTTTAAAATAACTAATCTTCTTTAGATAAATAGTTTTTTTTTTTTTCCTTTCCTTTGGATGGTAAGGGAGGCAAGATGCCACCCATTAAATAAACAACGTCACATGGAACATTTGCGCATGTTAATTGTAAGTCACACTGTATATGATCTAATCGCAACTAAAGATATTGTCTGAGGTGTTTCTAATACACTTTAGTCTAACAAGCATCCAAAGTGGTGGAAAATTGAGTTTTTAATGAAGCAAACTTTCTACTCTTCCACTTCAAAGCTACAGGTGGATGAGAAGCCATGAAGACAAGCACATAGTAACCTAACTTTGCTTTGTTGGCTCGATTTCATGATTATGACTTTTTTCTCCATTTATCTTTTTTTTTCCCTTTTTTTTTAATATTTGTTGGGCAAAGTAACAAGTTTGCCTTACTTTGCCAAGCACGTCTAAACGATCAAGAATTTATACATCGCTCGACAAAAGAACTTGGACAAAAGAATTGAATATAAAAGGATTATCATCTTCAACATTAGTTCTATATTCTTTGTGACTATATATGCATACGACTCTTCACCTCAACAAGTGTTTTTAAATTTATCCATCGGAATTATTTGATATATTTTCCGGTATAAATCATCATCACTAAGTTCATGAATTACATGAAAATGATAAGTTAATGCCTTTTCTGAATTAAAAAAAAAAAAAAAAAAAAGGGAAATGGTGATAATAATAAGAATAACAATAATAACAGTAATAGTAATATTTATTAAAATAATAGTAATAGTAATGATAATAAGAGTAATGATGATAATACTAATAGTAATCATAAGATTGTTAGTGGGCGACAATGTCCACCTTGTTCACTTCTCTACCCTGCTTTGAAATAAGTCTATCAATATGAATGGCCAACATATAATTAGAAACTCCGCATATAATATCTTTTGGTCTGCTTAGCATGTAGCAGTGGTGGCATTTTGCTATGGGTGACCTCCCAAGCAAGAAAACTCATCTGCAAGTTTGAACAAGGGTTAATTACTTCCTATCATACAATTAATTGTCAATGTTGAAATTATCATAACAAATAAACTAAAAAGATCCATATATACCATCCCGATGATGTCATGTAACAAAACCGAGCATGAATACTTTTCCACCTCACGAACATTTCATGTAATAGTCATCCTATTCCATTACTAAGAAGAAAATGTTATTTATTATTATCAGATTTAACCTTTTTCCCATTCTCCATCCCCCATCTTCTTTTCCTTTAGCAATGCAAGTAGTTTAGTCATTATGAAAAGATCATGATATCACTCTTAAAAGATCATGATTTGAGAAAGGGGACCAAAATTTTGGGCAAAATTATGTTGCATGGAATATCCTCAAGAGAAAAAAAATATTATACAAAAGTAAATGTAAGAAGTACTTGAAACTTTTGTAAGCAGTGTAGTTCAATTTGATCACTAACTAGGCTGAATGTAAGAGTGAAAGTACCAATTGTACAAGATTAGATGACTAAGGACGTTGTTGGAATTTGATCAAACCTAATCGACAAGGAATCTTGACAACAATTGGGTTGTGATTCAGCATGTGAAAACCCCACCACCTTCCAAACAATAAAATCAAGCATTATCTTCACAACAAACATGCAGGTGGTGAGTTATTTCTCTGCACCCGTAGCTGCTTTTCTGGCGTGCGAAGAAGCCCCACGAGACGTGGTTACATCAAAAGGAAGCCATCAATCTAGAAGACTCCGTCCTAGACGTCGTTTGATCATTTAAAGGCTGACGACGTACCGTGGACCCTTTTTTTTTAAAAAAAAAAATAAAAATAAAAAAAATCAATATCTAATCATATCAAATTTTTTCTTGTGGAATTCTTGCCATGCGCGAGCCCAACCAGCACGCTTTCAAAGTGAATGGATTGATATGCTTTGCTCACTGCATACGTTTCTCTTTAATATTTTAGATTTCTCTTGGGACATTGGTCTCAAAATGGGGGAATTGAGGTCCTCCTCAGGTTTGATTGCCAATTTTATATTTATTTTAAATAGAAATTAAAAGTAATTAATAGCTTCACCATGCATGCTCTAGCCTCGTGTATGGTGATTGGTGGACCGGTAGACGATCTCTTAATACTGCACCCAACTCCCAACTGCCACACGACGAAGATAGAGTGGTGCCGAGAAACAGCATCAATGAACAGACTAGGCAAAAGTTTTAAATATAATAAAATGAACAGCATATATATATATATATATATATATATATATATATATATATATATATATATATATATATATATATATATGTAGCTATCTATCTGAATATATATAGACGAAGCCGTGATGGCCATGTTGCAAAATAACTACCTTTTATAGCAGCAACAGATTGTATTAAAATGCCTCTAAATTATTCAAATTGCATCATGGATGATCTGGACTACAGTTTTTATTTCTTAGTTAACATTGTTATGGAGATTGATTTGGTCAATAGATGGCTCAAAAAATTATTAAATCCTATCGGAAAAAAAGAAAAATCTTTTTCAATAGCTTTAAGGATCTACCATACATCAATGCTCGTTATTTTAAAATTATCATCATATAAGTTGATAGACCTTCCTATATGATCTGGCCTCTTGGTCCTACAAAGCCTTGCTATTTAAATAAATCATGTCACAAATGGGGCCAGATGACACGGGCCTAGCTACTCTTCATTTTATCCCTTCTCCCACTCTTTACCTCGAAATAAACGCGATGATGGTGCCATCCACTATGAAGATACCGGCCAACTAGGATGGCAAACAAAAGCTAATATAAATTATGGAAGATATGTTTTTTCTATTTCTTTGGTGCTTTCCAGGAGGATGGGATGCTCATCACCATCTTCCGAAGATACCCGCCTGTTGACTAAAGCAAAAGCTTCGCTTTGTCTTTGTTCCTTTCTATGCCCATGAAACCTCTAGCGCTGGCTCAAGTCTTTGGGCTTAGGTCTTTGCTTTGCAAGGCATATCTTTTACTGGTCCACCATTCGATTGTTGATGAGAGATGAAAGATATGTTTCCTTTAATCCTAGCATTTTACTTGAGGTGGCAAGTCACTGACTTGGACCATATATAGAGCTTGATTCTTCAATAGAAATCATGTTTCCTTGTTCATTCTTAGTGTCTAAAGGCTTTAGGAAATATGATCCTAAATGATCCATGTGCTTCTTGTGCTTGAGTATTCCCCTCCCCGGTGGATGTGGATGTGGATGTATCTAATTATTTTCATGTAAGTGGATGATAGAAAAGGACGGGCATCCAAGCATTAGAGAGGCAAGAGGAATAATACATAAAAAATAGGAACAACAATAACGAAGTATCTAATAATTCAAAACTATGTTAGGAATAAGCTGTTTATATAATATAATCATGAATAATTTAGAATCCATTATTGGAATGTCTACCGAACAATTATCAGAAATGCAAGAGTGTGTAGACCATCGATCGAGGAAACTTTAGATGATTAAGAAAATTCAAATTACATTCGATCTATATTTTGTCAAAAATAATACGTTTCTGATTTGGTCCGTAAATCAATATTATTGGTGCAGAATCTGGTTGATGCCGGATCGAGTTGGAATCGAGAAGAATGAGATCGCCGTCGGTGATTTGCAAAATAAAGTTCCATCTAAAATCGGTGGTGGAGGCTCCGGTAGGATCCTCCGACGATCAAGTCAGCTCTTCTAGCCAATAGAAATGGAGTGCTCAGAAAAGAGTTCGGTAGAATTTCAGGAAAGAAAAGAGAGCTTAGACAAAACATATCTTGAGGATCCCATTTTACAGACGGAGCTTGTAGCGGATTGATAGTGACAGCTACAGCCGTCTGGCAGCGGACCGCTCAAGGTTTGGTGGAGTCTATCACGAAGAAGGGCATTGTCTGTAGCAGACTGATGGTGATAGCTGTCGCCGTTCGGTAGCAGATCGCTGTCGCCTACAGCGAACTGATAGTGACGGCCGCAGCTGCCCGGTACTGAGCCACTCGGGGCCGCATGGAGGGGTGAAAAGCTTTGACGTATGTCAATTTCAGAGAAGTTCGGACTTCTAAAGAAAATACGACTAGAGAAGATTATCTGGGAGGAACGCTAGTTGAAGAAAGAGTCCGGAAGGAGTTCGGCACGTGTAGAGATTCGACTGAAGAAGAGATCTAGAAGGAGTTCGGCTCCTAGAGGAATCTGATAGAAGGAGAGATCCGGAAGGAGTTCGGCTCCTAGAGGAGTCCGAATGAAGGAGGAGTTTGGAAGAAGTTTGACTCCTATAGGGGTCCACCTGAAGGAGAGATCCGGAAGAAGTTCGATTTCTATAGAGGTCTGACTGAAGGAGAGATCCGAAAGAAGTTCAACTCCTATAAAAATTTGATTGAAGGAGAAGTCTGGAAGAAGCTCGACTCCTGTAGAAATATAACTAAAGGAGAGATCTGAAAGAAGTTCGACTCCTATAGAGGTCCGACCTCCAGAAGGAGTTCATCTCCTGTAGAAGTTCGATTGAAGGAGGGATCCGAAAGAAGTTCGGTGCCTATAGAAATCCGACTGAAGAAGAGATCCGAAAGGAGTTCGAATAACTGTAGAAGTCCGACTGAAGAAGGATTTCAGAAGGAGTTCAGCTCCGATAGAAATCCAACTGAAGGAGAGATCCAAAAGAAGTTCGGCTCCTGTAGAGGTTCGACTGAAGAAGAGATCCGAAAGAAGTTCAGTTCCTATAGAAGTTCGACTGAAGAAGGGATCCGGAAGGAGTTCGGCGTCTACAGAAATTTGACTGATAAAGAGATCCAAAGAGTTCGACGACTGTAGAAGTTCGACTGAAAGAAGGATCCGAAAGAAGTTTGGCTCATGTAGAAATTCGACTGAAAGAGAGATCCGAAAGGAGTTCGACGCCTGTAGAAATTCAACTAAAGGAGGGATCCAAAAGGAGTTCGTTGACCGTAGAAGTCTGACTAAAGGAGGGATCCGGAAGGAGTTCAGCTACTATAGAAATCTGACTGAAGGAGAGATCCGAAAGGAGTCCGACTCATGTAGAAGTTCGATTGAAGGAGGGATCCGAAAAGAATCCGACGACTGTAGAAATTTGACTAAAGAAGAGATCCAGAAGGAGTTCGACGACTGTAGAAATCCGACTATAGTTCTCAATCAAAATTTTTTCATGATTGTCAGTCGTGTTAGGCCAAGCATTAGACTAAACTTCGATGGGAGCGGGATTTATCCCCAACAATAGTTTCCCCACTCTCGAGTTCGAAACTTAAAGGAAGGGAGTACAAAAAAGATGACTGCCGAAGCTTTTTTTCGGGCTCTGCATCAGTTGGGGTTGAAGCTCTGGAGAGACCTTATCTTCAACCGAGGTTAACGTTGAAGTTGAGACTCAGGGAAGATCTTGCCTCCAGTCGAGGTCCAAGGAGATCTTGTCTGCTGTTGACGTTGCGATTAAAGCCCATGGGAGATCTTGTCTCCAACTGAGGTTGACGTTGAAGTTGAAGCTCGGAGGAGATCTTATCTCCAGCCGAGGTTGACGTTGAAGTTGAGACTCGGGGGAGATCTTATCTCTTGCTGACGTTACGGTTGAAGCCCGTGGGAGATCTTGTCTCTAGCTGGGGTTGACGTTGATGTTGAAGCTCGGGAGAAATCTTGTTTTCAACCGAGGTTGATGTTGAAGTTGAGACTCGAGAGAGATCTTGTCTCTAGCTGCGGTCCAAGGAGATCTTGTCTCCTGCTGACGTTGCAGTTGAAGTCCGTGGGAGATCTTGTCTCCAACTGCGATTGACGTTGATATTGATGCTCAGAGGAGATCTTGTCTCCAACACAGGTTAACGTTGAAGTTGAGGCTCGAAGAAGATCTTGTCTCCAGCCGCAATCCAGGAAGATCTTATCTCCTGCTGACGTTGCGGTAGAAGCCCGTGGAAGATCTTGTCTTCAATCGGGGTTGACATTGATGTTGAAGCTCGGAGAAGATCTTGTCTCCAGTCAAGGTTGACATTGAAGTTGAGGCTCGGAGGAGATCTTGCCTTCAGCCGAGGTCCAAGGAGATCTTATCTCCTATTAACGTTGCGGTTGAAGCCCGTGGGAGATCTTATCTCCAGCTAGGGTTGACGTTGATGTTGAAGCTCGGGGAAGATCTTATCTTCAATCGAGATTGATATTGAAGCTTAGAAGAGATCTTGTCTGCAGCTGAGGTTCAAGAAGATCTTATCTTCTATTATTGCCGAGCATAATGGAGCCGTTGTCGAAATCTTTTCTCTCATCCCGTCTAAAATGAACGAGGCCTTCGGCTTTGCTCAAGTTAAAACGAGGTCCTCCTATTTCTAATGACCTGTGGGGGATATAAGGACTGTTGTCAGGGCTTCTTTCCCCAACTTGTCTAAAATGAACGAGGCCTTCGACTTTGCTAACGTCAGGACGAGGTTCTTCTCCTATTTCTAATGGATTGTGAGGGTACATAAGGGCCATTGTCAGGACCTCTCCTCCTATCTCGTCTAAAATGAATGAGGTCTTTGGCTTTGCTCATGTTAGGATGAGATTCTTCTTCCGTTCCTAATAGGCTGTAGGGGCACATAAGGGTCGTTGTCAAAATCTCTCCCCCATCTCGTCTAAAATGAACGAGGCCTTCGACTTTGCTCATGTTAGAATGAGGTTCTCCTTCTGCTCCTAATATGACCATTTTTAACTGCTTCTTTTCTATCATCATATAATTTTTGCACCAAGAAACAATAATATTGAAATGAAGAAGTTTTATTGCAGAAAAATTACTGGTAGTACATCCTCAGATTTTCTGAGTTCCAAGATCATAAGAGCGTTGTTCCTCCGAGCTTCTTCGAGCGATAAGTTTTGGATCGGACGACCTCCACCACTTCATATGGGCCTTCCTAATTTGGGGCAAGCTTTTTCTAGCTTTGAGGTTGGAAGATGGCGGCTCGTCGAAGCACTAAGTCCCCCACTTTGAACGTTTTACTTCTGACTCTGGAGTTATAATATCGGGCCATCTTCGTCTGTAGGCCACCATCCGAACTTGAGCTTTTTCTCTTTTTTCTTCTAGCAGATCGAGGTTGGCTCTAAGGTCCTATGAGTTATGCTGCTCATTGAAGGCCATGACCCATGCTGATGGAAGTTTAAGCTTGATTGGTATGACTGCCTCCATTCCAAAGACCAAGACGAATGATGTTTCCCCAGTCGGCAATCTTTGAGTAGTTTGATACGCCCAGAGGATGTGGTAGAGTTCATCCACCTAGGCCCTCTTTGCTCTATCGAGTCTCATCTTGATACCTTGCAGAAGAGTCTGGTTGGTCACTTCAGCTTTTTCATTTGCCTGTGGGTGAGCTACCGATGTGAAGTGGTGGAAGATGTTTAGGTCTTCGCAGAACTCGGCAAATCTCGTCCCAGCGAACTATCGCTCATTTTCTATTATGAGAGTTTGGGGCAGACTGAATCGACAGACTATTGACTTTCAGATGAAATTCTGTACCTTGGCCTCGATAATTTTTACTAGTGGTTCAGCTTCGACCCATTTGGTGAAGTAGTCGATTACGACTAGGAGAAACTTTTGCTGCTCGGATGCCGTTGAAAAAAGGTCAAGTATATCCATTTTCCACTGTGCAAATGACCAAGATATGCTTAGCGGAGTAAGCTCAAAGGTCGGTTATCTTTGTATATTTGCATTCTTCTGACAGCAGTCATATTTCTTGATATACTCCATAAAATCAAGGTACAAGGTCGGCCAATAGTACTCTTGTCGAAGTAGTTTTTGTGACAGAGACCTGGCTCCTACGTGACTTACATAATTTTTTTCGTGCACTTTCCATAATGCAAAATCAACCTCTGAAGGTCGGAGACATCTTAGCAGCGGTAGTGAATACGACCTCTTATACAACTTGCCCTCATACAAAACGTATCGAGAGGCTTGATTTCTGAGTTTTCGAGCTTCTTTTAGATTACGAAGAAGAACTCCCTCCTTGAGGTAGGCAATCAACGGATCAATCCAATTCGGCTCAAGCTCCGTTTGCATAACGACCTGTGATGCCTCTAAGCTTGGGCATTTTAGAGTCTCAAAAATACTTCTTTTGATAGTTTGACTGGGGCTGAAGTAGCCAATTTAGAAAGGAGATTGGCTCTTATATTTTCTGCCATCGAAATCCATCGAATGCCAAAGCTGTCGAAGGCCAAGATCAAATCTTTTACTTTCTTCAGATATTTCATCATACTCTTCTCCTGCGCTTCGTAGTTGCCACTAACTTGGCCGACCATCAATTGAAAATCACTATAAACTTAGAGCCGATCTACTTTTAACTTTCTTCCTATTTTTAACCCGACGATCAGTGCTTCATACTCGGCCCCATTATTCATCGTGAAGAATTCAAAGCGTAGCACGTATTCGACGATGACTCCCTCGGGACTGACTAAAACTAACCCCACACCTGCTCCAACGGAGTTGGACGAACCATCCACGTACAGAGCCTAAAAGCCTTTGAAAAGGTCTGCACTCTCCTCGAGAAAGCTCGGTTGCAACAGCAGAGCGTCGGTCTCATTCTGTTCAAGTTTGACTTCAGTTGGAATGGTATATTTTACTATAAAATCTATCGATATCTGAGCTTTGATCGATGGCCAAGGTCGATAGTTAATGTCAAATTTCATGAGCTCAATTGTCCATTTTGCAATTCTCTCGAAAGCATCCATTCGATGAAGGACTGCTTTTATTGGTTAGTCCGTAAGGACCGTTATGGTGTGCCCTTAAAAGTAAAGTCGAAGTCTTCTGGTAGTAATTAGAAGAGAGTAAGTCAATTTTTCTAGCTTAGAGTATCTAATCTCTGCATTCCTTAGGATCCGACTTACGTAGTAGATCGATTGCTGTACCTTCACTTTCTCCTTGATCGGGACTGCTGCCAAAGCCACCCGGGAGATTGCTAGGTACAGAAATAATTCTTTTTCGAATTCGAATTTTGCCAGTAGTGGGAGTGAGTCGAGTAGTTTTTAAACTCCTCAAACGTTCATTGGTACTCCACCGTCCAGCAGAAGTTCTTTGGTTGTCTGAGAACTCAAAAGAAGGGCATGCATCGCTCGATCGATCTCGAGATGAAGCGATTTAGAGATGTCATCTTTTCAGTTAGGCGCTGAACTTCTTTGATTATTTTTGGAGCAGTTATCTCCTGAATGGCTTAGATTTTCTCTAGATTTGCTTCAATCCCGTGTCTTGATACCATAAACCCCAGAAATTTTTCAGAGATCACACCAAAGGCGCACTTGATCAGGTTCAACTTCATCTTATGCTTTTTGAGTGTGCTGAAGGTCTCTTCGAGATCGGTGAGGTGGTTTATAGAAGCTTAACTTTTGATGAGCATGTCGCCCACGTACACCTACATGTTGCGATTGATCTGCTCCTTGAAGATCTTGTTGATCAGGCACTGATACGTTGCCTCTACATTTTTGAGTCTGAAGGACATAATCCTATAATAATAAAGACCACGGTCAGTAACAAAAGCAGTTTTCTCCTCATCCTCCGATGCCATCCGTATCTGGTTATAACCAGAGAAGACGTCCATGAAGGTTAGAAGCTCGTAACCCAAGGTTGCATCTACCAGTTGATCAATCCTGGATAGAGGGTAGCTGTCTTTTGGATAGGCCTTATTCAGCTTTTTGAAGTCTATACACATTCTCCACTTATTATTTGCCTTTTTAATGAGGACTATGTTTGAGACCCAAGTTGAATAGCTAACTTTTCGAATGAATCCAACTTTGAGGAGCTTGCCTACTTCTTCTATGATTGCTTCTGCCTCTCCGAGATATGGTTGCGCATCTTCTCTTTTATCGATCGATGCTTCAGATTCATGGTCAGCCGATGTTCCATGATCTCGGCATCAATTTTTGGCATATCCATTGGGGCCCAGGCAAAGACATCCACGTTCTTCCTGAGGAAGGTGACGAGTTGCTCCCAAACCTCATCCCCCAAGTTGGAGCCGATCTACACTGCGTGCTCCGCATTTTCATCATTTAAGGGTAAAAATATGAGGTCCTCCATAGGCTCATCTCGCTCCTCAGTGAGGTCATCACGGACATCCAACCCATCAACAGGATAAGAGTCGGATTGTTCTTTCTTATGCAGGGTAATTGAGTAGCAGTGCCTTGCCAAAGCTTTATCTCTTCTGACCTCTCCGATCCCATGACTTGTCGAAAACTTCATCTTTAAATAAAAAGTTGATATCACTGTCCGAAGTGCATTTAGATCAGATCGATCAAGAATAGTATTACAGACAGATGGAGCCTTTATGACTAAAAAATTGATTTATGCCTTAGTCTGCTTCGAGCGTTGCTTTGCAGTCACAGCCAAGGTCATTATGCCTTCAACTGGTATAGTATCGCCAGTAAAGCCTACCAATGAAAAGTTCATTGATCCTAAGTAGTTATTGAGTACGGACATTTTCGAAAAAGCATCATAAAATAAAATATCAGCTGAACTTTCATTATCTATAAAAATACGACGTACATCACAATCGGTAATGTTTAAAGAGATTACAACCACATCATTGTGCGGGAACTAGATCCCTTGAGCATCTGCCTCAGTGAAGGTTATGGGTTCTTCAGTCTTCCATCTCTTCACTGATCCCTCGGATCCGCTGGCCTCTTCTCATCGAAGTCCCCCTAAGATAGTATTTTTGATATGGAGAGATGGCCGATCTCCTTGTTGATCCTTTTTCGTTGGTGGTTCAGATTGCGGCAATACCCTCGACCGATCTTTTCGAGCTTCAAGCCATCGCCGCAGGAATCGATCAAGTCTACCTTGCCTGATGAGCTTCTTGATCTTATCTTGGAGTTAGATACACTCCTCAGTATCGTGACCATGGTCATGATGATAAAGGCAAAAGTTCTTAGGATTGCGCTTGTTGGGGTAAAAATGCATCCTTTTCGATCTCGACAGTTGCTCCCTGATTTTCATCAACACTTAGATTTTTGGAGTATTGGGAGGAGTTCGGGCTCGCTTGCACTCAGAGGAAGTTCGAGAGCGCGGTCGACCTTCACTCTGACTTTTCTTCCTTGGTGGATCTGCCTGGCTCACCGATTCACCACTCATCAAAGACTTCATCATCCTTAGCCTTGAAGGCCTCTTCAGCTCGGGCATAACCTTCAGCCCGAGCTAGCATATCGGTAAAATTTTTGGGTATTTTTTTTTCAAGAAGAACAACAAATCATTCTTCTGAAGGCCGTCCTTAAGTACGGCCATGGCGACTGATTGGTCCAAGCTCCGGACCTCCAATGCAACAATATTAAATCAGAAGACATAAACCTAGATGGATTTCTCATCCTTCTGCTTGATGGTTATCAGAAAATTCGAACCTCGGTGCGGACGTCGACTGCTGATGAAGTGAGCCATGAACTGATGATTTATCTGATAAAAAAAAAGATGGTACCCAACTTAAGTATCGAGTACCAATTCACGATGGCTCCCTTGAGGATGGACAGAAAAGTTCGGCACAAAATAGCGTCTGATGTGCCATGGAGCAACATTATTATCCGAAAGATTTTCAGATGATCGATTGGATCAATGATCCCATCGTAACTCTCAAACTGCGAAAGCTTGAAGTTCGACGGGATCGGTTCCTACACAATCCTCTGAGAAAAAGGAGGATCAGTGTAAATATCATTATTATATGAGGAGGATATATGATGGAGCTCTTCGATTCGTCGGCTCATTTCTAGGAGCCTTTGATCTAGGAGATCTTCACGATCGTTGATCTCCAGAGTTTTCTGATGGAACGGGCGCGAAGCTTTCCCCTGAGTCAAGTCGTGGTTCGAGCAAGGGCCCTCCATCCTCTACTTCTCCTTTTTGGAGATCAGAGATCGGATAGCCTAAGTCGACCGTTCCCAGACCAAACCATAGGGCTCCGAAGAAGCCTACTCCGATCGAACCGGTGCTGGGGCCTGTCGATGTATGGCCTGCATCGCCTCCGTGAGACCGCGAACCTGCTGGACTAGTAGGTTGAACTGTTCTACGTCCACTATGGCCATAGGTGGATCTTGAGTTATCGGAACTGAAACGAGAGTGGATAGGTCTGGACAGGATCTGGCCATAGAGATCGTCGATCGTTGAGTTGAAGCTTTCCTAGGAAGTATTTTTTTTCAGAGAAGAACTCTAGAGAGGAAGAAGAGAGATCGTTGGTGAGCACTCCTTTAAGAATAAGAAAACCTCAGAAACAGAGCCCCTACCTCTAGCACCAATTCTGTTTGTGCAGAATCTAGTTGATACCAGATCGAGCTGAAGTTAAGAAGGACGAGGTCACCATCGGTGATCTGCAAAATAAAGTTTTATCTGGAGTCAGTGGTGGTGGCTCCGATAGGATCCTCCGACGATCAAATCAGCTCTTCTGACCAAAAAAAATAGAGTGTTCAGAAAAGAGTTCGGCAGAGTTTCAGAAAAGAAAAGAGAGCTTAAAGAAAACATATCTGAAGAATTTTTTTTTATAGACGAAACTTATAGCGGATTGATAGGGACAGCTGCAGCCATCTGGTAGCAGACCGCTCAAGATCTGATAGAGTCTATCGTGAAAGGGGTGCTATCTGTCGCACCGCCTGTAGCAGACTGATGGTGACAGCCATCATCGCCCGATAGCGGATCGCTGTCGCCTATAATGGACTGATAGTGATGGCCGCAGTCGCTCGATACTGAGCCACTCGAGACCGCATGGAGGGGTGAAGAGCTTTGATGTATGTCAATTTCAGAGGAGTTCAGACTTCTAAAGAAAATACGGCTAGAGACGATCATCCGGAAGGAACACTAGTTGAAGGAGTCCGGAAGGAGTTCGACACCTATAGAGATTCGACTGAAGAAGAGATCTGAAAGGAGTTCGACTTTTGAAGAAATCTGACAGAAGCAGAGATCCGAAAGGAGTTCGACTCCTAGAGGAGTCCGAAAGGAGTTC
This sequence comes from Cocos nucifera, assembly GCA_006176705.1. Classification (NCBI taxonomy): domain Eukaryota; kingdom Viridiplantae; phylum Streptophyta; class Magnoliopsida; order Arecales; family Arecaceae; genus Cocos; species Cocos nucifera. Next base: position 609,665 of record QRFJ01000054.1, on the reverse strand, counting down.
GACTCCTAGAGAAGTCCGAAAGGAGTTCGACTGAAGAAGAGATTTGAAAGTAGTTCGATTCCTGTAAAGGTCCAACTGAAGGAGAGATCCAAAAGAAGTTTGGCTCATGTAGAAGTCCGATTAAAGGAGAAGTCCAAAAGAAGTTCGGCTCCTATAGAAATTCGATCGAAGGAGGAGTCCGGATGGAGCTCGGCTCCTGTAGAAATCTGACTGAAGGAGAGATCCAAAAGAAGTTTGGCTTCTGTAGAGATCCAACAGAAAGAGAGATCTGGAAGGATGGCTCCTATAAAAGTTCGATTGAAGGAGGGATCCGAAAGAAATTCGGCACCTGTAGAAATTCGATTGAAGGAGAGATCCGAAAGAAGTTCAACGACTGTAGAAGTTTGACTGAAGGAGGGATCTAAAAGAAGTTCGACTCCTGTAGAAATTCGACTGAAGGAAAGATCCGAAAGGAGTCCAACTCCTATAGAAGTTCGACTAAAGGAGAGATCCGGAAGATGTTCGGCTCCTATAGAAGTTCGACTGAAGAAGTGATCCAAAAGGAGTCCGGCTCCTATAAAAGTTTGACTGAAGGAGGTATTTGGAAGGAGTTCGGCGCCTATATAAATCGGACTGAAGGAGAGATCCAAAAGAAGTTCAGCGATTGTAGAAGTCCAACTGAAGGAGGGATTCGGAAGGAGCTTGGCTCCTGTAGAAATTTGAGTGAAGGATAGATCCGAAAGGAGTTCGATACCTGTAGAAATTTGATTGAAGAAGAGATTCAAAAGAAGTTTGGCTCTTATAGAAATTCGACTGAAGGAGAGATCCGAAAGGAGTCTGACTCCTGTAGAAGTTCGACTAAAGGAGAGATCCGAAAGAAGTTCGACTCTTGTAGAGATCCGACTGAATGAGAGATCTAAAAGGAGTCCAACTCTTGTAGAAGTTCGACTAAAGAAAGATCCAGAAGGAGTTTGGTGCCTGTAAAAATTCGATTGAAGAAGAAATTCGGAAGAAGTTCGGCGACTGTAGAAGTCCAACTGAAGGAGGAATCCGGAAGAAGTTCGGCGACTGTAGAAATCCGACTGAAGGAGGAATCCAGAAAGAGTCTGGCTCCTATAGAAGTTCAACTGAAGGAGGGATCCGGAAGGAGTTTGGTGCATATAGAAATTCGATTGAAATAAAGATCCAAAAGAAGTTCGGCTCCTATAGAAATCCAACTGGAGGAGGGATCCGGAAGGAGTTCGGCACCTATAGAAATCCGACTGAAGAAGAGATCCGAAAGAAGTTCGACTCCTGAAGAAATCTGACTAAAAAAGAGATCCGAAAAGAGTCCAGCTCCTATAGAAATCCAACTGAAGAAGAGATTCGGAAGGAGTTCAGCTCCTGTAGAGGTCCGACTGAAGGAGAGATTCGGAAGGAGTCCAGCTCCTATAAAAGTTTGATTGAAGAAGAAATTCGGAAGAAGTTCGGTGCCTGTAGAATTTGGACTGAAGAAGAAATCCGAAAGAAGTTCGACGACTGTAGAAGTCCGACTGAAGGAGGGATCCGAAAGGAGTTTGGCTTCTATAGAAATTTAACTGAAGGATAAATCCGGAAGGAGTTCGACGTCTGTAGAAATCCGACTGAAGAAGAGGTCTAGAAGGAGTTAAGCGACCGTAGAAGTCCGACTGAAGGAGGAATCTGGAAGAAGTTTGGCTTCTATAGAAATTCGACTGAAGGAGAGATCCGAAAGGAGTTCGATTCTTATAAAGATCCGACTGAAGGAGAGATTCGGAAGAAGTTCAACTCCTGTATAAATTCGACTGAAGAAAGATCCATAAGGAGTTCGGCGTCTGTAAAAATTCGATTGAAGGAGAGATCCGAAAGGAGTTTAGTGACTATAGAAGTCCAACTGAAGGAGAAATTCGGAAGAAGTTCGGTGACTGTAGAAATCCGACTGAATGAGGGATTCGGAAAGAGTCCGGCTCCTGTAGAAGTCCGACTGAAGGAGGGATCTGGAAGGAGTTTGGCACATGTAGAAATCCGATTGAAGGAGAGATCCGAAAGGAGTTTGGCTCCTATAGGAGTCCGACTGAAGGAGGGTTCTAGAAGGAATTCGACGTCTGTAGAAATTCGACTGAAGGAGAGATCCGGAAGAAGTTCGGCTCCTATAGAAGTCCGACTGAAGGAGGGATCCGAAAGAAGTTCGGCATCTGTAGAAATTCGACTGAAGAAGAGATCTGAAAGGAGTTTGGCTCCTATAGAAATTCGAGTGAAGGAGAGATCTAGAAGAAGTTCGGCTGGGGTGCGGTCGCTGAGGAGTTCGGTTGACTGAAGGAGTTCAGTTGAAGTTCGATCGTTGGAGAAAAAATTTTTGGTCGAAGTTCTTTCGTGATTGCCAGTTGCGTTAAGCCAAGCATCAGACTGGACTTCGATGGTAGTAGAATTTATCCCCAACAAATATGATGGAAGAAATAAAGAAAATGCTAGGATAAGTATGAAATCGATAATCCGAGTCATTGATTGGCACCGGATTCCAATATAATTTTGTGGAGCTCGTGGACTGCGCATTCCAATATAATTTCCTTCTTGTTCCTCTCTTTTGCTAAGAAAATTAGTAGAATCTCCGTAACATAAAGCTTGCTTCTGCTTAAGAAACACTGTTGTCACACCGGACATGATCGGTTTAGCTTAAAGTTAATCGTAGTTGCAACAAATGTGTGATAACATTTTTTCAATAAAAAAAATTAAGGTGCCTCAGAATAAATAGATTTTTATATAAATGTAATGTTCATGATTCCATCTGATACAAATTTATTATTTATCGTAAATTAATTTGGTCATATAACAAGTTTAGTCATTTGTATATAAACCATACCTTCGGTCTAACCTCTTTAATCTTATGAAGGGAACTAATTATGCATGTATGCTATGCGAACTTTACCCATGAATGACATCATGATATGTATTCTATACTAATCAGAGCTGATATAGACAAATAATTGAGGCTTACAAAATAATAGATGTAGATGTGGACCGTGCGGTCGGCATCATATCTGCGTCACCGTTCCTTGCCTCCAAACGCATTCTACTTTTTCAAAATTTTGGTGGCATCTTCCTTTCTACCCTAATCCTTTTTTTGAGTAACTTTCTATCCTAATCCTAGGTCTTGCATGCGTCATTTCAGAGAAACCTACCTCCTTCCTTTCTTCTTTTGCTTCTCTCTTTTGGATTAGATACATAGACTACGGGAACCTTCCCTGCCTGCTTCCCAGGGTCCTTTTCTTTTTTTTCTTTTTTTTTTTAGCTTTAGGACACAATCAATAACTCTAATGCGAAGGAGTGACTATCTGCGTTGCTTTTCCTTTGGAATAGATCTGCCCAAATTATTTCAGCCAAGAAAAAGAGAGCAGGTTTAAAACAAGATTATATCAAACCAAATTTTTAATAAAATTCAAACTCTTAAGACCACCAACTCCAATGAATCACCGGTCTTATCTAGCGTGCTAGCCGGTTAGAAAACCTTCGACATCATGGAATCTCAAAAATTATTTTATGGTCTTCATCATCTAATTAACTTTGCATCTGTCCACAATTCTCCCATGTGTGAATGAATTGGAATCACGCACCTCTAGCCTCCCTTGGATAACATCGTCATCTTAATCCCTTCCAAGGAGTGATTGAGCTAGCCGCCAATGTTGCGTGTGGATCTAAAAAATCTCCGACATTCGATGATGGATGGATTTCTGGAGCTTATCCCCAGTGACATGTCAGGCTAGAATACGTGTGGCCATTCCTTGGCTTTGGATACGGTGAACAAGTAGTTTCAACCATTGGAAGGGTCGTTCAGCACCAAGTTTTCCACCCTATCTGGATGGATGGATCATGGCAATGCCAGTGACCTGGGAGAGTGAGAGAGATTGATTTGCCATTTAATAGAGACCTTCAAGCTTGGCGCATATGTGCAAGTTGTTGTGTCAGACTGGTTCCCCTTCGCTGAAGGCAATGGTACGCCAATTCTCTTGAAAACGTGGGTAGAAAGCTGGACACGTTCACCAAGTCCAAGCCCAGAAAATATGGTACCTATGCTTTCAATCAACTCAGCAGTTTTTTTAAGGGCATAATATTATCGGCTGACAAAATTGATGTAACTTAATAAATATATATTAAATTAAAATTTAATTAAATTTAAAAAATAAAATTTAATTAAATTTAAAAAAAATTGAAAACTAAAACATAGAATATGAATAAACTATTTTCTTCTTAAATTTGATTCAAACTTATGAATATAAATAATATTCAAATTTATACCTATATATATATATATATATATATAATTTAATATTTATTTATTTTTTAGATATAAAATGACTATGAATTAGATATGGAGAAATAGATTATTTATATGTATCTGCGAATTTATTGGATATAAAGATAAATATTTTTTTTATTAATATTAAGTTTGAATTTTAGGATGAACAGTATAATATTCTATGGCCATCCATTAAAATATCTATGGAAGATTGACAATGATGTTTTTCTCTGATTAAGTTGCATTTAGTCTGCACCAATCATTTGATATCTGATAATCAAATACCGTACAGCTATCCATAAATAACTCAACCAAAACGAGCAGAGCATGAGGTGGGACCACTTTAAGATGGGCTTGTGCATAGGCTTAGCTCGGTCCACACAAGGGTCAGACTTGCACTAAAACCTTTGAAATGCTCGCTCTTGTTCTAATTGGATTTGGCGTTGTTGCGCATTAGGATTAGGAAGATAGGGTTAGGAATGGTCCTTCAATTTGCCAAGAGGGCTGGGCTTGGATTGGTAGCATTTAGAGTTAAGCAGGCTCGGCTAGTCATGCTAAGTTGTTAATTTTCTTTCTTTCCGTTCAGTTAACAACTTGCTGAGTCATTTAAGAACATGGGCTGGAAACGTTAGCCAGTCCCATCACACCCAATGTTCATCGCCCCTTTTTGGACTTTTTCTTAATGACGATCTCCGAGACTACAGCAGAACAAATTATTACTTCATAAATACAAAAAAAAAAAAATCTTATTTAGGTTTTGTTGGAGATAAATCCCGCTCCTGTCGAAGCCCGGCCCGACGCTCAGCCCAATGTAACCAGTAGCCGCTGAAGAGCTTTAGCGCCAGGCGCCAGGCCGAGCCCCTACCATGGCCGAACTGCCTAAAGGCCGAACTCCCCTGCGCCAAGGTCCGGGCCAAACTGCCTAGAGGACGAACCCCCTCCACCCGCCGAACTTCCCACGGCCGAGCTCCTTCGGACCGACCCCAGGCGAGCCCATGCAGCCGAACTCCTTCGGACCCCACGGCCGAACTCCTTCGGACCGACCCCAGGCGAGCCCATGCAGCCGAACTCCTTCGGACCGACCCCAGGCGAGCCCATGCAGCCGAACTCCTTCGGACTTCCCACGGCCGAACTCCTTCGGACCGACCCCAGGCGAGCCCATGCAGCCGAACTCCTTCGGACTTCCCACGGCCGAACTCCTTCGGACCGACCCCAGCGAGCCCATGCAGCCGAACTCCTTCGGACCCCACGGCCGAACTCCTTCGGACCGACTTCAGGCGAGCCCAAGTGGCCGAACCCCTTCGGACCGACCCTAGGCGGACCGAACTCCTCAGCGAGCCCTGGCCGAACCAACTAGCAACCGAAGTCCTTCAACTGGCCAGCCGAGCTTCTTCGGGCCTCTCAGCGGTCGAACTCCTCGGCAACCGTCCCGCGGCCGAACTCTACAGATGGCCGACCCTTCAGCCAGACGAACTCCCCCAGCTTCCCCCTCGGCCGAACTCTGTTACAAGTCCGAACTCCATTGGACGAACTGTCGCCTGCAGCAAGATCGGACGGCGCCTTCCTCTCCGTACCGGACTCCATGCGGCAGGCGACGAAACTCGCCAGTATGGCTCCCACTGGACCTACCGGACGACGCCTTCCTCTCCGTACCGGACTCCATGCGGCCCACGGCTCGCCGGTATGGCTCCCACGATCTACCGAACGACGCCTTCCTCTCCGTACCGGACTCCATGCGGCCCACGACTCGCCGGTATGGCTCCCACGATCTACCGGACGACGCCTTCCTCTCCGTACCAAACTCCATGCTGCCCGACGACTCTCTGCCAGACGGCACAGCCGTCACCATCAACTAAGCTCCGCTATAAAAGGACCCCTCCCGACATACTAAGGCTAAGCTCTCTGAACTCTCGACTCTCTAAGCTCTCCTCCACATCTCTAAGCTCCAGAACTCATTCCGAGCACTCCATTACTGTTGGCCGGAAACTAACTTGACCGTTGGAGGGTCCTGCCGGAGCCACCACCCCACCGGTTCCGGACGGGACTTCGTTTTGCAGGTCCCCGGCGGCGCCCAGCGGCCTCGATTTCGGCGACCTCCGGCGGCGACGGATTTCTGCACCAACAGATTGGCGCTAGAGGAAGGGCCTGAACCTTCGAGGTTCCCTTGTTCTTAAAGGAGTGCTCGGCGACCCTTCTCTTCCCTCTCCAGAGATCTTCCTTTTCTCTTTCGAAGAGAAAACGCCACCCAGGAGAGCTTTCGCACGGCGTTCGGTGGCCTCTACGACCCGATCCCGTCCAGGCCCGTCTGTTCCTGCTTCAGCCCCGGCGGCCTAGGTTCCACCTGCACCCGCGGTGGATGTGAAGCAGTTCGGCCTGCTTGACCGACAGATCCATGGCCGTGGCCTCACGGAGGCGTTGCACGCTATACAGCAGCCTCCGGTAGCGACTCCACCAGCAAGCCCGCCATGAGGGCGTGAGAAATCAGCCTTAAGGAAGAGCCCAATCGCCCCGAAGAGAGAAACAGAGAGCAGAAGTTTCCCCGCCGAAGCGGAAAGAAGTTCGGCTCGGAGAAAAGCCGGGCTCCCCCCAAAGCTCGGCATCAAGGTAAAATGAAGCTCGGTGGAAAGCCGAACTCCTCAACTCAACCTCCAAAATAAAGTTCGACGCCGGCAAGGACGGAACGAAGCCCCCCTCCCGGAAGGTTCCGCAACTACGACCCGCTCCTCTAACTCGAATTCTCGACAAAGTTAAGAGCCAACCGCCAAGACCTGAAGGACTACGGCCTCTCCAAACATGCGCGATCTGAAAGGAGAAGATCGGCTATAGGCACTGCCGTAACTGGAAAAGACAAGAAGGTTGGCCGTCCCGCGGCGTCATCAACGCCACCCCGGGGAGGAGCTAGGAGCTAGCTACATCGGTGATTGTCATCCCCAGCTACAAAGTCAAGAGAAGCATGGTCCAAATTATGAAGGCCGGCATGAGATAGAGGAGGTCGTCTGGACGGGACTTATTGCCCGAGGGAACTCCGAGGAACAACACCCCGACAACCCTCGAACGGAAATGCGCTGCGATCATCTTCTCTTCGGTAAAACTCTCCCCTCTCAATAAAATCATTTCTGGATGCGAAATCTATACGATGACAGGGAAAGAAGCAGTCAGCCGCGTTAGGAACAGGAGGAGAACCTCGTCCTAGCGCGAGCAAAGTCAAAGGCCCCGTCCACAAAGGATGGGATGGGGGGAGAAGCGAGGACGACGGTCCTCATGTGCCCCCACAGCCGGCTAGGAACAGGAGGAGAACCTCATCCTAGCGTAAGCAAAATCGAAGGCCCCGTCCACAAAGGACGGGATGGGGGGAGAAGCGAGGACGACGGTCCTCATGTGCCCCCACAGCCGGCTAGGAACAGGAGGAGAACCTCATCCTAGCGTGAGCAAAGTCGAAGGCCCTCGTCCACAAAGGACGGAATGGGGGGAGAAGCGAGGACGACGGTCCTCATGTGCCCCCACAGCCGGCTAGGAACAGGAGGAGAACCTCGTCCTAGCGTGAGCAAAGTCAAAGGCCCCGTCCACAAAGGACGGGATGGGGGGAGAAGCGAGGACGACGGTCCTCATGTGCCCCCACAGCCGGCTAGGAACAGGAGGAGAACCTCATCCTAGCGTGAGCAAAGTCGAAGGCCCCGTCCACAAAGGACGGGATGGGGGGAGAAGCGAGGATGACGGTCCTCATGTGCCCCCACAGCCGGCTAGGAACAGGAGGGAACCTCGTCCTAGCGTGAGCAAAGTCGAAGGCCCCGTCCACAAAGGACGGGATGGGGGGAGAAGCGAGGACGACGGTCCTCATGTGCCCCCACAGCCGGCTAGGAACAGGAGGAGAACCTCGTCCTAGCGTGAGCAAAGTCGAAGGCCCCGTCCACCAAGGACGGGATGGGGGGAGAGGCGAGGATGACGGTCCCCATGTGCCCCCACAGCCCGTTGGGAACAAGAGGAGAACCTCGTCCTAACGTGAGCAAGGTCCAAGGCCGAGCCCCAGAGTCTACGGCAAGCTTCACTGCAGAAGACGAGGTCTCCTTCGGACCTCAGCTTCAACTTCGGTGTCAGCATCAGCGGGAGACGGGATCTCCCCCAAGCGATCATAACCCTGACTGCAAAAAAGGGAGGTCTCCCCCGAGTCGACTTCGGTTGATTTAGGCAATGTCAACTCCGACCCTGATCATGGGGGGCGACATTGACCCCGACCTCAACATCGGCTCCATCAATTTTGGCTGGAAACGAGTCCCACTTCAACTTCAGCGTCAATATTGGCTGGAGATGAGATCTCCCTCGAGCTTCAGCTGCAACAAATGCGGAGCCTGGAAGAAGACTTCGGCAGCCGCCTGTTTTGGTACTCCCTTCCTTCAATTTTTGAACTCGGGAGTGGGGGGGCTACTGTTGGGGATAAATCCCGCTCCTGCCGAAGCCCGGCCAGACGCTCAGCCCAATGTAACCAGTAGCCGCTGAAGAGCTTTAGCGCCAGGCGCCAGGCGCCAGGCCGAGCCCCTACCACGGCCGAACTGCCTAAAGGCCGAACTCCCCTGCGCCAAGGTCCGGGCCAAACTGCCTAGAGGACGAACCCCCTCCACCCGCCGAACTTCCCACGGCCGAGCTCCTTCGGACCGACCCCAGGCGAGCCCATGCAGCCGAACTCCTTCGGACCCCACGGTCGAACTCCTTCGGACCGACCCCAGGCGAGCCCATGCAGCCGAACTCCTTCGGACCGACCCCAGGCGAGCCCATGCAGCCGAACTCCTTCGGACTTCCCACGGCCGAACTCCTTCGGACCGACCCCAGGCGAGCCCATGCAGCCGAACTCCTTCGGACCGACCCCTGGCGAGCCCATGCAGCCGAACTCCTTCGGACTTCCCACGGCCGAACTCCTTCGGACCGACCCCAGGCGAGCCCATGCAGCCGAACTCCTTCGGACTTCCCACGGCCGAACTCCTTCGGACCGACCCCAGGCGAGCCCATGCAGCCGAACTCCTTCGGACCCCACGGCCGAACTCCTTCGGACCGACTTCAGGCGAGCCCAAGTGGCCGAACCCCTTCGGACCGACCCTAGGCGACCGAACTCCTCAGCGAGCCCTGGCCGAACCAACTAGCAACCGAAGTCCTTCAACTGGCCAGCCGAGCTTCTTCGGGCCTCTCAGCGGTCGAACTCCTCGGCAACCGTCCCGCGGCCGAACTCTACAGATGGCCGACCCTTCAGCCAGACGAACTCCCCCAGCTTCCCCCTCGGCCGAACTCTGTTACAAGTCCGAACTCCATTGGACGAACTGTCGCCTGCAGCAAGACCGGACGGCGCCTTCCTCTCCGTACCGGACTCCATGCGGCCGACGACTCGCCAGTATGGCTCCCACGACCTACCGGACGACGCCTTCCTCTCCGTACCGGACTCCATGCGGCCCACGGCTCGCCGGTATGGCTCCCACGATCTACCGGACGATGCCTTCCTCTCCGTACCGGACTCCATGCGGCCCACGACTCGCCGGTATGGCTCCCACGATCTACCGGACGACGCCTTCCTCTCCGTACCAAACTTCATGCTGCCCGACGACTCTCTGCCAGACGGCACAGCCGTCACCATCAACTAAGCTCCGCTATAAAAGGACCCCTCCCGACATACTAAGGCTAAGCTCTCTGAACTCTCGACTCTCTAAGCTCTCCTCCACATCTCTAAGCTCCGAAACTCATTCCGAGCACTCCATTACTGTTGGCCGGAAACTAACTTGACCGTCGGAGGGTTCTGTCGGAGCCACCACCCCACCGGTTCCGGACGGAACTTCGTTTTACAGGCCCCCGGCGGCGCCCAGCGGCCTCGATTTCGGCGACCTCCGGCGGCGACGGATTTCTGCACCAACAGGTTTTATAATTAAAAATTTATGCAGAAAAAATTATGTGGTAGTCTAGTGGTTATTCTTCGTTGGTGTGCTTCTCAAGCATTAGACTCAAGTAATCCTTGTTAACAAATTTTCTTTTTTTTTTTCCATTTTTGTTGTCAGTCATGAAAAACGAACGGGCCCAAAGAGACAGGGCTGAGCTGAGGCCGGATGGTGCTCTTTCATCTTTAAGGGCCTTCAGTAGTAATATGAATACTTCGAATCGATCTAATTAATGATCAAAATATTTTAAATTAGTATAAAGATATCAACATATTAGAGAAAAGGAAGCTGCCCTCATGCCCTCTGATTCAAAGGATGAATTGAGGAGCGCTTCCGAGCTATTTCTTCTAACAATAGCTTGTTCAATATTCAAGTCTCTTAAATCATCTCGAGCGAACAGTATCTCAGTATATTTAATAATTTTCTTTACAGATAAGCAATGATCTAACTGTGATCCAATCATGATCAAACTATTTTCTACTCCACCTAAACTTAGGAGAATAGATAAAGAATCTCGATCATACCAGCAACGATCTTCTTACTCTAAAAAAATGATCTTCATCTCGGAATGACGTAATTAGCGGTCCGAAATTAGCGAAATAGCACAATGATCATAAAACCTTTTTTAATAAATATCGTAAGCCCCAAAGACTCAGATAAGTAAGAAATCTCTCTTAAAGAACTCATTGTTATTCTGCTGTTTTTTACTGACTTGAAAATCGGAGAATCCTTGTCAAAGTTAAATCATCTAGTCCAGACTTTGTTTTGCAGATCACTCCAACATTCCTGCATGAGACTGACCGCTCTACTTTCGATGTAAACAATTCAAGCAACAACAGGCCTTTTGTTAGGCAATTTGACCCATAAAAGAAAGCATGACAAAATCTTGTTCATGACTACGCTGTCAAACAATAAAATGGAGGGAACAAAAAAGAGTTATACTTTAGATCACTTCATCAAAATAATATAATAGTTATATTATAGTATATTTTTTGAGATCAAGGGGTCGAATAGCTTGGTTTTGTCTCTGGCCTTCGTGTCTGCATACATGGGATATTATTCGCTTTAGCTCTGACTATCCTAAACTTTAGTAGGCCTTATGAGATCTCCAAACGATTAGTCCGATTGGCTAGAGAGTATGGACAAAAAGTATTCTCATGGACAACACCAGATTTTGCTTCTGCATCCATATATATAAGGTATTGTCTACTTTAGTTCTAATCATCTTGGACTTTGGTTAGTTTTATAGGATCCTCAGAGCATTATCCCGTAGGTCTTAGTTGGTCTTGGCCATTTAGAGTCTTATAGTTTTATCCTTTAAAAGACGCCTCACGTAAGAAAAAAAGTTCTAATCCATATATGCCATACTTTCTTTTAACTCACCATCGATATAGAACTAAAAATATCATTCTCCGTAATAATATTTAAGTTTGTCCTTTCTAATTATCTTGTTATCCATATCTACTCTTTAATTTAATCAAAAATTGGGGGGATAATTTTATGTTTGTGATAAAATTTAAATTTATCATGCATGAAAACCGATGCCCTCTATTTCATCACTTATATATTTCATGCACATATCTCTCCAATAAATGTTCAAAAAATTCTACTTTGCTATATAAATCCCACGCTCTATGGTACAAGCTTTCAAAATTTGAGTGGACACGTGTACAAGCAGATTCTTTTTTAACGTGCGCAAGAGGAATGAAATGAAAATTATTTTTTTAAAAAAAATGTTACTTAGCTGGTGAGTTGTATCGTCATAGATCAATTGTTCTCTTCAAATTAGCATCGTGAATTGTGTCACGTGATGTAGCAAAGTGATTAGTGCAAGATAGCTAAGTAACGTTTTTGGATGATTTTTCTAGGTTACCATGGCATTACTCAAGATAGATTTGCTTCATGTAGGTGAAAAGGTTTGTTTCAGTTTTTATGTGGAGAACAAGAATGATAAAATATGATCCAATCTATTATTTTTATTTATTTTTAATTTATTATAAATATATTTAAATTTATATTAAATAGATTTAGAATATAAATAGATTGATCTATTTAATCTATTTGATATTTGGATCTGAATTGAATTTTAGATATCTGATCGATTTAATATATTTAATATTTAAATTTGATTGAATCAGATACTTATTTAATTCATTTAACTTATTTAATTTATTTAATTAATTTAAATTTTATTTAATTTATTTAAAATCTATTCAACCTGGTTCATTTAATTTGATTTATTTAACCTATTTAATTTATTTAATATATTAAAAATATATTTCATCTATTTAATTTATTTAAATCTAACTTGCTTCATTTAATAAATAGATTGAGCAGATACATATCTAAATTTTTAATTTATTTAATAAATAAATTATATTTTAATTAATAATTTTCTAATCCGATCTGCATCATTAATCAGATCTGATCCGATTTAATTTAATTGCCATCCTTGGTAGAGAGGTTTTACCTTTTTTCGATGCTTTGTTACGTTGATGTCGAGACGGTCCCTTTTTCCTGCAGAAGCGAAATTCTTGAAATTGTTCTCCTGACGATGGATGCTCATCTAAATTCCACATCAAGCTTTAGCTCGAGGCATTGACCGACTCAGACGATGCCGCCAGTTGCACCTCGCTGGTCCACTCATAAAAGTTTTATCGAACATATACTTTTCTCATGAGCTGCATCAAGTACGTATAAACTACTACATGATCTTTACAACAAAAACAGTAAGTGATTTCTTACAAAAAAAAAAACAAAACAAAACAAGAAAAAAAGAAAGTGATTTAGGTGAAAAAATGTAATGGGAATGAATGGTTAAGGTAGTCGAGGTAGAATAGAGTAATTAGATGAGAGGATTTTGATGGATCTGTATCCATCGTTATTGTTGTAATGCTCCCCTCAAGTTAAAGGGTGAAGATTCGTACGTAATTAATACCCAAGTTGGATAACATGAAATGGACCTAGTCACGGCCAAGGGCTTCATAAATGTGCAAGTAACTTGGCAGCAGATCAAGGAAATAGGCAATGAAAGTTGTTTCAAGGTAGAGACGTACATGAGCTCGTGTGCTGGATGTGTATTCATGAAGATAGATAGAGGGAGGTAGGTTGCGATGTTGTCGTTGGGATGGTGAAGCTGGCTGGTTGTGAGATGGTGACGAGTGGTGAAGTTGTCGTTGGTTGCTGCGTTAATTGTGGTTGAGGTGCTGGTTGTGAATGGTTGGTAGCTACGGGGTTTTGGCCTGACATGGATTTAAATGAGAAGGATGAGGTTTTTTTTTTGATGTAAGAGAAGGATGAGGTTGATAGGTGGAATTAACCCTGGTGAGAATATGCCATTATCAGAGAAAATTTTTTGCATGTAGTGACAATATGCCCGATTGATATTGGGAAAGAGAATCCAGGGTGAGAATATACATGGGAGCAAACACGACAACTATGAGAGACCATGAGAAATTGATAAGAGTCTCTCTTGTTGCACTGCAGAGGCATGGGCTCGTTGTACACCAGATGTGCACTCAGGAGCAGACAAGGATGAGGGCTTTTATCTCGTAAAATGTTCAACTTACCATAATCTGTAGCAAGATAGTGCACCATGCTGGATGTTTCTTTTTTTTTAAGATGCATGGTAGATACGTCAAAATTTGCACCGACAAAAGCAAATTAATGACACCGTTCCATAAGGTTGAATCACCAACATTGAGGATCCAATACATCACAATGAAATTATAGCACTCTCAGGTCTGAAGCTTAGCTGGAGGAGAGGTGGGTCTCGGAAGAAAAACTATCTTCCTTTTAGCGTATCATGCCGTACGCATAGCTCGATGCCAGGTGGAATGGTTGTCACCATTAAGAGGGATAGAGGGAAGCACGGGTGTAGGATTATCTCTAAATGATACAAATAATACGGAGAGGATGGATCCGTGGTACTTGATCCACGGGCATTGACGTGTGAATCGCTGATGGCGGTGTCGTAATTGCTTGTATTCGAAGAAGTGGGAGCGCTGGCCATGACCGTGCATCCTGAGATAATGGTTCGAAGGCAAAAGGAAGTAGCCAGAGAGAGAGAGATTGCATAGGGCGCGCGCGCTTTGACACCCACCTTGGGAAGTTTGAGATTTACAACAGTATATGAAATGGTTTAGGTGGAACATGATGACAGGAGAAGGGTTAAGATAGATTGACTAGAATGATAAGATGAGAGAATTTTGATTTCGTAACAAAGATGAGTGTTGGCTGGATAAACATCAAGTCCATTATTATTTTTGATATGTTCCACCAGGTGGGTAAGCTGTAGGTCTTTGGTGCCTTTTGGAAGCTTTGACTTGGCGGCAAAGACCACAACTTGGCGTGGTAGCTAAATAGCCAGTACATCTGTGTAAAGCATCCCTTAACCAGCATTGGATGGATGGAACCCTTGCCCAATTAGCAGCTTCCTCTATTTTGTTTTGAGATGGGAGAGTCGCATCCCGATATAATATCGGAGGTCTTTAAAAAAGTGATCCTTATAATAGAGACATTTACCACATTTTCATGTTGGGACGACTCGGGTAATTCATGCATCTAGGCATCTATATTAGGGTGTGTTTCTCTTGACCACAAAATTGAAGATTGGACTAGATACTAGCTCGAAACTTATCAATCCAAATCTAATTTATTTGTTAAAACATCTAAAATTTCAATCTAAATCTAATTATTTTGTTATATACTTATGATCTCTACAGATCTATGATTGGTTGAATCAATCTAAACAGCAAAACATTACCACTCTTAGCTGGTGTAAGACCCGAATCCAGAATTTTCACTTGAGCTAGACATTGGAGTTATCCAAGATAGCTCCTATATGAAAATGTTCAAATACAACGGTTTCTGAGCATCACTAGATTGAGAGAACGAAAGAGGACCATCTTTTTTGTTTTCTAGACAAAATAGTATTGGAAGTGGCGCAAATATCACCCACCCAACCAACGTCGAAACGGAGGTCATCCTCCTTTCCAGCGACCGGACCCAAAGGTCCGGTGAGAATGAGTCTAGATGGCAAGTTCTTTAATTGCTTCCCAGAGCATCACGCTTCGTATGGAATGATCAAAAAGATGGAATGCCAAAATCGAGCACTTCAGCAGGGACATCCGTCAGAGGCCTTGAATCGATATTTTGGCTTTTGAGGTCCTTAATTGGGCATTATTCATCAACATCAACATCATCATCAGAAGTGGGGCGGTGCGTGGGGCATCATTCTAAGACCATTCATCCACAAACTCGCCTGATTTCGGTTTCATGTCACAATATCATCTCCAACTCGCCTAAACCGATGATCGAATGAACTCATGAACCTGGAGACGAGTAATGTAACAAAAAAATAGTGCTCGAACGCTGACCACAGTTTCATCTAGAATTACCTTACGATGATTGATAACTACACATGACGGAAAATCTTGCGCCATAATATTCCATGTTCACCTCACCATTGTGTCATTGCTCAACAGAATAAAGGAGCAACGTAAATATTTATAATTGGTCAAAAAACGGTGAGGGCGACACTGAATAGAACCATCCCAGATCAAATACTTCAAAAACAGCACCACAACACGACCAACATTCATCATATTCAACCATGGCACCCACAGGACTTTGGCAAAATATCGCTCCAAATTAGCATTTTTCTAGGGCCTCAGGTTCATCAAAGAGAGACTCGATAAAATTTAGTTATAAGATGAGGAACACCTTGTCTTCCCCAACCGGACTTGTACCCATCCTAACCCACTTGAGAGAATAGCAAGGGAGGGAGATGGGCTGATGGGATGAGATGGGAGAGGAGCAGAGTGAAGTAAACTTTGATTTACTAAACCATACCAATCATCCACAGCAACTCACCCAGCATTACCGCCATGCACATGCCTGTAAGTATTCCTCAAAGACCAGAATTAAACATTCGCTACACCAGTGGAATCAATGGCGCTTATCTCCTTTTAGGCCACATTTTAATTAGCCTCCTATTAAGAAGAATAGCAGAAGAAACAAGCCCAGAAGAACAGACTGGCAAATATTATATATAGCTAAAAAAAAACCGCATATGAGCAGAGAAACCTTCTCCATCAAGCGTTTCAAAAGCACAAGGAATAAATGCAAGCCAATATACTTGAACCAAGATTGAAACATTTCTCACTGTATTCTTCTCAGAAGCTTCTACTTCTGTACAGAGAAAACCAAAGAGAGAAGAACAATAACGAAAGAAAGCTACCACCTCTATCCTCTGTTTCTATGTTTTCTCTTACTCTCTAAAACTCTATCATTCTTAGCGTCCCTCACTTTTCCTTCCAAAAACTCCATCTTTCTTGTTTCATTTGGCTTGGTTGGGGATCTCCTGGATGTGTTGAAGCTGCCAGATATCGTGGTCTTCCTCCTCCCAGAAGAGCCCCGACCCTCCCCTGTTCTCGGAGCAGAGGAAGTCTTCCTCCACAAAGGGGAACCAGCCCAGAAGCACCTCCTGCTCCGCACCCCACCACCACCACCCCCCAAACTCGTCCCACCCGAGAGGCCGCTCCTGCTCCACCTCCTGAACAGGCGCCGGCGCCGCGGGGACAGAGGAGTCCACGGCGGTGGCCGCGGCGGAGCTCTTTTCGGCTCCGCCGCCCTTCGGGGGCTTTTCTGGCGGCGCCACCCTTGTCCTCTCCGTCCCCTTGGAGGTCGGGTCCTTGTAGCGGCGCTGGGTTTTGGCGGGGGTTTTGGAGGCCGTGAGCTCTGCTCTGTTTCGTTTCATAGTGCTAAAAGGGGGAGCGAAGGAGACGAGCGAAGGGTAGAGCCGAGGAAGGAGGGTATTCTTTATTTTTTAGTGCCGAAGGGAGGGAGCCTGGGGTTCTCTTATAGCTACATGGACCTTGTTTCTGTTGTATCCCCGCAAAGTTTTAGTTATGCTGGACGAGCCAGTATTACGGGCTGGGACTCACAAGATGAACTCTCAATTGAACATGTTAGGAGGTAGGAGGTGTCTGGTTAAACCAAGGTAGAAGCTTGTGCTTTAACAACTATGGTTAAAGCAGGTTTATAATTTTCATGTGGGTGCACCCAGATGTTTGGTATGTTTGTCGTACAAGATTTTCTATGCCTTTATTTGACAATTTTATGGTGAGATTTTTCTCTCTCTCTCTCTCTCTCTCTTTTTTCTTTTTTTTTTTTGAGTGGGCATCTATGATCTGTTTAATTGTGCAGCTTCATAGGGCCATCATATAATTTATTTTACGGATGGATGACTGTTGTGAAGCATCATATTTATCACGGAACATATCATATGTGATTGCGGAGACGAATGGCTGATTGAACTTGTATGATTCCGAATGATATGGTAGGTGTTCGGGGCCATAGACTTTCAATGTAAAATATGTATGAGAAAAGATCCGAACTTTCTCTTGTTTCCTTTGTAGGCAAGTTTTATATATAATTATTTTAGAATATATATATGATATATTCAAAAATAAAATAAAAAATTCAAAATTTATGCAGCATTATAAAAATATATTTATAATGAATTACTAAATTTGAAATAGAATACGTTGCATTAATGAGAAAACAAGTCACATGCGACCGGCTAGTGTTAACATTTGGAGTTTGCAACAAATCTTAAGAAAACAAGCAATTAGGTAGCCTATGGACAAATATCGGCAATTTAACATACTTTATATGAAATTACGGTTCATATCATAGCCCTTCCACCTTACTCCGCATAAAGGTGTAATTGATGATAGACTACGTGCACTACTTTGGAATAAAGCATTGTTTTAGTTTCATCTTTTGTACATTGTGTAGACCCATGAATTGATTTGGTAATCTTCCCTCTCTTAAAAAAATACATTAATAAATTTATCTGGCACATGACCGAATTTAAAACATGTTGGCACCGAACGATGCAAATTTCCACGCTCCTCCGAGGTTCCTGTAATGCACGCAACCACCCATGCAACACCATAGTCCATCAGCCAAAAACGGAAGTGAATTAGATAAACTATTGATGGATCATACCTTATATCTGCTTGGAATGGTGCAAAATTAAAATAGTTATTTTTTAAACAATTTTAATTTGGATGTATTCACAAGAAAAAAAAAAAAAGAAAAGGAAAGGAAAAAAAAAAAAAAAATCCTCTATGGATCCACCATACTTTTCCATTCCTCCTCCGGAAATCAGCCAATAGAGTGCTGGCCACGCTAACGTTTCAACTTTCAACGGAAGAAACGCGTTGGGAAACGAACTACATAATGCTTAAATCAGCGCTTCTCTACCGGTTGCCTCATCTGATATTTCTAAGTCACATCAAGGACCATCCATCCACCACTGGCTTCAGATAACGATAGGAGGATACAACGAGCCCATAGGAACGTAGAATCGGCAAAAGAACGGTGGGGGCCAGTCGAAACAGTCACGGTATCAGACCACCTGGGGGCCAGAAACGTCGTGCCGACATGGGACGTGGCGGTAGGGGGGCCCCCGTCGCCAACTTTTATCGATTCATTCGTCCCACCAATTGAGGGAAGGCAATTGCGTGCGTTAAGTAGGTTCTCAGGGTTTCCAAAGTCTTTCTATAAATTATAATAATGATATAATCGCTCTGGCACCTATCAAAAGAAGTCTTTTTTTCATATATAGCTATGAAATCAGAACATATAGGAAAGCTGAGAGCAACACTGGTCTCGGCGATGGACGGAACGGCTGGATGTGGTATAGATTCATCGATTTGTGATTATTATCGATCTCTGCACTAATCTCGATTTTGATAAATTTTGTTGACCTGGGCAGTCGTCTGACTTACTGATTTGTTCGGAGCAGCAACATGCCATATGTCTTCAGATTAAAGTGTATCTGAGATAGCTAAAGTTTATTAGAGGAATATTATGATTTGTTCGTCCTGTATGGTCGAGCGGTTATCGCATGACCTACACAATTAATTAAACCTCCAACATGCACAATATACGGATGGTTACCGAGCAGTTAAGTCACACGCCCATCTTCGACATTAACACCGTCCTATATAAATAACATCCGGGATCCTCCAAATATGCTCATTCCTATGTTAATTTTTTCTTATGATTCTCTAAAGTTTTCGCTCTTTTTCTTAATAAATTTTTGTCTGACTTAAATATCGAAAAAATTTTGATATATATATATATATATATATCTTGATTTCTCGTCGTATTTAAAGCTCCGAGTACAACAATCTGGGCATAATTCAACCTCACCTTTTTCTTCCACACGTTCAGTTTTTTCAGCTATGATTTTGGCAACAATGGTCGAGCAACGATCGAGTAACGAGGATGGCCACGATGGATGGCAAATTATTTAGGGCCACGTTGCTCTTTTTTCGTCTCTTCCTCTTTGTTTGCAGCCATATGGGAGAGAGAACGGACGCTTGATGACATTTAAGTGAAGGAAGTCAACTAGAGGAGTGCAAGACGACTTGCATGCCAATACGAATTGGTCTAGATGTTGCGCATTGACTCGCTGCGTCCAGCTGGCGCGGTTGTTTTACTCGGTCAAGGGCTGCACCGACCAGTTTGCTTGTCAACTAGATTGCCTGGTCTTACAATTCATTACTTGCAATGCTTGAATACTTCAATTTCTCTAGTGCAGATTGATTTGAGATTTAACTCGTAAAATATGTCCAACTCTTGTCAAGTAATTTTTCAATTCTTGTGTTGCTTGTAGCATGCATAGGCATATAACTACTACTTCATGGACTTTCCCTTTTAACTAAATTTCCAAGAAATGCATACATTGATCTATCTTTCAGTGTATAGCGTTGTTGTCACGATCAGGGGTGCAAATGGATAGATAGAATCATGAGTGATCCCAATCTAATCTGATTTTTTGATCCGATCTGAATATTGGATTTAAACCTAGCCGAATAAAAAATCGAATCGGATTGGATTGGATATATGATCAAAATTTTTGACACAATGGATCATTCAAATCGGATCTAGTCCATGTATAACCTAGTCCCACTTTATAAAATGCGAATTTGGATCGGTTCGAATCCGGATTATAAATAACAAGATCAATAAGTAGAAGATCTATAAGCAACATTATTTATACTACTACTGGACTTAACCAATTTCTTTTGTTAACGAATCAGTTCTCTCCTTCATTTTATAGAAAATAAGTAGTTAAAAAGCTTGTTGTATTTAACTTCTAATTTCATAACTTGCTGTGGTTAAAAATGCTCTATTCTTTAAATCATGTTGGAAATCTACAACTGAAATATATGGATCATGCTAAATCATTACTATTTTCTGCTGGTCCTAGCAATTAAACAAGGCAATGTAGGATAAAAAATCTCATCTCAAACTATAATTTTCAGTTTCTAAAAGCATCTTTTAACAAAAACTAGTCAAAAAAAACTAGATTTTTTAATTTATGCCTCTTTTTGCTATTACGCTATTGGATTTTGATGGTATTGCAATTATATTAATGAAAAATGTCACCAACAACAAAACCGATACAAGTGATCTATGTTTAGCTAGAAGACGCTGTATACGGACATATTCTTTTTAGTTAGGTAAGCTCGAAGAAAAATGCAAAGCTATAATTATAAAATGATTTTGCTCTAGAGAATTGTTATCTTTGTTCGAAGAAGTTCAATTACAAATGATATCAATTTTCATGAGAGAAATGTGTGCACAAGTTGCAAACAAACATCTATAATTCTAAGAAAAAATAAAAAAAAAAAATTATGTAAGTAATGACATTAGATATGAATCAGATCAGGTTGGATCATTTATCTCAAGATCTAAATGAATGCAAGAATTTTTGTGGATCACATTGAATCAAAATTCAGTCAAAAAATAGAACCGATTCAATTTTAGAATCCAACCCGACTTCATCAATTCTTTAAACTGGTTCGAATCAGATCTACGCATATCAGATCGGATCAAGTTCCGACTTAATCCGATCCATTCGCAGCATTAGTCATGGCTTTGCAAATCAAGGAGACATATGCTATCCCGATGGCTTATGAGTTCAAGAGCTTTTTTTTTTTTTTTTCTTTTTGGGAATCAAACAGCATTATTAATCTAATTTTAAATCATATATTTATAAGTAAATCATGAATTCCTCAAAATGGAAGCATCAAGAAATTGAAAACATTGTTGGCCAGCGAGGTTCTAAAAAAAACATGTATGGTTGTTTGATCGAGACATACGAGTAAGAAGAGTAGGGCCAAAAAAAAAAAAAGAAAAAAAAAAAGGGAAGAGCCTAGCAACAAAAATAAGATTCTAACAAATGTGGTTATTAGGCATTTATCACATGGATGATATATTTACCAAGTGGCCGATAAAGATAACATGTATCGCCGTTTCTTGCTTTTCTTCTTTGTTTTTTAATTTTTTTTAAAAATAAATCTCAAGTTGTGTAACTAAATTTCTTCGACTCATCACTAAAATTTGTAGGAAAACTCACCAATGTCCACCAAATTGCTATAAAGAAAGGCCAACTAGTTTGCGTGAACTAAGGCTGTCAGCATCTAAACAATACATATCCCATTACAACGCCATGACAAACATCTATCAAGGAACCCGAGTGCCGAAGAACCTAACAAATCTCCACCTTATTTGTCACCTTTCAGTTCATTCGACTTAATTGACAAATTCCTGTCAACTTAAAGGTGTTGCGTAGTTGGGATGCACCAAGTTTATGGGGCAATTGATTGAAACCAATGTGGCACTAAACCTTCCAAAGCTTGACCTAAACGGACATACCATATTAATGATTAGAGGTTAAGTTTACGACATGCATTGTTCGAAATCAATATCTATCTATATCTGTAGGGGTGTGGCGGTCGGAAATCAATTGCCGAGACAAAAAAAGTAGGAAGTAGTTTGAAATCAACTTGCCCTGCAAACTATGAGTTGACGTTATCGCTACTTGGCTAAAAATATGTAGGTAGCAAGTCTAGCGACCAGCAACCCTGACGTAGGGCGGCGTGGAACGCGGATTTAGCGGGAGGTAAACCTACGAGACGGTGATGATATCACGCACAAGAAAAAGAAGAAAGGAAAAGAGATCCCTTGTTTACGAAAAGGCCGACGTCTCGGTAATTATTACGCCTCCAGGCTCCAACTCCCACCCACCCACCCAGACTTTTTTTTACCGTTGGTCTTCTCTGCCTCCTCTCTGTCTCAGTCGGCGTGCCAGAAAAAATTTTAACTCATGCCACTCTGTTTTCCTCGTACAGCCAAAGATATGCCCCCGAAACGGCAAAATCTCTCCCGCCATTTTTTTTTCCGTAGAGAAGTCCACAGTTTCCCAAAAAAGCAAGGAAAACTAAGGACGGACGGGGGCCAGGGGCGTAATGACACATAACCCGAACCAGAAAAAGAGAGAAAAAAAAAAAAAAAAAAGTACATAGAGGCCAGGCGAGCAGGTGCATGTGCCTCGAGTTATTAAACCAACTGGCATGCCTTGGACGAAACCAAAGGCGTGATGGCAGGCCTTGGGAAAAAAAGCGTTCGCTGTTTCCGGCGACGGAGACTGGTTTTCGAGGTTTCTTTCCCTTTGGGGGCTGCGTGCAAAGGCTGGTATATGTGGGGCCCGCGACGTGACTGTGTTTGGTTTTTTCTGGGGTATGGGGCTGCGGATCTATGTGGGTGTTCATTGGGTTCGTTTCATGTGGGACCCGAATGGGGACAAAAAGCCTAAAAGGGCGGTGCCCAGCTTGGAGCGAAGGGGTGTGCCGGGATAGGTTGGGATCGGTTTGCGGGCACCATTCAGACCAAATCGCCTTAAATCGATTTTTAAAGTTAAAATTAAAATCAAATTAACTAAACATAAAAATTAATTCAAATCTATCTTAAAAATTTGAATCGACTTGATTCCATCTATGGGACCATGAGTTATTTGATTTCTACAACTTATGAGATGAATTAAATAGGCTACTACATATATTAAATTCTAAGAATGCTAAATAAACAAGATCGACTAGATTGATTAAATAAGCCACATGGACAACTTATTGGAGACATGGATGGCAATCTTATGCAATAGACGAGCAGTGGAAGAAGAGGGGATGCGTGAATTAAACCTAAAATGCAAGGAGAGGGGAGGCTGAAATTGAAGTCGAAAAAGAAAAGCGGCATGAACATGACGAGGAATTTAAGGATACGAGATATTTGGAGCAGCCAGACATGATGTAGAAAAAAAAAAAAAAAAATATTAATTAATAAATTAATTTATTATATATATATAGTAGATTTTCATCGATCGAACTTTAATTTATATTCGATTAGATTTTTGATTGTTCAATCAACACGCATCTTAGAGCGTATGTCTAAAAGAATTTATCGGTTGAAAAAAAAATATAGGTATATATCTAGATAAAAAAAATTAAATTTAAAAAGATTAAAAAAAATTTAAAAAAATTTGAAACTAAAAAAAGTAGAAAAATGTTTGCAAAAAATAAAAAAAATCTAAAAAAAGAAAAATAAAAACATCTTTTTTTAAACGAAGAAAAAGAAGGCACCTACTTTCTTAAAGAAAGAATGCTTGCCTTATTTCTTTTTTTCAAGATTTTTTTTAATTTTTTTAAAATTCTTTTAAGCCTATTTGAAAAAAATTTTAAAATTTTTTCCAACCTTTCAACTTTTTTTTAGCATGAAAGATGCCTTCAGAGCTAAAAAGAATATTAAAAAAATTAATAATAAAATAAATAATAATAATATATTTTTTTAGATTTTTTTTAAAAATTTTTTTAATTTTTTTAAGATTTAAATTTTTTTTAAAAAAAAATTTACTATTTTTTTCCGACATGCACCCTAATTTTTTTCAACCGATATGCTTTTTTAGATGTGTGCTGGGAGATACATGCTGATCAAATAGTCGAAGATTCGATCGAATCTAGACTGAACTCCGATTGATCAAAACCTAATATATATATATATATATATATATATATATATATATATATGAATTGATTTGATCTAAATTAATTTTTTAAAATATTTAAATTAAAATCAAAATATTTTTTATTTTTAAAATTTTTAAATTAAAATTGAGTCAAATCAGAAAAATTAATTCAAAATAAATCAAAATTAATGATTCTGATCGATTTTTATATTTTAACCGGTTTGATTGCACATCCCGGTCGCACAGTTTGAGCCTCGCTAAGAGGAATGTTTAATTAAATGTTTTCTTGCCGGCCATAAGCATTTCGGCAGTGGATGGCTGGTCCAAGTTGTAACTCTATCGGTCACTAGGATGCAATAATGCAAAATAGCCGTAAACTTACAAAATATATATATATATATATATATGCATGCAGCGAAAACGATGCAGTTAGAAATCTAATTTTTTTTTTTTTTTTAGTCAGATGATACATCAAACAAAATTAATAAAATAAGATATTACAAAGAGGGAAAAAAAATAGTGCAATGGCCCACCCATGAAATTTCGCGCAAGTCCTCCATCCCGCAGCACCATTTGCCGTCTGATAGGCAAATCCGGACGCTTTCAGAACTTAATAATGTGAGCTCAATCAAATCCATCGCTGCGAAGAAACGGGGAGACACTTCATGCCGCCGACAGAGCACTCCACAAACCTTTGTTAAGCTTCAACTCTGAAGCGATGGCAGCATGTTATAAAATGAAATTAAGCCCCTTCCCAAAGGTAAGCGTTTAGCCTTCTTTCTTTTCTTTTCTTTTCTTTTCAATTTTCTAACAACGAGTATCTAAAAAATTTTCATTTAATCAAATCAGATGGCCAATAACCTAAGCTTTGATAACATTACGAGCACATCAACTCTATATGGCCAGATAGCAAATACTCTCTCTATAAATTATGAGCTTAACTTCACACGCTGTCAACACATAATTACATAATCATCTACAAACAGGCATATAAAATATCTGATTTCAAAGACTGGTTTGGTTCGTAGATAGGGCTAATTTTTGAATGCGTAATTAGTAAAATCTCCACAAATTTTAATCTTCGTGTTAACGAAGCCAATATGCATAAATCTACTCTATAAGAACCAACTAATTTTAATTGCAATCAGACATTGTTTGAAGTCTAGCTTCAGATCTGATTTTGACACAGGCAGAGAGGCTTGGCTGGTGACTTTTATGAACAAACTCGTCTCGGATTGGCTAAAACTGGCTTCACTGGCCATTGTAGCCTGGCATTTATACTTGGTATTTTTTTACGAGCTCGAACATACTGTGTTACCATGTACATATCTGGCTGTTGCATGCTGTGAAATAAAAACTAGATTCCCATAGACAACTTAATAGTTAAGTCATAGAAATCAATACAGGATTCCGTGATCCAGGTCATGGGTCCAAGGAAGAGAGTGGTTATCGGATAGTATACTACCATATCCATATTTATATCTATATTTTTTAGTAGATAGGAATACACGTTCGGAGATCAAATAGATACCAAAATAGTATTATATTCATTTTAAATGAACATGAATATGAAGCATATATTAAGCTAATTCATATTTATTTTAAATAAATAAAGATACAAGTCAATAAATAGTACTTCACGTGAAATTTAATAATGAAACCTATCATAAATGACACGATCATAAAGTATTGGGATGGAGTCCAATCTTTTATGCACGATGCATAGGTACCTAGGTAAAGATTTATGGTATGGTTACTAAATCTTTATATAGATAATCTGGCCAAAGATCCTAGTCACTGGTCCTACCAGATTTGTATTGAAAATATTTACAATTAAAAATTATTTATAAAATATAAAATAGATTAATATAATTTCTATATTAAATAATACTATTACTGTTTAATGGAAGCATAAATGAAAAATAATCATGAATGATCCATTTTTAAAGAACTTGTAAGAAAAAAATATGTGCAAATATTGGAACATGTAGATTTTTACTTATATTTTGAAAATACTATAAAAAATAACATGAAATGTATTCACTTTTCACATTATAAAAGAAAATATTTAATCTATAAAAAATTAATCATTAACATATAAATTATAAAAGTATCAAATGATATAATTCATTATTGTGGAACACAAAATATTGACATGTTTGGCGTCCCAACATTAGTTAATTAACTTACTGGTTTTTAACATTTGTTATTTTCACATTTTTTTTTAATAGTTAAAATATATTAAAATTATTTCTTTCAATTAAATAATATTAACATTTTGTAGCATATAGAGAACGCAACAATAAAATGTTCGACGATCAATCGTTAGTTAACGAATATATTATTTTTTTATATGTATCAAGTTAAATATTTGAAATATATATTTTAACATAAAATAATACGATCATTGCAGTGGTGCAAAGAACGGAACAATAACCCATTGCAATTAAAGAATTAAAAAAAAATTCAGATCGCCGGATATGGTGAACCGAAAAACCCTTCAAATCCTGTTCAATTGTAGGTTGCAGTCACTAGCTATCATTTTCCTGAAAACATTGGGAAGGTCCACAATATTTACATCTTCCAGAGTTTGTGTGTGTGTGTGTGTGTGTGTGTATTAATACTTTTTGCACATATGAAAACATCACGAAGAAAGGCCATCTGGGAATTCTGCACAATCTTACATCAGTATACAAACTTCACATTGTTGCAAAGTTACTGTAATCTGAACTTAATTATTCAACAATGCTTATGAAATCTTACATAAACCCCACCTGACATCTAAATACACTTCAAAAAATCACATAAATCATTCATCTCACATAAACCACCTGTCACCGTGTATAAGCAATAGCAAACAGAAACTTCCACAACGGTCAGAATCATGCAGCCTATTTCAAACCATAGAAAATGGAAGAAAATGACTCGTTCATGAACGGGCTTTTGCCAAAAAGGAATATACATACATATATATATATATATATTAAATCTGATGCAGAGAGGATCCCTAAGCACTGAAATGCTCAACCTACAAGTTGAACGATCTAGCCTTGGGGCTCTACATAAAAGAAACTCTACTGTTGAACCAGTTGGCCATTCAAATAAACAGTTAAGGGAAATAATCGCCTTTTTCAATTCACATTTTTGGATCCGGTCGGCATATCAATTTCTGAAATTGCCTACAGGTATTGATGGTAAATCTGGAGCTCAATTAGTCATAATAGTGCGGCAAAGCCGTGTAGACAACAGCCATACAACATTACCCGGCTGGGATAGCCAAGGAAGACATCTGGTTCCAGGCGAAAGACTAATATGGGCGGTGAGCTTGTGCTAGTGGTATGTTGTGTCCACCAGGAGCTATGAACGTGTGAAGGAGGCTTTGTGCTGCCTTCATTTGATCAAAAGAAACATATAATCTCAACAACGCCCTCAGATGCACCAGACGGAGGATCATGCAACTTAACCCTCCCTCCAGAAATCTAGAATTGACAAAAGGAAACCATAAGAAAAGGCCCTTACCGAACTGATGGCATACGAAGAAGCTCAGAAAGGAATTATTTAACTGGTTCCAGAAATCTAGAATGGTCTCTATTTTGTTGACAAATTTGTACCCGATTCCAACTTCACATAGATAATATCATAATAATATATTATTCCTAGGAGCACAACTAGTTAAATAAAAGGCTTGTCGGCAGTCGATATAATCCTTAATTTATCTTCAAACCATCTGAAATGAGATAATTCTAAGTTGATTTTCAAGGAAATCAAAAGATGCAAAACTTGTTTACCTGACGGATGGCGGAAATATTGCCACCACCTGCTCCAACAACCGAAAAGCCACTGCACCATTAGGAATCTTAACCTCCACAGAACTGTTCATAGTTGGATAACTGGAACAGATGCAAAAAGTCAGTGGCCTTTCAACAAGCATAAATATTACTTGATGCAGAATAAATTTGGAAGCTACTCTACCCTGTAGCAGTTTGTGGACCTGGATAACCATAAGCTTCACGCATCTGTCCGGAACCCTGGATTGAAAAAGAAAATTAAATAAAATTCTCATTTTGTAATCCAGATTATCTTTATATCAACCAAGATAATTGGAGAAACAGACTAAAAATGAATCAGCAAATAAACACATTTCACTCAAAAACATTGCACTCGAACAAAGAAAAAGTTTCAAAGCTCAATCAAAATTTGGCCGGATGATCCACCAAATTAGTCTCGAATCAGATTCAAAATAACCATAAGAATTAACAAGTATGCACTTCATTATTGTCGAGATTGCACTCTTGACACAGACATTCATGTTGTAATTACTAGTAACAGCTTAACAGTACCATGTCAAGTGCAAGACGAGTGACCAAAAATCGTAAAACAGAAGATAAGGACCTAAAGTACGCATTAAATGTTACAACTTCCTCAAAATCATCGCTTTTCCTTCTATAAGTCATGACCCTTCTTCCAGCACCTTGTAACAATCTTGTTTTTGTTGTAATTACCAGTAACAGCTTAACAGTAGCATGGCAAGTGCAAGACAAGCAACAAAAAATGTAAAACAGAAGCTCAGGATAAAAATAAAAATTAAATGTTACAACTTTCCTCAAAATCATCACTCTTCCTTCTATAAACCGTGGCCCTCCTTCCAGCACCCTGTAACAATCTTCTTTTGCGCTGAAACAGAATAGAAAGAAGCCATGAATTCTTGAAAGAATCTCCAAAACCCCCTTCACCTTTCTCCTATTCTAAAAATGGACACACATCTAACCTAGGGCTGGTTGCCTTTCCATGAAGGCGAGAAGCCCAGACCCCTGCTGCTTCTTGATGATTATTCAAAAGAAACAGCACAAAATCACAGCAGTCCCTGATAACCCTAGTTATATGTTCTCTTTTATAATCATTCAAGCAAACCAATAATTGAACCTTTAAAAATATAACATTTTGAAAAATGTTCTTCTTCCTTTGCTTCTTGGAGTTGCAACAATCTGAACCCACAAAGCACCGATGCCCCTTGAAAATACTCAATGTAATTTAAATAAGTAGGATAATAGGCATCATATTTAACCCAGGAAGCTTTATGTTATATTTTGTTAATGTATCAATGTCAAATACCAATGCCAGGTGTTGGAAATTGGAACTTAGGCTGGGTGTCAGTTTCTCTAAGCTCAAAACAATGGAATCTCATGATGCAAAATACATGGTGCATACTTTTCACCATTACTGGCTATCAAAGAATAATGTATCAATATGTTCTTACAAAACATCCCGTGATTCAGCCAAACACTTGCATATACAGCCAAAGGAAATTCTATTAATACGATCGATACATGAAAATTAGATTTACATGGACACTAACTCAAGGCCATCCATGACTAATAATGACATTGTCAATCATTTTACTGTTGCATTGTTTTATGTTCATCAAATATGTTCATTAAACATGTTCAATTGGGCTAAGGGGTCAGGAGTCTGAAAGAGTTGATAGTAGGTGCTAAGATATTTGAAATTTGGCCCATAGAAATCTAGATTTCCCTCCTACCTGAAACAGAATCCTAAATTTAGATAAATCCACTAAAGAATCCAACAAGTACAACCCAACAGTAGTAATGATGCTTATTCTAAATTATTACCTCAGCCAAGTAAAAAGAAAGCAATAGAGAGTAGAGTAGGCTAAGTAGAACTCCTCCTGCTTAGTTTCATATACATTAATTTCAAGCACCCTGCAGTGACAAAATTCTTTCACTTAAATAACTATAGTCTGATGAAGTATCATAGTTACTGTTAAAATGAAGCAGCTTATCCCCCAACCCACCCAGACACACACAAAATGGGAAAAATTAATAATTATAAGATTTAAATAATGAAGGAAATGTTTTCACAATAATACATGGCTAGAGGACTAGCCTTGGCACAGCAGTAAGGTTACTCCATATTAGCTTTGGTGTAACAAGTTTGAATCATGAAAACAACCTCTCCACATGCGAAGGTAGGGCAACATACATCTAACCATCCCCAGACCCCACATTTGCGGGACCCTCATGCAAAGAGGCACCCTTTTTGAATGCTACAAGGCTACACCTATGCATTTGAAATATGTAATCAGAACCTTTTTCCTTGAGGGAAAATACAGAATCTAAACCTTGAGAAGGGTAACCACTAGCATTGCCATGTGACATTCAATATGATTCTTGATGAGCAAACACATGATACAATTTGTAAGGAAGGAAAAAGATGTAATTCTCTAAATAGAGAAATTTTGATTGAAACTTTCATTCATCGATAATGACAGAGCTCAAATTCTAAAAGGTCAAATTTATGTGGATAGTGTGGCCTCTCATACAACAATTCCAAATTAATTATTTTTTGAATGGAATATTTATGTCACTTCCATTTCATGATTATCTACATCCCTAACCATGTTACTGTATAACATATCACCTACTCCCTTCTGCAGGAGCATAAGCGAGGCCTTCAAATAGCCTAGGTGAACCCAGGAAATGGGCCAAGCAACTTAATACAGAAGTCACTTAGTTCAGCCTTGAATTCACCTATTTTCATTTGTATGAATTGAAGGAAACATGCGATCCGTATTGCATGGCCAAGAGGAAAAATTTGAATAGAGTAGCAATTAAAATTTTTCATAATCTTTATGAAATCATATCTTGATTTGCAGCAGAAGACTTGATCAAGATAATATTCTTGAATCTTGATGCTCCATAAGATCTGGATGCATGGATGCTCTACTTTGCACGCACGCCAATCTTCGTAGGAAAGATGGATGAAGATAAAAGAACTTCTCGAGATCTAATCTTAAACCAAGTGGCTCTAAGTGAACTCTTCACGCCAAAGGAGAGGAAGTGGATGCCCAAAGATGCACGCCCAAGGAGTCTCATGCCTGAGGCTCTCTCTCTCTCTCTCTCTCTCTCTCTCCAAGGATTCTCCACGCCAAGAATTAATTCACAATTTATTCTCCACGTCCAAGGGTCACTCTTTAAATAGACGAGAAGCCCTAAACCTAATCAAACACAACTTTGAATCAAATTCAAAGTTTCCTAATCAAAGAAAGATCTATAAGGAAATAAGAGATGTGCCACCTCACCTCTCTTATCCGTAACCGCACGCCCAAGAGGAGGGGCGTAATTTTCAGCATCCCTCCTCTATCTTAGTCGGCCACTAGGAGAGAGAAACCCAAGGTTTTTAAGGCATGAGTTGACCAAGTCAAATTTGGTTCAAGTTAGGTCCAATTCGAACCAAATTCGAATAGGTTGTCAATCCTCATCTAATTAGAATTCTAGTTCAAGTCTAACTTGGTTAATGAACCCAATCAGCCTTAAATTAAGTCAAGCCTAATTAGATTAGATCTAATCTAAAGTAATTAGAACCTGAATCCAATCTCTCAAAAATTCTTTAGATCTTTGATTAGGTAAAATTCATCCTCAGAATTAAACCTGCACCTCATATTTAGTGCTAGCTAGACACAGTCAATGTTTTAATTCCGTATGACCTATAACTTAATTCTCAATTAAGTAAATCTATATGTTCAATTAAGTCTCGTACTTTCAAATTAAACACATAAATGTTAGGTCAATTCTTTCCTACATTGATTGATTTATGTGCATGCCTCTATAGATTCGAACACTAAGCCGGTAGTATAGGAACTATTTCCTATACTAATTAAAGTGACCATCTAGCAATAATATCTGATGTCTAGATAGATCGAATAATTGCAAAGTAATATTCAAGAACCTACAGATATGATTACCGCATAATTCATCTCTTTAACCATAATGCTCAGGATGACCTAGGGTTAAACTGTCAACCCTGAAATAGTCATCCATATTGTATTTTAACCTTTTTCAAATCCTGTGACAAATCACAAGAATTATCCTGACCAAGATTTTACTAAATTGAAATACAGTGATGCATTCACTACTACAATCCAGATGGGTCAATCCCATCTTGATTCACATACCAACCTCGCAAGTACTTGACGGTACCCAGAAACCTTCCATCATTGTATTAAAAATACAGATAGTCCGACACTAAAGTATAGTAAGTTGTTTGCAAGTCATCGTGGTGATCTCAGATCGGAGAGGCACTGATGCCCATATCCTTTGCGAGCTGCTTTTGGCAATAGAGCGCTCCGCAGGTAAGTCACTATTCAGTGACGATGTACTCCTATATCTTACTTGTATGCCGCACCAATATCTTCACACTTTTTGGATAAGAGGACAACCAACCTATATGCTACACAACGACTTATACTCGATAATCGTTATTATCCTATTAATAACTTATCATTTGATTACGAACATGATTTAAGAACTATTCAATAAATTCTCTTTTATTGATTATTTTATAATTCTAAGGACCTCTTCATAATAATAAGAGTTCTATAAAAGGAAGATGCAAATTATAATAAACTACCAAAAATAACTTTTATTTATTAATAATTCATATATATAAGAACAATTACTTATAATAATATAATTGGCTTTAGCACACATTTCCTTACATTAATTATAACAAAATTTCCGGTTAGCTAACATTTTAAGATGCCTCAAGAAATATGCAAACACCCTATATGAGACTTATTGGCAATTAAGAAACTTAAGCATAAAATAAAGCATAAGCAATAACATATGTCATCTTTATCATAGTTCCAATTTTCAATGAGCTGAAATTTTCATATGCCTCAAGGGCTATGTGTTGAAGATCTCGCATGAGCATTCATTCATTAGCAATCCAGACCACTTTTAACGTGTAACAACTATGCTACACTCATAAATAAAACAAAAGATAAGGAATAACACATCATTTTTATCATAGCTCAAATGCACCTTCAAGGTTAAAGCTTAGGTTACTCTTCTTCTTTTTCAAAATAATCCAATTTCTTAACTTAATATATCAAGCTACCACAATCTCTCTACCTACACACGTATCTCCTAGCTAGAAGACTGGTGGTGGATGACATCAGAAGTTCAAAATATATGAGAATTAAATATTGATTCAACTCATCCTCTCCATTCTTAAGCACAAGCCCCATAAGGTGAATAAGATCTACCAAGAGAAGCCACCACAGAATGTACTTGCTCAATGAATTAGTTGTGGGATTTGTAAGCAACAACCATGGAAACCTCAACTCAATAAACCACCTAGCATTCTGTTCACAAGATTTCCATAGTCAAGCCAAGGCTTGGTGATGCCTCTTGGGCTTTTAATCATTAAAAGGCTTAAAAAATGTTCTTGCTCCCATTATTCTTCTTTGTCTAGCCATTGCACTCTGATCAGTCTGCTGAGGGCAATACCTCTCCCAAGGATTGAAAAATTATTCCAATTTCGAAATACTAGAACTTCAACATTTTTATCCCAAGAGCAAAATTACATGGCTTCAGATCAAAGATTCCTTTCTTCAACATTCTAGGCATTCTAGAACAGATCATATGGCTTCCCTTCCAATATTAAGTAGATCCCTAGCACTAGCTGTTCAGAAGG
The DNA here is from genome assembly GCA_006176705.1 of Cocos nucifera. Classification (NCBI taxonomy): domain Eukaryota; kingdom Viridiplantae; phylum Streptophyta; class Magnoliopsida; order Arecales; family Arecaceae; genus Cocos; species Cocos nucifera. The sequence goes on along the minus strand of QRFJ01000054.1, from coordinate 576,103 downwards.
AAGCATTTGAAACCTTGACGATTAGATGAACACCGTCGCTTGGTCTTGGTCAGTGGTTATTGGAGCGATCCATACTGCACAAAGTTTTGATTCCAAGATGTGCCCATTATGCCTTTGTTACATATTCTCCGACGTTAAAGCAATGGACAATTCTCTAATACTATTAAAAGTTATGGTATTAACATGAGACTCGGTGTCATCACATAAAATTTACCAAAAAGATGATGTCTGCCAATATTTAGTTTTTCAGTTAAGTGTCAGAAAATCTATGATGCTCATGACCGGGACACAGTTGAAAATGAAGTCATGCAAGCTCTGTACTACAGATGCATCAATGTCACCAAGGAAAAACATTTTTCCCCCTATCAGGCATTATGCTCTGATGCCACGTAAGGCATACACAAACCTCCTCTCAAGACCAACATACTTATATGACCTTCCATGTGTAGCTTGGTTGGATGTCAAAATCAATTATAAATGCTTGACTTTAGACAATGATGTCCATGTGGAGAGATATCTTCTGTTTCCAGGAGAAAACCCAAGCTTGTGTTGCAGACTAATGAACTCATAAGTGTTAACTGCCTTTCTAAATGCTCAATTCCATCCCCTGATGATGTTTATCCTATTATGCTGCATTTTATCATATGACTAGCTTCAGAAAGTATTAGTCATGAAGAAACTCCAAAGCAACTGAATCAACATGATAAGTGGATCATGCATGTAGCTGGGTTTTGTTTAATTCAAATGATAAGATCATATAATGATGATGACAAGATTTCCCTACTGTTTATGGTATAACTAGAAACCATATTCATATGATTCACACACATGGCTATGAAATAAAACTTAGTCCCTGATTTAGTTAAAGAGAGAAGGTAGAGGAAGGGATTATCAGAACGAAGCAAAGCATGTATCAATTCCACACTCCCGCTATCACCAGCATGAAGAAAGGAAACATGCTAGGAACGTCTTATACCATCAATAGCTATCATGAATGTTGGGGATAAACCCCGCTCCCACCAAAGTCCAACCTGATGCTTAACCTAATGCAGCTGGTAATCACGGAAGAGCTTCGATCCAAAATTCTCCCTCCTGCGGCCGAACTCCAGCCGATCTTCTCCAACGGCCAAACTCATTCAGTAGCCGAACTCTTCAGCGGCTGAACTCCTCCAACGGCCAAGCTCCATCCGGATTCCTCCCTCAGTTGGATTTTTACAGGCGCCGAACTCCTCCAGAAGCCGAACTCACTCTGAACTCTTCCTTCAGACGGATGTCTACAAGAGTCGAACTCCTTCCGGATTTTTTCTTCAGTCGAACTCCTCCAGAAGCCGAACTCCTTCCGGACTCCTCCTTCAGTCAAGTTTCTATAGGAGCCAAACTCCTCCTGGACTTCTCCTTCAGTCGGATTTCTACAGAAGCCGAACTCCTTCCGGACTTCTCCTTTGGCCGAACTCCTCTAAGAGCCGAACTCCTTTCGGACTTCTCCTTCAGTCGGATTCCTCCAGCGGATTGCTCCCGAATGATCCCCTCCAGACATATTCCCTTCAGGAGTCCGAACTCCTCTGGAATTGATATATATCGAAGTCCTTCACCAACCAACGCCTGCTTCCTCCGAGCTACGGCTATTAAATCTCGACGAACGGTCGTCATCAGTCTGCTACAGGCAGCGCCCCCCTCCGTGACAGACAACACCAGGCCTCGAGCGGCCCGCTACCCGACGATATGGCTGTCACTATCAGCCTAACGACACCTTCCTCTCCGTACCGAACCTCACGTGGCCCCGAGCAGCCCACTACCAAACGGTATGGCCGTCACCATCAATCAAGCTCCGTCTATTAAAAGAAACCCTCCAGATACGTTTTCTCTAAGCTCTCTTCTCCTTTCCAAAACTCTGCCGAACTCTTTCCAGAGTACTCCATTTCTGTTGGCCAGAAGAGCTGACTTGATCGTCGGAGGATCCTGCCGGAGCCACCACCACCGACTCTGGACGGGACTTTGTTTTGCAGGTCACCGGCAGCAACCTCGTCTTCCTCGACTTTAGCTCGATCCGGCATCAACCAGATTCTGCACCAACAGAATTGGCGCTGGAAGGACCCTCGGTTTCTAAAGTACCCTTATTCTTAAAGAAGTGCTCAGTCAACCCTGCCGACCTTCTTCAAGGTCTAAGCCAAATCCATCTGTTCCTGCTCCATCGTCGGTGCTTCAACCACCTCCTCCACCGGCGACCACGGTAGATCCGGAGCAGTTTAACATGTTGATGCAGTGGATTCAGAGCCTCACCGAAATGGTGCAGGCCATGTGGCAGCCTCCGATGGCGGTTCCATCAGAAACCCACCGTCGGGATGTCAAGAACCGATCCCAAGGAGTACTTGGGCTAGCATGCCCGTCGCCCCTAGGAAGGAGAAACAGAGAGCAGAGGATCCTTGCTTGGATCATAGTTCTTCTCTGGAATGGACCTTCCCCATCCACGGTCGGAAGCCTTCCAAGACCTGCGACCAAGTTGATGTCCTTGATCAGAAACTGCGAGGGATGGATCGATAGATTGAAGAGCTCGGCCACGTCGCCCCAGCTCATCTTGACGACGTCCACACCGATCCTCCTTTCTCTCTCCGAATTATGCAAGAGCAAGTTCCGCCGAACTTCAAGCTTCCCCAATTTGAAAGCTACGATAGAACTTCCGATCCAGTCGATCACCTGGAAGTCTTCTGGGCTATGATGCTCCATGGCGCACCAGACGCCATATTATGCCAAGCTTTCCCATCTACCTTAAGGGAGCAGCAAGAAACTGGTGCTCGGTGTTGAAGCCGGGTATGACCTTCTCTTTTGACCAGATGAGCCATCAATTTGTGGCTCACTTCGTCAGCAGCCGATGTCCGCGCCAAGGTTCGAATTCCCTGACGAACGTCAAGCAGGAAGAAAAATTCATCCGAGCTTATGTCACCCGGTTTAATGCTGCTGCGTTGGAGGTTGAAGAAGTACCCCAGGGACTTTGCCGATCTGCTAGCTCGGGCTGAGAGATATGCTCGTACGGAAGAAGCCTTCAAGTTAAAAGATGAAGTCATAGGAGAGCGGCAGACGGACGAGTCTAACAAACCCGCAGCTGATGGAGGGCTGATTAAAGTTCGGCCATGCTCACGGACTCTCCCCCGAGTGCAAGCGAGGCCGACCCCCTCAAGCTCGTCATCAAAGAAGCCCCAACAGAAGGGCGCGAAGAAGTTCTCCCCTTTGAAGGTTTCACAACTACGCCCCCCCTCAATGCTCCACAGATGTCGGCCTGAAGCAAGCCAATAGCGCTACCGCAGCTAGAGCCACCAATGAGGGAGGAACAACAAGGAGATCGGCTGCCTTTCGACATAATCAACGTTATCTCTGGGAGGGCTTAGTACTTCGACGAGCCGCCATCTGAGCCTCAGAACCAAAGGAAGCTTACCCCGAATTGGGAAGGCCCATATGAAGTAGAGGAGGTCGTCCGGCCCGCAACTTATCGCCAGAAGAAGCTCGAAGGAACAATGCTCCCACGACCTTGAGACTCAGAGAATCTGAGAATGTACTGTCGGTAATTTTACTTCAATAAAACTTCTCCATTTCAACATTATTGTTTCTCGGTGCAAAAACTATCTGATGACAGAAAAAAAGCAATCAATAGTGGCCATGTTAGGAACAGGAGGAGAATCTCGTCCTAACATGAGCAAGTCGAAGGTCTCGTTCATTTTAGACGAAATGGGGGAGAGGCCCTAACAATGATCCTTATGTGCCCCCATAATCCATTAGGAACAGAAGGAGAATCTCGTCCTAATACGAGCAAAGTCGAAGGCCTCATTCATTTTAGATGAGATGGAGGGAGAGGCCTTAACAACGGCCCTTATGTGCCCCCACAGCCCGTTAAGAATAGGAGGAAAATCTAGTTCTAACGCAAGCAAAGTCGAAGGCTTCATTCATTTTAAACGAGATGGGGGGAGAGGCCCTGACAACGGCCCTTATGTGCCCCCACAGTCCGTTAGAAATAGGAGGAGAACCTTGTCCTAACGTGAGCAAAGCCGAAGGCCTCATTCATTTTAGACGGAATGAGAGGAAAGATCCCGACGATGGCCCCATTGTGTCCAACAACAACAGGAGATAAGATCTCCTTCAACCTCGACTGGAGATAAGATCTCTTCCGAGCTTCAACTTCAACATCAATCTCGGCTGAAGATAAGATCTCCCCAAAGCTTCAACGCGTACATCAATAGGAGATAAGATCTCCTTCAACCTCGACTGAAGATAAAATCTTCCCCGAGCTCCAACTTCAACTTCAACCTCGACTGGAGATAAGATCTCCCCTGAGCTTCAACTTCAACATCAACCTCGGCTAGAGATAAGATTTCTCCCAAGCTTCAATGCCTACATCAAAAAAAGATAAGATCTCCTTCAACCTCGGCTGAAGATAAGATCTCCCCCGAGCTGCAACTTCAACGTCAACCTTGACTGAAGATAAGATCTCCCTCGAGTTTCAACGCCTATATCAACAAAAGATAAGATCTCCTTCAATCTCGGCTGGAAATAAGATCTCCTCCGAGCTTCAACTTCAACTTCAACCTCGGCTGGAGGTAAGATCTCCTCCGAACTTCAACACCTACGTCAACAAGAGATAAGATCTCTTTCAACCTCGACTGAAGATAAGATCTCCTCCGAGCTTCAACTTCAACCTCGGCTGGAGATAAGATCTCCCCCGAGCTTCAACTTCAATGTCAACCTCGACTGGAGATAAGATTTCCCCCGAGCTTCAACGTCTACGTCAACAGAAGATAAGATCTTCTTCAACCTCGACTGAAGATAAGATCTCCCCCGAGCTTCAACGTCTACATCAATAGGAGATAAGATCTTCTTCAACCTCGGCTGGAGATAAGATCTCCCCTGAGCTTCAAAGTCTACATCAACAGGAGAGAAGATCTCCTTCAACCTTGACTGGAGATAAGATCTCCCCCGAGTTTCAACTTCAATGTCAATCTCGGCTGGAGATAAGATCTCCCCCGAGCTTCAACGTCTACGTCAATAGGAGATAAGATCTCCTTCAACCTCAACTGAAGATAAGATCTCTCCCGAGCTTCAAAGTTTACATCAACAGAAGAGAAAATTTTCTTCAACCTCGGCTGGAGATAAAATCTCCCCCGAGCTTCAACTACAACTTCAACCTCGGCTGAAGATAAAATCTCCCCCGAGCTTCAAAGTCTACATCAACAGGAAGAGAAGATCTCCTTCAACCTTGGCTAGAAATAAGATCTCCTCCGAGCTTCAACGTCTACGTCAATGGAAGATAAGATCTTCTTCAACCTCGATTGGAGATAAGATCTCTCCCGAGCTTCAACTATAACTTCAACCTCGACTGGAGATAAAATCTTCCCTGAGCTTCAAAGTCTACATCAATAGGAGAGAAGATCTCTTTCAACCTCGGTTGGAGATAAAATCTCCTCCGAGCTTTAACTTCAACGTCAACCTCGGTTGAAGATAAGATCTCCCCCGAGCTTCAACGCCTACGTCAACAGGAGATAAAATTTCTTTCAACCTCAACTGAAGATAAGATCTCTCCCGAGCTTCAACTTCAATTTCAATCTCGGCTGGAGATAAGATCTCCCCCGAGCTTCAACACCTACGTCAATAGGAGATAAGATCTCCTTCAACCTTGACCGGAGATAAGATCTCTCCTGAGCTTCAGCTTCAACTTCAACGTCAACCTCGACTGGAGATAAGATCTCCCCCGAGCTTTAACGTCTACGTCAACAGGAGATAAGATCTCCTTCAATCTCGACCGGAGATAAGATCTACCCTGAGCTTCAACTACAACTTCAACCTCAGCTGAAGATAAAATCTCCTCCGAGCTTCAAAGTCTACATCAACAGGAGAGAAGATCTCCTTCAACCTCGACTGAAGATAAGATCTCCCATGAGGTTCAACGTCTACGTCAATAGGAGATAAGATCTCCTTCAATCTTGACTGAAGATAAGATCTCCTCCGAGCTTCAATTATAACTTCAACCTCGACTGAAGATAAAATCTCCTCCGAGCTTCAAAGTCTACATCAATAGGAGAGAGGATCTCCTTCAACCTCGGTTGGAGATAATATCTTCTTCGAGCTTCAACGTCTACGTCAATAAGAGATAAGATTTCTTTCAACCTTGGTTGAAGATAAAATCTCTTTCAAGCTTCAACTATAACTTCAACCTCGATTGGAGATAAGATCTCTCCCAAGCTTCAAAGTCTACATCAACGAAAGAGAAGATCTCCTTCAACTTCGGCTGGATATAAGATCTCCCCCGAGCTTCAACTACAACTTCAACCTCGGCTAGAGGTAAGATCTCCCTCAAGCTTCAAAGTCTACATCAATAGGAAAGAAAATCTCCTTCAACCTCGACTGGAGATAAGATCTCCTCCGAGCTTCAACATCTACGTCAACAGGATATAAAATCTTCTTCAACCTTGGCTGGAGATAAGATCTTTTCCGAGCTTTAACTTCAACGTCAACCTCGGCTGGAGATAAGATCTCCTCCGAGTTTCAACGTCTATGTCAACAGAAGATAAGATCTCCCTCAAACTTGACTAGAGATAAGATCTTCTCCGAGCTTCAACTACAACTTCAATCTCGATTGGAGATAAGATCTCCCTTGAGCTTTAAAGTCTACATCAACATGAGAGAAGATCTCTTTCAATCTCGGCTAGAGATAAGATCTCCCACAAGCTTCAACCGCAACGTCAACAAAAGATAAGATCTGCCTGGATCTAGGCTGGAGACAAGATCTTCCTCGAGCTTCAACTTCAACATCAATCTTGACTGGAGATAAAATCTCCCCTGAGCTTTAACCTGAACTGGTGCAGAGCCCTGAAAAGGACTTCGGTGGTCACCCTTTCTGTACTTCCTTCCTTCGAGTTTCGAACTCGAAAGTAGAGAGACTATTGTTAGGGATGAACCCCGCTCCCATCGAATTCCAGCCTGATGCTTAGCCTAATGCAGCTGATAATCACGGAAGAGCTTCAATCCGAAATTCTTCCTCTTGTGGCCGAACTCCAGTCGATCTCCTCCAGCGGCCGAACTCGTTCAGTAGTCGAACTTCTTCAACGGTTGAACTCCTCCAGCAGTCGAGCTCCATCCGAATTTCTCTCTCTATCGGATTTCTACGGATGCCAAACTCCTCCATTAGCCGAACTCCCTCCAAACTCTTTCTTCAGATAGATGTCTACAGAAGCCGAACTCCTTTCGAATTCCTCCTTCAGTCGGACTCCTTCAGAAGTCGAACTCCTTCAGTCAAGTTTCTACAGGAGCCGAATTTCTTCCGGACTTCTCCTTCAATCGAATTTCTATAAAAGCCAAACTTCTTCCAAACTTCTCCTTCAGTTGGATTCCTCCAGCGGATTGCTTTCGGATGATCCCCTCTAGACGTATTTCCTTCAGGAATTTGAACTCCTCTGAAATTGATATATGTCGAAGTCCTTCACCAACCAACGCATGTTTCCTCCGAGCTACGGCTATTAAATCTCAACGAACGGTCATCAGTCTGCTACAGGCGACGCCTCCTCCATGACAAACTCCATCAGACCTCGAGCGGTCTGCTACTAGACGGTATGACTGTCACTATCAGTCTAACGATACCTCCTCTCCATACCGAATCCCACGCAGTTCCGAATGGTCCACTATCAAATAGTATGACCGTCACCATTAATCAAGCTCCGTCTATAAAAAGAGATTCTCCAGATACGTTTTCTCTAAGCCTTCTTCTCCTTTCCAAAATTTTATCAAACTTTTTTTAGAGCACTCTATTTTTATTGGTCAGAAGAACTGACTTGATTGTCGAAGGGTTCTGCTGGAGCCACTGACTCTGGACGGAACTTTATTTTGCATATCACCGATGATGGCCTCATCTTTCTCAACTCTAGCTCGATCCAGCATCAACTAAATTCTGCACCAATAATGAACAAAGATCTTAAAGCACGTATAGCGACATAGTTCTCTACCCACGGTGCCATGTCAAATTCATATAGCATTCATCCCTAAAATTTAAGAAAGAAACTAAAAAAATTGACACTTCTCCCACCCTCTTCAGAAAATCATATCAAATCTCAATATATTATTCCAATACGATTTTTTTTTCTTTTCAATTCCAAGATTACAATCATATAAGAAAGACACTTTCTTGTTTTTGTATTACAACAAATCCAGGGCTTAGAAGCAGAAAACTCGCAACAAGTGCAAGAAACAGCAAGAACGCACTTAAAGTGACCTTCTCAGTATAGTTTCTTGGAAACTCCCATAGCCAAGAATTTGAAGGAAATTTAGTTGAGAAGAGAAACACTGGAATTGGATCTTGTGGGAAGTTGGGCGAGGAAAAGGGACGAAACACGGCAAGAAGTGGAGCAATGAAGAGATAAAGACATACCTTTCTAGTAGAGAGGAGGCCTCTTTGGTCGGTGCTTCGTTGCGGACGAGAGAGAGAGGGGGAGTGGGGCTCCTTGGTTCAGGGTTAGGTTCTGGCTGGGGCGGGCGAGCGGCGAAAAAGAAAGAGCACGCGCGACGCACGCCCGGCACCTGGTGGAGGATGGGAGGCTGGATGCTGGCCGGAAACTTATTAGGAGGGCGGTTAGTCGTGAACAAAAATCATATGGGGCGGGCATCGGCGATCGTTTGGGGGCGCATCTAATTTTATGTTATATATATTTTTTAATATTTAAAAAAAATCTAAAATTAAATGATAATTAAATATTTTATATTAATGAAGTCTATTTGTTTCATAATTAAAATAATAAAAAAATTAACATATATGATTTAGAAAGATTCTCCGCGGTTATTTATATCCTCTTTTTTATCAAATTTTTCTATTCATTAACTTTTTCATCAAACTATTTCTTTCATCCGTAAGATTTTTCTTCCAAATCTCTTTCTGTTGGAGATAAATTCCGCTCCTGCCGAAGTCTAGTTCGATACTCAGCCTAATGCAACCAGTAGCCATGGAAGAGCTTCGAAGGATGGGTCTTAAGCCGAACCCCTTCAGCCGATCGAACTTCTCAGCGGCCGAGCTTTAACGAAATTTCTCAGCAGCCAAGCTCCTTCGAACTCCCAGCAGTCGAACTCCTTGGCGGTCGTTCCTCGGTCGGACTCCTCAAGCGACCGTCCCTTCAGCCGGCCGAGCTCCTTCGGACTCCCAGCGGCCGAACTCCTCAGCAACCGTCCGTCGACCGAACTTCTCACCAACCGAGCTCTTACTGAACTTCCCGGCGATCGAGCCTTAGCCGCGCACGTCCAGCCAGACACCTACAGAAGCTGAACTCCTTCCGAGCTTCCCCTTCAGAAGTCCGAACTCCTCCAAAATGGGCACACGTCGAAGCCCTTCAACCCTTCATTCGACCCCGAGCGGCTCAACATCAAGACACCTACAGCCATCACCATCAGTTCGCCACAAGCGACAGCGACCCACTGTCAGGCGGCGATGGCTGTCACCCTCGACCTGCTGCAGACGGCACCTTCCTGTGAGACTAACTCCACCGAACCTCGACCGGTCCGCCAGCACGCGGCTACAGCCATCACTATCAAGCTCCTCTATAAAAAGGACCCTCCAGATATGCTAATTCGAATCTCTAATCTCTCTTATCTCTTCTCCAAGCTTCGAAACTCATTCCCGAGCACTCCATTACTGTTGGCCAGAGCTGACTTGATCGTCGGAGGGTCCTATCGGAGCCACCCCCACCGGCTTCGGACGAGACTTTGTTTTGCAGGTCCCCGACGGCGACCTCATCGGCCCCCACTCCAGCGGATTCCGACGATGATCAGATTCTGCGTCAACAGATTGGCGCTAGAGGAAGGACACCGAACCTCCGAGGTTCTCTTATTCTTAAAGGAGTGCTCGGCAATGATTTTTCTCTTTCCTCTCCAAAGATCTCTCTTTTCTCTCCCGAAGAGAAAATGCCTCCCAAGAGAGCTTCGACTCGGCGCTCAGCGGCCTCCGCGGCCCGATTCCATCTAGATCTGTCTGTTCCTGCTTCAGTCCCGGCAGCTCAGGTTCCATCTGTACCCATGGTGGATGTGAAGCCGTTTGACTTGCTTGTTCGATAGGTCCGTGGCCTCACGGAGGCATTACAGGCCATACAGCAGCCCCCGATAGCGACCCCACCAGAAAACCCACCATCGGAATGATGGGAATCGATCCCAACGAAGAGTACCAGGGCCAACGTACCCATCGCCCAAAGGAAGGAGAAACGAAGAACAGTTCTCCTGCAGAAGGGGAACGAAGTTCGGCAGCGCAAGCGAGGCCGAACCCCCCCTTGAGCCAGTCATTGAGGAAGCCCCGACAGAGGGGCATGAACATCCCCAGAAGAAGGTTTTCCAAAGAGGCGCAATGAAGTTCGGCCACGTCCACGACCTCCCCAGCGCAAGCAAGGCCGAATTTTCCCTTGAGTATGTCATCAATGATATCCCCCTACAAAGGATTCACAGGAGGTGGAATGAAGTTTGGGTGAGCAAAGCCGAGCTCCCCCTCGAGCTCGTCGTCAAGAAAGTTCGAACAAAAGAAGCAGGAAGTTCTCCCACGGAAGCTTTCGTGGGAAAGCGGAATGAAGTTCAGCGTGAGCAAAGCTGAGCTCCCCCTCGAGCTCGTCGTCAAGGAAGTCCGGATAAAAGAAGCATGAAGTTCTCTCATGGAAGATTTCGTGGGAAAGAAAAATGAAGTTCGGCAGCGAAAGCGAGGCCGAACCACCCCTTTCGAGCCAGTCATCGAGGAAGCCCCGATAGAGGGGCATGAACATCCCTGAAAGAAGGTTTTCCAAAGAGGCGCAATGAAGTTCGGCCGCGTCCAAGGAGGCAGAATGAAGTTCGGCCACGTCCACAATCTCCCCAGCGTAAGCAAGGCCGAACTTTCCCTCGAGTTTGTCATCAACGAAACCCCCTACAAAGGATTCACAGGAGGTGGAATGAAGTTTGGGCGAGCAAAGCCGAGCTCCCCCTCGAACTCGTCATCAAGAAAGTCCGGACAAAAGAAGCAGAAAGTTCTCCCGCGGAAGCTTTCGCGGGAAAGCGGAATGAAGTTCGGCGTGAGCAAAGCCGAGCCCCCCCCCGAGCTCGTCGTCAAGGAAGTCCGGACAAAAGAAGCATGAAGTTCTTCCACGGAAGGTTTTGCGGAAAAGAAAAATGAAGTTCGGCGCAAGCGAGGCCGAACTCCCCCTCGAGCCAGTCATCGAGGAAGCCCCGATAGAGGGGCATGAACATGCCCGAAAGAAGGTTCTGCAAGGAGGCGGAATGAAGTTCAACCGCGTCCAAGGAGGCGGAATGAAGTCCGGCGCAAGCGAGGCTGAACTTCACTTCGAGCTCACCACCAAGGAAGCCCCGACAAAAGAACATGAAGTCCTCCCGGTGAAAGCTTCACAGGAGGGCGGAGTGAAGTTCGACGCAAGTAAGGCCGAACTTTCCCTCGAGTATGTCATCAACGAAAACCCCTTACAAAGGATTCACAGGAGGTGGAATGAAGTTCGACAGTGCAAAGAAAGCCGAGCTCCCCCTCGAGCTTGTCATCAAGGAAGTCCGGACAAAAGAAGCAGGAAGTTCGGTGCAAGCGAGGGCGGAACGAAGTTCTCCTATGGAATGAAGTACAACGCAAGTGAGGCCGAACTCCACCTCGAAGCTCATCATCGAGGAAGCCCCGACAAAGGGGCATGAAGTCCCATGGAAGCTTTCATGAGAAAGTGGAATAAAATTTGGTGCAGACGAGGGTGGAACGAAGTTCTCCCATGGAATGAAGTTCGGCGCAAGTGAGGCCAAACTCCACCTCGAAGCTCATCATCGGAATAAAGTTCGGTGCAAGTGAGGCCAAACTCCTCCTTCAAACCTCATCATCGGAATGAAGTTCGGCATAAGTGAGGCTGAACTTTCGCTTGGGTATGTCACCAAGGAAGCTCCCTACAAAGATTTCACAAGAGGTGAGATGAAGTTCGGCCGCGCTCACGACCGCCCCAAGGCAAGTGAGGACTCCCTCTCGAGTATGACTCCAAGGAAGCCCCAACAAAGGGGCATGAAGTTCTCCCACAGATTTCACAAAAGGACGGAATGAAGTTCGGCCGTGCTTACAACCTCCACAGCGCAAGGCCCGAACTTTTCGAGCTCGCCACCAAGGAAGGGCGCAAAGAAGTCCTCCTCCCAAAAGGTTCCGTGACTGCGTCCCCCTCAACACTCCTCGAACTCAAATTCTCACAAAAGTTAAGAACCAACTGTCAAGACCAGAAGGGTTACGGTCCCGTCTACCATCGCAAGTACTGCTTCTACCATCATAACCATGGCCACGACACTGAGGAATGCATCCAGCTCCGAGACGAAATTAAGGAGCTCGTTAGGAAGGAGCGACTGCGTAAATTCCTTCGACAGAAGAAGATCGGCTAAGGATGCTACCGTAATCAGAAATAATAAGATCGGCCACCTTACAGCGTCATCAACGTTACTCCGATGAGGAGCTTGGTACATCGACGATTCATCGTCTCCCAGCGACAAAGCCAAGAGCTTGCTCCAAATTAAGAAGGCCAGCATGAGATAGAGAAGGTCATCCGACCTGGGACTTACTGCCGGAGAGAACCTAAAGGAGCAACGCCCCCACGACCCTAAAATGGGGATGTGCTGCCCGTAACTTTCTTTCAGTAAAATTTTTTCCTTCCAATGATATTATTTCTGGATGCAAAAACTATGCGATGACAGAAAAGAAGCAGTCAACAGATCTTGTCCTAATACGAGCAAGTCAAAGACCATCAACCTCGGTCAGAGATAAGATCACTCTCGAGCGAAGACCTCGTTCACCTTAGACGAGATTGGGGGAGACGGACGATGGTCCGAATGTGCCCCCACAGCCCGTTAGGAACAGGAGGAGAATCTCATCCTAATGCAAACAAAGTCGAAGGCCTCATTCACAAAGGACGAGATATGGAGAGAGGCGCGGACGACGGTCCGTATATGCCCCCACAACCCGTTAGGAACAGGAGGAGAATCTCGTCCTAACGTGAGCAAAGTCGAAGGCCTCGTTCACCTTAGACGAGATGGGGGGAGATGGACGACGGTCCGAATGTGCCCCCATAGCCCATTAAGAATAGGAGGAGAACCTCATCCTAACGCGAGCAAAGTCGAAGGCCTCGTTCATAAAGGATGAGATGGGAGGAAAGGCGCGGACGACGGTCCATATATGCCCCCACAGCCCGTTAGGAACATGAGGAGAACCTCGTCATAACGTGAGCAAAGTCGAAGACCTTGTTCACCTTAGACGAGATGGGGGGAGATGGACGACCGTCCGAATGTGCCCCCACAGTCCGTTAGGAACAGGAGGAGAACCTATCCTAACACGAGCAAAGTCGAAGGCCTCATTCACAAAGGACGAGATGGGAGAGAGGCACGGACGATGGTTTATATGTGCCCCCACAGCCCGTTAGAAATAGGAGGAGGACCTCATCCTAACATGAGCAAAGTCGAAGGCCTCGTTCACCTTAGACGAGATGGGGGGAAGACAGACGACGGTCCGAATGTACTCCCATAGCCCATTAGGAACAGAAGGAGAACCTCGTCGTAATACGAGCAAAGTCGAAGGCCTCATTCTCAAAGGACGAGACGGAGGGAGAGGCGCGGACGACGGTCCATATGTGCCTCCACAGTCCATTAGGAATAGAAGGAAAATCTCGTCATAACGCGAGCAAAGTCGACGGCCTCGTTTACCTTAGACGAGACAGGGGAGACAGACGACGGTCCGAATGTGCCCCCATAGCCCGTTAGGAATAGGAGGAGAACCTCATCCTAATGCGAGCAAAGTCGAGGGCCTCGTTCACCTTAGACGAGATGGAGGAAGACAGACGACAGTCCGAATGTGCCCCCACAGTCCGTTAGGAATAGGAGGAGAACCTCGTCCTAACGCAAACGTCCGCATCAACCTCGACCAAAGGAGATAAGATCTCCCCCGAGTGATCGGGCCAACCTCAGCTGGAGAGCTTCAACTTCGACCTCGGCTAGAGATAGGATCTCTCCTGAGCGATCGAGCCAACCTCGGCTGGAGAGCTTCAGCTTCGATCTCGACGAGAGATAGGATCTCTTCCGAGCGATCGTGTCAACATCGGTTGGAGAGCTTCAACTTCAACCTCAGCCAGAGAAGATCTCTCCCGAGTGATCGAGATAACCTTGGCCAGAGATAAGATCGGAGACAACCTCGTCCTAACGCGAGCGCCCGCATCAACCTCAGTCGAAGGAGATAAGATCTCTCCCGAGTGACCGAGCTAACCTCGACCGCATCAACCTCGGCCCAAAGGAGATAAGATCTCCCCTGAGTGATCGGGCCAACCTCAGCCGCATCAACCTCGGCCAAAGGAGATAAGATCTCCTCTGAGGGACCGAGCCAACCTCGACTGGAGAGCTTCAGCTTCGATCTCGGCTAGAGATAGGATCTCTCCCGAGCGACCGTGTCAACATCGGCTGGAGAGCTTCAACTTCAACCTCGACCAGAGAAGATCTCTTCCAAGCGGTCGAGACAACCTCGGCTAGAGATAAGATCGGAGATAACCTCGTCCTAACGCGAGCGTCCGCATCAACCTCGACCGAAGGAGATAAGATCTCCTTCGAGTGATCGGGCCAACCTCGACCGCATCAACCTCGACCAAAGAAGATAAGATCTCCTCCAAGTGATTGGGCCAACCTCGACTAGGAAGCTTTAACTTCGACCTCGGTTAGAGATAGGATCTCTCCCGAGCGCCCGTATTAACCTCGACTGTTGGAGATAATATCGCCCCCGAGGAGCTCAACCTCCGACTTCGATCACAGCGGACGAGGCCTACCTCAACCTCGATTGGAGATGGGATCTCCTCCGGGCTTCAACTTCAATATCAACTTTAGCTAGAGATGAGATCTCCCCCGAGCTTCGACTTGAACCAGCACGGAGCCCAAAAGAAGACTTCGACAATCACCTTTCCTGCACTCCCTTCCTTCAAGTTTCGAACTCGAGAGTGGGAGGGCTAGTGTTGGGGATAAACCCCACTCCTATCGAAGTCTAGTTCGATGCTCAGCCTAATGCAATCAGTAGCCACGGAAGAGCTTCGGAGGATGGGTCTTAAGCTGAACCCCTTCAGCCGGCCGAACTTTTTAGCGACTGAGCTCTTTGAACTCCAAGTGGCCGAGCTTTAACGAAATTCCTCAGCGACCGAGCTCCTTTGGACACCCAGCGGCCAAACTCCTTGGCGGTCGTTCCTCAGCCAAACTTCTCAAGCGGCCATCCCTTCAGCCGATCGAGCTCCTTTGGACTTCCAGCGATCGAACTCCTCAGCAGCCATCCATTGGTCGGACTTCTCATCGATCGAGCTCCTACCGAACTTCCCGACGACCGAGCCTTAGCCGCGCACCTCCAGCTAGACGCCTACAGGAGCTAAACTCCTTTCGAGCTTCCCCTTCAGAAGTCCGAACTCCTTCGAAATGGGCACACATCGAAGCCCTTCAACTCTTCATTCGGCCCCGGGCAGCTCAATATCAAGATAGCTGCAGCCATCACCATCAGTCCACTATAAGCGACAGCGACCCGCTATCAGACGACGATGGCTGTCACCCTCGATCCGCTGTAGATGGCACCTTTCCATGAGACTGACTCTGTCGAACCTCGAGCGGCCCGCCAGCACACGGCTACAGCCGTCACCATCAAGCTTCGCTATAAAAAGGACCCTCTAGATACGCTAATTCGAATTTCTAATCTCTCTGATCTCTAATCTCTCCGATCACTTCTCCAAGCTTCGAAACTCATTTCCGAGCACTCCATTTTTGTTGGCCAGAGTTGACTTGATCGTCGGAGGGTCCTGCCGGAGCCACCCCCATCGGCTCTAGACGGAACTTTATTTTACAGGTCTCCAACGGCGACCTCATCGACCCCCACTCCAGCGGATTTCGGCGACGATCAGATTCTACGTCAATACTTTCTTTTCTTCAAAATCATGTGTGCCATCTTTTATATTGACGAAGTCTTCCTCAAGTCCCTTCTTTTTCAAAATTCTTTTTTTCTAAGATCTTGGCATCTAAAAATTGATGAAAACTATATATCATTTTATCTAAAGATGTATCAATATTACAAAAAAGACTATGGAAGCGTATATTATTGCAGCAGTTTTCAAAACCACGGTAATAAAATCTATAGTAGCGATTACAAAGAACCGCTGTCATATATTGGATCTATAACAGTGGTTACACTAAACCGCTGCTATAAGTCCGACCTATGACAGCAGTTACATCGAACCACTGCTATAGGTCCGATATATAGTAGCGGTTTATTCTAACCACTGCTATAGATCAATCTATGGCATCGGTTACATATAACCGCTGCTATATCTTTTTTTCATATTTTTATCCTAAATATTATATAATTTAAAAATTTAATGACCATCTTTATCAATTTATTATCTAAATAATTATCATTAAAGTGTCATCATAAAAGATCATCTCGATCCGATGGTCCTAACTTCATCGATCAAAAAAATTCGATTTCGATGATCACAAACGATAATACGATAATTTGATAGATGAAGATCTCCGATGGATCTAAAAATCTACAATGATGATTTTGGTGATGTTTGTAGCATACTATCAAAATTTTACTTTAATTGGATATCGTTATCTTGGTTAATTTAGTACAGAATAATTTTGATCGTTAAATGATAAATGAGTGATCAGGATCAGATGATGTCCGATTATGAGATAATTTTTTTCATAAATGATCTTGGCTACTACTTTAATCATTTTTACAGTGGTGATCATAAAATTCAACTCGTGGGTCTAAGAATAATTCAAAACTGTACATCGCTTGATAACCATTCTTAAACTCCATTGGTAATTATACTCATACTTTTGTAAGATCTGCTTGACGTGAATAATTCATATAAAAATAATTTAAATTTTATGATCATCGCCATATAAAACTATTAAAATTATAGTAAAGATAATTTAACTAAAAAATTATCTCATAATTGGATGTCGTTTAGTTCTTTGATCGCTTGTTTCTAATTTAATAGTCGAAATCATTCCGTACTAAAATGACCATAATAACTATATCCGATTAAAGTAAAACTTTGATAGTATGCTACAAATATCATCAAAATTATTATTATAGATTTTTAGATTAATCGAAGGTCTTCATGTGTTAGATCATCACGTCGTCATTCATGATCATCGAAATTAAATTTTTTTGATTAATAAAGCTAGAGCCATCGAATTTATGTGATCTTTTATGATGATACTCTAATGATAATTATTTAGATAATGAACGATGAAGATGGACATTAAATTTTAAAATTATATAATATTTAAAATAAAAATATATAAAATTAATTTTCAACCTATGCAAGCGGTTACTAAAAATCGTTGTTATAGACCTATAGCAATGGTTTTCTAACTACTATCATAGATGGCTATGGCAGCAGTTCGAGAACCACTACCGTAGAGCTATGGCAGCGATTTAAAAATCATTGACGTAGATTAGATTAAAAGTAACCCACTCCGAAATTTGGTTTCCTCTCGTGCGCTCTCTCTCTGTCGCTAGTGAGACCCCATCCCTCTCCTCCCCCGACCAACGCCGCCCCTTCTCCCCTCTTGGCCGTCCCTACCTCTCGATGCCCCCCTCCTCCCCGCTCGCCCCTCCATCCCTGGTCGCCCCCGCCTCTCGACCCCTCCCCATCCCTTCTCGGTCAATCCCCAAAACCCTGCCACCCCCACCTCCCGGGCCGCCCCTCCCTGTCACCACGCACCCCCTAACCTCCCTATCACACGCCCCCCCCGACCCCCATCCCCGGCCCCTCCCCCGATCAATTTCTCAACCTCCGCCACCCCCACCTATCGGGCCGCCCCTTCCCATCACCGTGCAGCCCCCATGCTCCCCATCACCATGCCTACCCCCTGCCCCCATCCCCGGCCGCCCTCGCCTCTCGTTCCCTTCCCGTCACCGTGCACCCACCCGACCTCCATGTCACCACGCCCCCCGGCCCCCCCATCCTCGACCGCCCCTGCCTCTCGGTGCCCCCCGCCCCTCTCCGCTCAAACCCCCACCCCTCCCCCCAGGCCACTCCTCCCCATCACCGGGCACCATCACCCCCTCCCCCGGCCTTCCCGTCATGGCACCCCCTCAGGCCGCCTCTTCCTTCTCTCCCCTCTTTCTCTCTCTTTTCTCTTTCTTTTTCTCTCTCTATCTCACTATCTTGATCTTGTTTTGCAGATTACCTCTAGCATCGTCGTCTTCCTCTAACATCGTCGCTAATGATCCTTGGAGCTTTCGATGCGACCTCCTCTCCGTAGCTGCAAGTATAACTTTTTTTAATTTCATAGTATTATTTATTAATCATTTATAATATTTATAATAATTTTTAGAATTTTTATAGTAAATATTATAAATATTTATTATAAATATTATAATTATCTATTCGAGGCCATGGACAGTCCTTGGGTCGTGTCATGTTGGCAACCATGGACAGCCCCTGGGCCATACTGGTTGATAAGAAAATTTCTGCCGATGGATTCTGGGCTGTGCCATGTCGGTAGCCTTGGGCCGTGCCACGATCGATAAAAAAATCACCGCCGATGGATTTTGGACCATATCGACGGTCATGAGCTGTGTCGATCGCTAAGAGAACCCCTGTCCGCTAATAGAAAGTAAAATTATTTATTGCTCATTCTTAATTAACATTGTAAATCATGATGGCATCGAAATGCCATCTAGCTTTCACCCCCATCCCTCAGCGGATTATAGGAAGCTCGGCATCTGAAAAATAGTCAGAGCATACTCCATCTACCTCCGCATCGGCTACTAAGGGATTATCGACATCTACTCTACCGTTGGTATCTATTCTACCATCAACATCTACTTCACCAGCATCTGAGCCTCCACTATTAGCCACATCTCCAATACATACTCCAACACCGATATCTGAATGTATGTTTTTATTATGTTATTTATTTATTTATTTTTTATATAGTATTTATATACTTATATATTTTAATAATATATTTTTATTATAGGTGCATCATCCAGTAGAACATTTCGTGGTCCCACACGCATGCCGCATGTGTGGAATCGTCCACATCGGGTGATAGTGTAGTATGATATGAAGAAGAGGCTAGTAGGGAAGACCACATGGGAGATACATTTCTTTTTCAGAATGCTTATGAGGCGGTCCGACATCATTTCGTTATTGCTCATAGACTAGCGATTGATGGATGCTGGTGTCAGAGATTGAATGTGGGAGAAGATATGGGTAAGTGTATCTTAATTATATTTATGTATTTCATATGTTTACACTTTGCTTGATTAGAATAATTTGGTAACTAATTTTTGATAACTTTATGTAGAGGAGGTATAACTTTCTAGATCACGAGAGGGCTCGAGATGTCCGACTGAAGAAGATTGGAGAGTTGTACCGAGACTACAAGGTCAAGCTCCATAGAGAATGGCTCGAGCACTAACGAGATACTCCAGAGGAGCTTGTTCCTTGGATATAGGATTATTCTCCAAGTCAGTGGGAGGGGATGATTAGATATTGGAGGAGCTAGGAGTTCGAAGTAAAATTTCTAACTTTTAATTTTTTTAATATGCTTAAAATTATATTTAAATATTTTTTAAATATTTATTATTTATTTGAATACTTGTTAGGCTATCTTCCATCAGAATTGGAAGAATCGGATAGCCTAGGAGTACACGCACATTCTAGGCCATGAGTTTATGGCCAATCGTATGCATAGATAGGTAATAAATTCTGAATCTTACTAGATAAATTAAATTAATATTTTTTTTATATTTTTAATAAATTGATCTATTATTATAGCTGATGAGAGATGGAGTGATGCCCAACCATAGCGAGATCTTTCAATCCAACCGTATGGACAAGAAGGACAGACCGATGAATACCGCAATCGAAAGAATTTTGGTAAGTAATAAATATATTAGTATATATGATCAATATTATAGCATTTCTTATAAAATTTTATTTAAATTTATAATTACAGGAGTAGTTAGATATACTCGTGAATGAGGGCTCGAATATCTTTAACCCTCATGATCATCTATCTTAGGTCTTGGAGCTTGAGTACTCTGAAAGGATTCGATGCAGGCCTTGATATATGCCGATGAGCTACTAGTATGAGGCAAGCATCTTTTCACATGCTTTCGATTTTGTCAGTTGAAAGCAGCTTGAGGAGGCATTGACGCAGGCAGCTCAAGCTGAGGAGAGCACATCTTATCTGGAGGGCAGTCTGAGTGCCATGGTGACGAGGCTCAGCGCGCATTTTGAAGCTGACTTTATGGACCTTGAGGACATATTGGCCAATGTTCCAGCTTCAACTCCTACAGCTCCAGTCCCTCCAGCTTCAGCTCATCCAGCTCCGACTCCAGCTATTTCAGCTCGTGCTCCATCTCTCGATGACGACGATGATGTAGATTTAGAAAATTTTTGATATATATTTTTTTAAAAATATAGTAATAAATTTATTCGATAATAAAATTTAAGCATTTCAAAAATATTCTTATATTTATAATATTTTCTTATATTTTTTATGTTATACATGTCTCTACATTTATCAAATAAAATATATAAAAATAAAAAAAAAATATATTTTTTATTATTCAAAAGCTACGACAGTGGTTGCAAAATTACTATTGTAGGCATGCCAAATGCTACCATAAATTATGTACCAATCGCTGCATTAGATCTATGGCAGTGGTTATGTAAGTGCTGCAATTAATAAACCTATGGCAGCTATTAGAAAACCGTTGTCATAGCTCAATCTATGGCAGCGGTTAGTAAATCACTACTATAGCTTAATCTATTACAGTGGTTTGAAAACCACTGTCATAGACTCTATATGGCAGTGGTTCGAATAATCACTGCAATAATCGCTGCCATGGACTTATGGCGATGATCACAGTGGTAGTGGTTAGTTAATCGCTGTTATAGTCTATGATAGCAATTTTTTAGGATACGGCAGTAGTTATAAACTACTGTTGTAGCCCTTTTCTATAGTAGTGTATATTGGAATATCGAATGAATATTTTGCTAGCTGTATATCAACTAATTATGTACTATATACTAGTAAATACTAAGTTCGATAAATTATATATCAATTTATCTATAGATGTGTATTAGGTCCTAACTAGATGTGTATAAAAAAAGCTTACGGTATATATCAATAAGCTTTCTAGTGTATATCATTTAATCATGTGCCATGTACTGATATATACTATATTTTGAAAAATCATTTATTGCTTTACCTAGAGGTCTATATTGGAATGTCTGATAAATATTTTGCTAAATATGTATCAATTGGCTATATATTATATAATAGTGAATATTAAATTTAGTTAACTATGAATCAATTTATCTAAAGATTATATTGGATCGTTGCTCGATATGTATCAATAAAGTTTATAGTATATATCATCTAGCTGTATATTATATACTGGTGAACTTCATATTTTGAAAACTATGCATCATTTTATTTGAAGATATGTATTGACTTATTTGATAATTAATTTATTTAGTTTATATCATATGGTCATATAGTATATCTTACTAAAATATATATGTTGAAAATGAGGAAGAAGGAGAATATAATTTTTTTTTAATCACAAGATTTATAACTCTACCGATAGAAAAATCTTTGACTTTTAGACTTGCTCTTTAAAATTGATATTAAAAAATATAATAAATTATAAACTCCATCCTATATGATATTTTATAGTGCTTGCCATATGATTTTTGTTTCTATTGGCAGGTTTGGAAAATTCGTCAGGTTCAACTAAAAATATCATTAGTTTTTGCTGGCCTTATATCTTATCTTATCATTCATATATATATATAGATTGGATTCCGATCGATTGAATTTCAGTATATATCTGATCATATCTTCGACCATTAGATCATCATGCATTTCTAAAATACCTGTCTGTTAACCAAAAAAAGATGTGGAGCGTGAAGGTGCCCTATTTTTTTTTCAGATGAGAGTCTGAAGGCAACTTCAGGCTCTAACCAAAAAAAAAGAAAAAAAAATTATAATTAAAAGGAGCCTAAATTTTTTTAGTTACCAGGCTCCTTGAAGGGAGCTTGAAATTTTTTTTTAGTTAACAGGCCTGAGAAAAAATTTAGGCTCTTGAAGCCTATTAACTATTTTTTTTTTTCAGGCGGAAGCTTGAATACGCCTTTAGGCTCCTTGAAGGCATCTTCAGCAAAAAAAGAAAAAAGGTGCCTTATCTTTTTTGATTAATGGGCTGATATTTTGGAGATGCGTGCTGATCAAATGGTGGGAGATTCGATCAGATATGAACTGAGATCCGATCGACCAAAATCTAGTCTATCTCTCTCTTTCTATAATAATAATAATAATACTCTATGGA
This sequence comes from Cocos nucifera, assembly GCA_006176705.1. Taxonomy (NCBI): domain Eukaryota; kingdom Viridiplantae; phylum Streptophyta; class Magnoliopsida; order Arecales; family Arecaceae; genus Cocos; species Cocos nucifera. The sequence goes on along the minus strand of QRFJ01000054.1, from coordinate 553,725 downwards.
TGAGTATTGTGGTATTGCCAACTTAGTTTTCTAAACCTAAATTTTATCATGCCATGTGGCACACTACATGTGACCGTACGTGATTTTTTTTCTATATTTTTAATTTTATTCTATATTGAGAGGCACGGATGGAGAAGGTGCCGATGTAGGACGGAATGATGCAGGTGGGGGGTAGAGAGGGACCGTCGGGTGCGGGTTCACCAGGGTCGGGCGGTAGGGTGGTGGTGGTCCCGTGGAGCCACGGGGTGTGGGTTTGCCAGGATCAGGAGGGAGGGGGTGGTGGTCACACGGAGCTAGAGGGCAGGAGGGTGGTGGTCACACAGAGCTAGGGGGCATGGTGCAGGTTTGCTGGGGATAGGAGGGAGGGGGTGGTGGTTGGGTGGAGCCGTAGGGGGCACGGGATTCGCCAGGACCAGAGGAGTGGAGGGGAGGTAGTTTGGTGGTCGTACAGAGTTGAGTACTGCGGGGATGGTGGGTGTAGCACTGATGATGATGGAGTAGGATGGGGTCATGGCTTGGGCCTCACGAGGTGGCCACAGATCGTCAAAGGTAGGGGGTGAGGGCGTGGGCTAGGGGATGCTGTGAAAGGAAGGAAAAGAAAAGGAGAAGAGAAGAAAAAAAAATATTTAAAAATAAGGAACAAAAAGAAAATAATAATAATATTATTATTATCAATTTAAAAATATTATTTGTATGATAACGTATTTTTTAAAAAATATTTCTTGAAAGATTAATAATAAAATATTATTTAAAAATATTATTTTCAAGTACTATGTTATTGTTAATAAAATAATAATAAATTATTTTTAATTATTAATAAAATAATATCATTTTACTATTTTTATTAAGAAAATATTTTATTTTTTATCAAAACTATTATTTTTAATTATTAATAATAATTTAAATAATAAAATATTATTATTTTATTAATAATAAAATATTATTATTTGATTAATGATAAAATATTATTTTATTATTTAGAAAAAAATATTTAGATTTTTTAAATATTAATAAAATATTATTATTTGATTAGTAGTATGATAAGATTATAACTTCACTTACCAAGAAATCTTAATTTTTTAAAATATTTTTTAAAAAAATTATTTTTTATTAATAATTTTAAAATACTATTTATATAATAATATATTATTTTTAAAAATTTATTTTAAAAAATTAATAATAAAATATTATTTTTAAATATTAATTTTTTAAAAATATTAATTGTTATGCAAATAATTTTTAAAATTTATTAATAAAAATAAAAATATTTTTTAATAATAAAAATATTTTTTAAATATTAATTATAATAAATATTAATAGTTTTTTCATTACGATCGGAATTGATGTTTATCGAGAGAAAATGAGAGTGGTGGTGGGACGGCACCAGAAGGTGTAGAGAAGATATGAGAAGAAGAAAGAGGGTAGGGGTACGATTCAAATTAATATTTATCGAGAGAGAAGGAAAGCCATGATGGGGGCGGTAGGAGGGTGTGGCAGTATCGATAGGTGTGAAGAAGATATAAGAACAAGAAAAAAGAAGAAAAAAATATTAAACTATTATTTTATCAAATAATAAATAAAATAATATATAATAAATAAAATAAAATAAAAAATTATTATGAATATTTATTATTAAAAATTTTAATAATTGCGGTCGTAATGACTCGTCCGTGCAACGTGCCGGTCTTTGACCAGCCGGTAACATTATAACGGTCACATGGTACAATACGATGGGTTTTATATTTAAAAGAGAAACATGTTTACATAAGCGTTGATGGGTTTTATATTTGTTTGCACCTTTAGCGGTGTGAAGCTTGAATAATTTTGAACTAGTCTTCATTTCATCATCATATAAACATTGCATCTTGGATGTGTCTTCTTGCGTCTATCCAACAACTAAATATTTATAGAAATCAATATCAACTTGCTAGATATTCAAAAAGTTACCTAAATGTAGAAGGGCATGAAGATGGTTTCTTGGTCACTCTTTGGTGCCTGTAGAGAAAATAAGATTCTAGGTTTTTCCTAAAAAAATATATAAAAAACACCATGCTTTTGGAGCATCAACCGACCTTTTGCTTTCTCGATTGAGGTCGCTTCCCATAACAAAAAGGAGATCAGCCTTTTTCATTTTCTCCCTTTATGTCTCGCCGTATCATTCAGTGAAGGAATTATGTATGCATCATTAAAGATAGATTTTTTGTGCTCACATGTAAAATACAGTGGAAAATCATATCCATTTTGACTTGCTAGATCTTAACTTCCCTAACCAATACTAGTGTTACTTGCATTTTTTTTTTTTTTTTTTTTTTGACAAAATCAAACGAAAAGCATAGCAAGAAAAAGGAAGACGAAGCTCAAGGGGAATGACGAAATTGTAGCCCTTAAGCATCGGCAGCAAGAAGAAGCGCCAACTCTGAAGGAAGCTGGGGAGATGTCAAAGGAGCTACCAGTACCTGCTAACGCTGAAGAGCCCACGACAGCAAGAAGATGTTTTGGAAAAAGGATGGTGAGGAGATTGTCGAGGATTCATTGAAAGCCGAGGAATAATGGTAAGCGAGTCACCCTCAAGGATGATACGAGGACGAGGAAAGTTGGAGATAGCCACCTTGAGAGCTTCCCCGGTGGGCACCAATGTTACTTGCAATCACGATCGGAATTGAATTGGATGCAAACTGGATATTGACGTACCTACATCCACATTTGTTTTGTTTGGTGAATATATATACGAATATGGATGTTAAAGGGATACAAAAATTCATATTCATATTTATTTTAAATAGATATGAGTACAAATCGGATGCCAGAAGCATGAATATAAATATAAATAATTAAATTTTTTGATTATATAATTAAAAATATTATAAGTGAATGATAAATAAAATTAATAGTATGTTAATGGATTCATTTCTTCTTAAATATTTATGAGTGCTTTATAAAATTAAATAGAATTATAAATAAAATCGAATATTTGGATACCGATCAGGTAGTTGTACGGCTATATTCATATATATTTTTCTTCGATAGATATAGATATGATTATGGATATTGATCAGGTGCTTAAATTTTTATCCATATATAGATAGTTTTTAGTACAAGAATGGATCCCGATAAATATTATTTGATCCATCTTCAATCCTACTTAAAAGTGCGGCATAGAAGCATTGACAAAAGAAGTACCATAAATTAATAATATATAAATATTAGTATAATTAAAGTCCCTTTTTATCTTCGACCAAAGAGTTGCACCACGGAATGCAAGTGATGCATGACAACCAAATGATGTTATTCAAACATCATCTGGATTCTACTTGGAGACATATTAGTGGCCCACGTTAGAAATTTCTTTCCTAAAGTCATCATCATCCGTGATAGCTGGAATTCGAACCGATATTATCAACAAACAGGGGAAGCAACAAGAAATCCATACACAATCCAGCCCATAAAGCTAAGAGCAAGCCCAATCATTTGTATCTGGGACCTCGCCCGCCGGTAAGCGGAAAGAGCCAAGGCTTAAGCTTACCAAGGCCTCTAGCATCAAAGAAAAGGTCCAAGCGACCCAGGTTAGAATCGCATTAAATATCAGGTGGAATGATCTCATGGTAACCTTTGCATTAAATGCCAGGTGGAATGATCTCATGGTAACCTTCCTAGCGGCCTGGGCGTAGGGGTTGAAAGGGTTCCGGTCTGGTCTTGATGGTGCTGATGTAACGTACCCCCCTCCTCCTTTTTCTATTACCAAAAAAACAAAAGGACGAAAAGGAAGGGCCCTCCATCTCATCTCTTTCTTATGCCTTCTTTATGAAATTTTTTTTAAATATTAATTTTTTAATATTTATTTCTAAATCTATCTTACTTTTATTTTATTTTTTAAAATATAGTAGATGATGTGAGATGGTGAAATCGCATGTTGAACATGCAATTTTACGTTTGAAATCGCATGTTCAACATGATTTCGGGCTTACAAGATATCTCATAGATAGAAAAAATAACAAATAAAATTGCATGCTCAACAGTTTCAACATGCTTTTTTTTTCTTTTTTCTTTCTGATGTCCATTCTTTTTTTTCCTACTCTCATGCACCATGCGGCCGATCGAACGAAGGGGCATGAGCGGTCATCGATACTCGCATAGAACTATAGGGGCTCGGGCTTGTCGATGGCGAAAGAGGGAAGGGGACAAGATGGCGGCGGCATGGGGCCATGAAGGGTGGTTGCACGTGCTACGGTAGGCACGAGAAGCACCCAGAGTCGGGGATGGAAGGGGAGGGAGGTTCGTGGTGCTGGAGCCAGGGGATGTGGGTTCACCGAGGCCAGAGAAGGGAAGGAGATGGAGTTTGGTGGTCGCACAGGATGCGACGAGGATGGCAAGTGCAGTGTAAATGATAAGGGGTGGGGCGGGGTCGCGACCTCTACTATAGAAGGAAGGGAAGGAAAAAAAGGAAAAAAAATATTTAAAGAGTAAAAAAAAAATATTTTTAAATTTAATTTAAAAATACTATTTATATAATAAAATATTATTATTTAAAATTAATATTAAAAATTATTAATAAAATATTATTTTAAAATATTATTTTTAACTAATATGTTATTATTAATAAAATAATAAAATAAAATGAAATTTTCTTAAAACATTATATTTTTAACATGCAATATTATTATCCATAAAATAATAATTTTTTATTAATTTAAAATATTATTTATATAATAACATATTACTTTTAAAAAATTTATTTCTTGAAAAATTAATAATAAATCATTATTTTAAAATTATATTATTTTCAAACATTATTATTAGCAAAATAATAATAAATTATTTTTTATCATCAATAAAATATAATTATTATTTTATAAAATAAATTTTATTATTTTTTTCAAAAATATTATTTTTTAATTACAAAATATAATTTAAATAATAAAATATACCATTGTATAATAATAAATATTACTATTTTGATTAATAGTAAAATATTATCATTTGATTAATAATAAATTATTATTTTATTATTTAGGGAAGGAAAAAAAAAAAAATAAATAATATTTTTAAAAAATATTATGTTATTATACAAATAGTTTTTTAAAATACTAAAATACTATTTAAATTATTATTAATAATACAACAAAGTATTTGCATACTAATATTATTGTATATAAGAAAATAATAAAACTTTATTTGTATAAGAACATTATCAAAAATTAATAATTTTTATAAATATTATTTTATTATTAGTTTTTAGAAAAATATATTTTTTAAATAATATGTTATTATGCAAATTATATTTTTTAAAATAATAAAACATTATCTAAAATAATAATAATAATAAAATATTATTTGTATAATAGGAAAATAATAAAATTATTTGAAAATAATAATTTTTTAAAAATTATGTTATTATTAATTTTAGAAAAAATAAATTTTTATAAAAATAATATGTTATTATACAAAAACTTTTTTAAAAATAATAAAATATTATTTAAATTATTATTAGTAATAAAAATATATTTGTATAATATTATTATTTATATAATAAGAAAATAATAAGAACATTATTTATATAATAACATTATTTGAAAATAATCTTTTTTAAAAAATATTATTTCATTATTAGTTTTTTAAAAATAATTTTTTTAAAAATAATATGTTATTATAGAAATAGTATTTTTAAAATAATAAAAAATATTATTTAAATTAATAATATTAATAAATTATTTATATAATAAGAAAATAATACATTATTTGTATAATAATATTATTTAGAAATAATATTTAGTTAAAATATTTTTTTATTAGTAGTTTTTCAAAAATATATATATTTTTTAAAATAATATGTTATCATACAAATAGAATTTTTAAAAATAATAATATACTATTTAAATTATTATTAATAATAAAAAAGTTATTTATATTATAATAATATTTGTATAATAATAAAATAATAAAAAAATATTTGTATAATAACAATTTTGAGAATAATATTTTTTGAATATTATTTTATTATTAATTTTTGAAAAATATATTTTAAAAATTAATATGTTATTATACAAATATTATTTTTAAATTATTAATAAAATATTATTTTTTTCTTTTTTCCTTCCCCCTTCCCAAATATTTTTTCCTTCCCTTCCCCAAATAATAAAATAATATTTTATTATGCATCAAATAATAATATTTTACTATTAATCAAAAATAATAATATTTTATTATTAGTAAAATAATAATGTTTTACTATTTAAATTAATAATAATAATAATTTTCTTCCTACTCTCCTTTTTTTTTTTTTTCATTTTTCTCTCTTCGCTTTCCTTCCTCCTGTAGCCCACTCGCTCTTGCACCCTCGACGATCCGCAGCCGCCTCATGAGGCCCAGGCCATGGCCCTACCCCACCCCTCTATTATCCGTGCCACATGCACTATCCTCATTGCATCCGGCTCCTTACGACCACTAAACTTCCTCTCCTTTCCTCCTCCGACTCCAGCAAACCTGAGTCCGCCGGCTTTAACACCGCCAACCCCCCTTACTGCACCCTCCGTAGTCCGACGCACGTCGTCGCCATCCCTCTCCCCTCCCCTGCAATCAGACACCTCCCGCATCCCGTGCGATGCCATCCCCTATCCTTCCCTCTCCTAGCCTCGATGAACCCAAGCCCTTGCGGCTTTGTGCGAACACTGGCCACCACCGCACCCTCGATAGAGCAGATCGAAAAAAAAAGTGCCAGCCGCGCATGAGAAAGAACCAATCTAGAGAAAATGGACGTTGAAGATACTATTTTATCCGCATGCGATTTTATTTTTTTTATCTCAACTTTAAATTACATGTTGAACATAAGATTTTAAGTCCAAAATTGCATGTTCAATATGCGATTTAGCTACATCACCACTATCCTATTACAATTAAAATAGTTTCAAAAATAAATTAAAAAAATAATATTTTTAAAATTAATTATTTAAAAAATAATATTTTTTTAAAAAATTCTTCTTTGTGCGTTCTAAAAACATCAAAAAAAAAAAAAATGTGTGAGGACGTTTTTAGGATCTCTCCGTATCCGAGAGAATTGTTTGTCGTTATTATTGGACCCATGGTACCCCAAAAATTATATGCCAATAATGAGCCACAATTACGAAAAAAGTCCTGCTTAACGCAGCCCCCAGCTCAAACCCGTCCAACCGCACCTGATGCATGCAATACGGAGCCAGCCAACTGAGAGTCTCTAAAGCAAAATAGCAAAACAAATGAAGGCCATGCATACCAGCGGAAGGGAAACATGGACCGATTTAACTAGCAATATCTGGAGGAGCAATGGAAGTGACCGTAGTGGATAACACGATAGGATGGATCAATCAAGATATTATATTAAATAGTCTATGGCTAGAGCTATAAATAAATTATGCTGCTCGTAAACTACACGCGCTTGGCTCGACTCGATTATTATCGAGTTTAAGTTGAGCTTGAGTATGCGAATCGAGCTTGAATAGCTTTTCGAGTCGAGTTCTAATAGTAGAATATTCGGCTCGAAAGCTCGTGAGTCTATTCGAATATATATATATATATATATATATATATATATATATATATATATATAAAATTTATAAATATATATTAATATATATATTATTAGTAAGATAAAACTTGATTTCGAGCTCGAACTCAAGTATGGCTTGGTACATATTCGAATTGAGTCGATCTCGAGCTTTGCCTATTTTTCATCGAGCTGAGTTTAAACTTGGGATATTAAGACTCGATCGAGCTCGAGATATTAAGAGTCGATCGAGTCTAATCGAGCTCGAGCCGAGTTTCAAATCAAAATATTTTGAGTCGAGTCGAGCTTCCAGTTACTCGATTCGATGCAGCTCGATTGCACCCCCACCTGTGGCGATCCTCTATGATTTTCTCTTTTCATAAACTTAGCATGGAAAGAAGCGATTTGCCTTGGGTTATACTTTGTTTGAGAAGTTCTCTACTATTTTCTATTGAAAGTATTGCTGCAAAAATCTTACTTGGATTATATTGATTGGAGATGATTGATGATGATAAATCAATGAGATGGCAGAATAGTGATGGCTGGATCTACAAAATAAATTTTTGGATCAAAATTGGCTCCGAAGAAACCTCAGATTCTCAACTCAGAAGTACAGAATAGATAAGGAGTGAGCATTTTGAAAGAGAGATATTTTCAAGAGATTAGCTTCTGAAGGTCGATCTTTATGAGGTTGGCCTCTAGGAGTTCAGCTTTCAGGAGATTGCCTTTGGAGGGTCAAACTTTGGAGATTGATTTTTGTGAGGTCGGCTCGGTATGATCTTCACCTCGGCTCGATCTTGAGCTTCACTTTGACTTAACTTTGATCTTTGCCTTGGCTTGGACGTTCAAGGACCCATCATCCTATAGGAAGAAAATAGAATAGTAGATGGGGGCTTGAGAGCCTCTTACTATAAGAGTTATGAGTTTTGATCTTCACCTTGGCTTGATTTGATCTTCACCTTAGCTCAGTCTAATCTTTACTTCAGCTTAGTTTGATTTTCACCTCATATCAGTCTCGAGCTTGACCTCGGTTTGGCCTTCATTTCAACTTTGGATTGGTCTTGATTTTAACTTTGGATCAGCCTTGATTTTAACTTTGGATCGGCCTTGAGCTTGACTTCAATTCGGCCTTGATTTCAACTTCGGATTGGCTTTGATTTTAACTTTAGATCAGTCTTGATTTTAATCTTAGATTGGTCTTGATTTTAACTTCGGATTGGCCTTGATTTCAACTTTGGATCGACCTTGATTTTAACTTTGGATCAACCTTGATTTTAACTTTGGATTGGGTACTCAAGGACCTACGGTCTTGTAAAAGGAAAAAAATGAAACGATAAATGAGGGCTTGAGAATCTCTTACCATTTTTTGTGGGAGCTTATCCTTCTTAGAACACATTCTCTTAGAATTTCTTTGGTCCAATTCAAATAGATGAGGAAGCGTGGATCCGTTGCAATTTGAAAAATCGAGGGACTTCCAAGCATGATATCTTTCCTTATCTGGGTTCTTATATATTGTAATCTTCTTTCTTATATGAATTCCAATAAGAATTCGAATTTTGAAATATGGATAAGGAAGTATAAATTGGTCGTGATTTTAGTAGGTGAAAATCGATGAATTTTCATAATCCCTTTCTTTATTACAATCTTCCTCGTTGTGATCTCCTTCATCATTTGGATCCTTTATTTAGATCTTGAGATCTCCTTCTTCATTTAGATCCTTTTAAGAATTCAAACTAAATTTCAAATATAAATGAGGAAGCAAGTATGATTCAAGAATTAAGGCATTCCCGTAGTTTCCTTTCTTATTTGGATATTGCGATCTTCTTCATCATTTGGATCTTTTATTTAGATCTTGCGATCTCCTTCCTCATTTGGATCATATCAAGAATTAAATTAAATTTTAAATATAAATAAGGAAGCAAGTATGATTCAAAAATCGAGGCATTTTCATAGTCTTCTTTCTTATTTGGATGTCGCAATCTTCTTCTTTGTTTGGATCCTATACTCTCTAGTTTTGGGCCTGATCAGAACAACCAGGGGGGACGTCAACTGATATAAAAATAATCGGCCTGAATCTGGTTGGTGTCTAGTTGATTTGGACATGGTCGGCATAGATTTGATCAATATCAGTTGATTTATAGATGGTCAGATCTGACTGACATTTGGGCTAATCTTTTTTTTTTAAACTTGTTGGTGTTAGAGCGACGCGATGAAATTTTTCTTATTAGATGTTTGTTCCTTTCCATAAATGAATCTGGATCTTTCCTCTAGCGCCATTCTATTACTGCAAAAAGCTGACTTGAAAATCAGAGAGTTTCCTAGAGCCAACTCCGGTCCGGAGATTTATTCCACCATCCTACCATTGCTGATCTACTTTTTCAACCATCTCTAGTCAACCTGATCTAAGATAGATTTTTACAGCAATAGTAAGAGTGGAGGGAGAGGAGAGGAAAAAGGAATATAGAAGAAGTGAGGGGAGGAGGGTCCATCCATTCATTCATCCACGGTGGAGAGCAGGGGATTTTCTTTTTCTTTTGTTTTGTATGCGTGGGTGGTGGCATAGGGGTGCTCCATTCAGTACACGGTTGAGGAGAGGTGGCAGCCACGTCAGGGTCATGCTCATTTCATAATGGAGGGCATATGGGAGTTCAAGCTTTAGAAGGGTATAAGCTTTTGAGAGAGCACGGTTTGGGAGCGACTCCTGCTGCTCTCTAATTAGCACACCGATTAGGCCGAAGGGAGCTAGACATCCATTCTCTGCATTCTTTTAATTAGGTTTCATTTCATTTTGGCTTTTTCTGGTATTCTTAATTTGGTTTGTTTTCGTTTCATTCCTAATATCCCGAGTTTTGGCTATTTAGTGTTTTAACTTGTAATACTTTCTTTCCAGGATCCCTTTCCATGGACACTTTAACTTGAAGGCCATTAGAGTCCTTTCCTGCAGCGCCATCCAGGCCTGGGATGCTCTAAAAGACGCTAAGACGAAAAAGATTGTTTCGATACTCCGTTTGGAGCTGGACCATGTTAACGCATTGCATGCTTTCGCTCTAGCTTGTTAAATCTAGCGGGGCCCATGGACGCGTGCCCAATAAGGGCCGGGTCCATGACCGAACCATGGGATTTTTTTAGCAGCACCATCTTGCCAAGAGAAATTAAAGTCTTTGTGCACCGCGGTCCATGGAGACTGGCTCACGCACGGGACTAGAGTACGGCATGCAAAAAAAAAAAAAAAAAAATTTCTTCTGGCCCGGCCCTCACATGGCGGTGCACGTGGTTGTGCACGGTGCACAAAGAATTTTCTCTCTTGCCGGATGGCAAAGAGGTTACCAATTCAAAACAACCATCAAATGGTGTTGCATGTCCAGTGTCGAGCATCGCCGTTTCGCATGAATGCAGGTCCAGCAAGGTAAACCGTGTTAATATTTTGACCTAGTTTGGTTGAAGGAACGGACCAAACTTGAACAATGGCAAACCGGTTCATTTCTTTCTTAATTTTTCCTTTGAAGAACAAAGCACTACTGGCTCAAGCAATCTCGGTTGCTGAAGCTAGCACGTTAGTCGTGGTTCTCGCCCCAAAAGCAGGTCCTCATTTCACTTTCTTTATTGTTTTGGATGAAATTGAGGCACGGATGTATAGCCCCCCGACTTTTATGAAGATTAGAAAAAAAAATTACAAGAGAGAGGATAAAAGACTTGCAGAAGTTATTTTACAAAATTTAAAGGATAGGATCTGAACTACGGATGGAAGGGAAAGATTCATCGTGCTTCTAGCTGGACAAAATATGATCCAACAGTTGATCATCATTTTTTTCACACAAAAGATACAATATACGGAGCAGCTTTTCCACCAACAAATGACTCTCGTTGGATGCATCATTGACGATTAGCTGTTAGCTCCTAACAAGGTAAAAGTTTTCATTGATGGCTCTAATAGCAAATTCTTTCCCACAAGTTATGTAAATTCTTAGTGTTAGACTTTTCTGTTGTTTTAACCAAGTCCAATTTTGCAAAATGCACCTGGTTTGCTTTTTTGAAGTTTTGTTTCCAAATGGGTCAACATTGTGTGCATCATTCTCGCCCAATGTAAGCTATATCGTAGCAATTGCACCTTTCTCCAGGTGGAAGAAGCTCAACCCAAAAGCGCCATACGTGTATGTCCAAGCATTCAACAAAGAGATTTACAAGCTTGTGATCATCACATGATATAACAAATGAAACCCATAGGTTGATGGTAAAAGTTTACCAACGTTAACATGTTTTCGTGCAACATCAGAATTGCTCTAGTGATCATCTATCTTTTTGGATGAGAATCTAAATAATGAATTTTAAATATTGAAACCTAGATAATTATGATCAAGGTGGAACTCCATGCTAAACTAGGCTTCAGAGTTTCATGTCCATAAAATACTTTGATTTGGCCGTTGCAACCATGGAGTCAACAAGGACTTTTCCATAGGTTATTCCTGGAATAGGGCCAGTGGAATTCAAATATTGTTATGATCTGGGTTACTTACATATTAAGTTGCAGCATGTTTTAATATTACCACAACTCTTCCTTTCTACCATACATAGTCACTTTAATCTCATTATGCTTTGCTTGATGAAGTATTTCAGATATCTTAACTTCAACAAAGTGGGTTGGCTGAACTGTTACATAAGTTATTTCAAAGATAAATAGACAATAGAAGTGGAGCTCTTCAACAAATTACACTTAATATATTCATTCTCTGAGGCATGCAGCAACTATTATTGGAAAGAATTCTCACTTTATTTTGCTGTTGTTGTTACATCCAGTATAATTTTCACTGTCATGTCTTTCTTCAAGTTATTGTGGCCACTTGATCACCTTGGTATTATTTAATCTTTATGGCACATCATGTTGATAGGAAGATGCAATATTCGGAGGACAATATGTACTCATCATGATTTTATTCTCATTTTTCCTCACTGGCTCCAAACTAATGCCTCAGGTTCTTATCCAGCATCATAAATACATGGCACTGGTTCATAACCTTCGAAAGTTCGGATGCTTATCTTGAATCTCACAGAGCATATATCAAGATTTTATTCTATGATCATGATCCATATTTTAATGTTTATCCAGTGCTGCGCTGGTTTTCTCCGAATCCTCAGCTTCATACTGTATGTGTTATGTTCTGCTATGGTCTGGTTTCTTACCGGGATGGAAGGTTGTCTGCTTTATTTTGTAATACGTATGCTCTCCAGCTCTGTCTATATTCTTTAGTATAATATGAATATTCATCGCCTATGGAAAAAATAAATAAATAAATAAATAAATTCAGAAATATCTGCCATCTCTGCGTTCAGTGCCGACTTAGTAAAAGTTAGACAGCACGGTTTTTGAGGTCGTACGCCTAGCATGCTGGCCTCGGCTTCGCCTTTCGTGGTCCTGGGAACCCATTTTGTCAGAAGGCCCAAAGTCCAAAAACCATTGGCCGTTCGGCTCATGGCTTATCGTAGTACAAGAGACCGATGCGGACAGTACAAAATAAAATTATATATATATATATATATATAATTTTATTTGTAAAGGTTGGCCGGAGAAGGACGAGTTTTTGCTAAATGATTCGTATGGGCGCAGGTAGCCAGGGGGTCTGTGCGAACTGTAGAGGAAGTTGCAACGTTTGGGATGGTTTGGTACGATGACTTTCCGTCTTTCTCCGACGCCCCTAAATGCCCACGTCTCTCTCCATTCACGCCCACGCCCTTTATATATATATATATATATATATATATATACACGGTTTTTGAGTTCGTACGCCTAGCATGTTGGCCTCGGCTTCGCCTTTCGTGGTCCTGGGAACCATTTTGTCAGAAGGCCCAAAGTCCAAAAACGATTGGCTGTTCGGCTCATGGCTTATCGTAGTACAAGAGACCGATGCGGGCAGTACAAAATAAAATTATATATACATATATAATTTTATTTGTAAAGGTTGGCCGGAGAAGGACGAGTTTTTGCTAAAAGATTCGTATGCGCGCAGGTGGCCAGGGGGTCTGTGCGAACTGCAGGGGAAGTTGCAACGTTTGAGATGGTTTGGTACTATTATAGTATGGGATTGGTGCTACTTTGATCTATTTAGAGTGCGTCACTAATCTATTTTAATGAATGATTTAAGTAAAATAATATGATATTTTATTCATAATTAGCTATAGATCAATTTAAGTTGATCTATAATTTTGGCTAATCTACTGAAGATTGCCTTCTATCAAAATAAAATAGACCTTCATATCTCATTCTCATCGGATTCAGATCGACCGTCAAGATATATAAATAGACTCATAGTTCATCAATGACCGATGTATAACCATTTCTACTGAAACTACGTCATCTCCGAATCGAAAAACTCAGATAAAAATAAATCTTTCGCAATCCCATCTTTTAAAAAGAAAAAAAATCTTCCAAATCAATCCAGGATGACTAACTCGAAAAGCCGTTAGAGTCCGAAATGGATACGACTCTAACTCCTCCCCTATAAATAAAGGAGCTCTGGAACTCTCCAGATATACCATTCAATTCGATGCTTTCTCTCCTCATTGTTTTCTAATCTTCTAACTTAAGCGTCGGAGGGTCTTCACTGAAGAACACTCCGATGAAAACTTTATTGTAGGTGAACGGACGAAGCTCCAACAAAATTTTATCCTCGGCCTCATATTACTTGGTGGCCGAGCTCCTCCATCCTCGTCGATCGATCTCAAGTCAGGAGATCCAGGAGCAACAGTTGGCGCTGGAGGAAGGAACTCGGTTATTTTCGAAGTTTAATTTTGAGGGAACAAAACACGACATTGGATATCATGAAAATTTGAAGGAGAACGTCAAACGCGTCCCAGCATTCTAGTGGTCGGAGGATCTACAATGCTCAATAGGTTAACGCATCTCCACCACTCATCCAAGAAAACCCACCAACGATGTCGGCGGTCTCATAGGAATAGTATGACACCCTGCTGCATCAGGTGCAGGCACTATCAGCCATCGTAAGAGGAATACAGCAGGCCGACAAGCACCGTCCGATCAAAGAAAATTCAGATCTGGTCCGGATAAGGCTAGAGGAACGATGCCCCTGAAGCCCTAGGGCGGAGACCAGTCATCACAGTCGATCTACTGATCCTTTTCATCGAAAATCTGAAAGCTCGCTAACACCAATTTTCAGAAGAGGCTCCACTCCGGATCATGAGACTCCTCAGCATCGAGCCACTCGTGAGGGTGACATAGAAACATGAAGAAAAAGCTCAAAGAGATGCAACGACAGTTGGATGCATTGCGGAAGCTGAGGCAGCAAGGAAAGAATTTGAGGTTTAATATCGATCCCCTATTCACTTAGAAGATTATGGACGAATCCTTGCCACGTCGGTTCAAGATCCCTCAAATAGAGCTTTACGATGGAATGGCCGATTTCGTAGATCATTTAGATAGTTTTCGAACTTTTATGCATCTGCAAGGAGCTACCGATGCGATACTATGTCGAGCTTTTCCTTCAACTTTGAGAAAGACGGCTCGACAATGATATTCGAATCTAAAATCAAGCTCCATAGATTCCTTCTACCAGTTGAGCCATTTGTTCGTTGCCCACTTCATAAGCAGTCGTCAGCAATGTCGTAACTCTGACTTTCTCATGAGCATGAGGCAATGGAAGAATGAGCCCCTTCGAAAGTATATCAATCACTTCAATGCAGCCACCTTGGAGGTTCGAAATTTAGATCCATCTATGGCCATGATGGCGTTCAAGATCGGCCTCCTCCAAAATGACCTTTTGTTCTCCCTCAACTTGGACTATCTGAAGGATTTCGCTGAGATGCTAGAACGAGCGGAAAAGTATGCCCAGGCCGAAGAGGCTTGGGACCAGCAGGGGAATAGCCAAGATGGTAGGTCGGCTCCATCCCAAAAATAGGAGAAGAAAAAAAGATCATAGATGAATGTAGCACCATCGAAAGGACCCATGGTTTCATCAATCATGCACCCCACCTTAGAGTAGCCGATCAACATCTCCAAAATCATGGGGCTGATCTAGAACACCACCTCAGAGGTTCAATTATCACACCCCTCTCAACACACCCTAAGTCTAGATTTTGATTGAGATCGAGCAACGAGAAGATATATCTCGACCCAGAAAAATGATAACATCGAGCAACGAGAAGATATATCTCGACCCAAAAAAATGATAACCCTTGCTCGAGTAAGAAACCCGAGGAAGTATTGTCGATATCATCATGACCATGGGCATGATATCGAGGAATACTGGCAGCTCAAAGAAAAAATAGAGGCACTAATCAGGCTGGAATGACTTCAGCACTATATGGATGAACGATGAATTTTGATGAATCCGGATTGTGACCAACCTCGACAGGATGAACCGTGCGGAGAGCAGCCGACTGTGGGAGAAATCAAAATAATTGCTGGAGAAAACCTCGATGGAAATACTTTGAATTAGGATCGACCAAGAGAAGAACTGAGGAAGAGGAAAGCAGATGGAAATACTTTCATCGATAAAGATCTGGAAGAAATAAGTCAGCCCCATGACGATCCTGTAGTAATTTCTTTGAATATTGCTAATTATGATGTACATCGGATCCTTGTTGATATTGGAAGCTCGTTAGATGTTCTGTTTTATGATGACTTTGTTCGGATGAACTTAAGCCCTGAACTACTGACGAAGAGGAATGTACCTTTAGTCGAATTTTCTGGAGCTATGGTTCTAGTGGAAGGGACTATCTTACTAACGACAAAAGCTGAACGAGCTTTGAAGTAGGCGGTTGTCGATATAACTTATTTCATTATGAATAGCCCCTCCGCCTACAATATCATCTTAGGTCGGTCAGGCCTAAATACCCTCCAGGCCATAGTATCGATCTATCACCTGAAGGTCAAATTCATGACTTCATTGACGAGCTCAAAAAAAATTAGTCAGTCGCAAGAGAGTGTTACATGACTACTTTGCATGGAGTGGTGGTTGAAGAGCAACCCATGAATGAGTTAGACGTCCGGGATAAACAAACTGAACAAAGAGGCTCTCCGATAGAAGAATTGATCTCTATACCGATCAAGGATGATCCGAACAAGATTGTGAATGTCGGCTCAAGCTTATGTGAAGAGGATTGACAACACCTCATCATATTTCTATGAGATAATGCCAGTGTATTTGCTTGGTCAGCTTCGGATATATTCGGCATCGATCCATAAGTCATGGTACATCGATTCAATATAAACCTGAATCAACGTCCGATCAGGCAAAAAAAATGGAGCTTCGCCCCTTAATGCCAGAGGATGATATGAGAAGAAGTTGATAAGCTCTTGAAGGCCGACTTCATCCGAGAAGTTTATTATCTGGAGTGATTGACTAACATCGTTCTCATCAAAAAGGCCAGTGAAAAATGGTGCACGTGCATTGATTATATGGATCTCAATGAAGCATGCCCAAATGATAGCTATCCTCTGTCGTGCATAGACCAACTGGTGGATGCGACCTCGGAACATCAGCTCCTATAATTCATGGCTACTTTCTCGAAATACAACCAGATCCAAATTGCACATGAAGATGAAGAAAAAACTTTTTTCATAACAGACTAAGGCCTTTTTTGCGAAGGGTCATGTCATTTGGCTTGAAGAATGCTGGAGTGACTTATCAAAGACTTATGAACAAGCTTTTCAAAGAACAAATCAAAAAAAATATGAAAGTATATGTGGATGACATGCTCGTCCAAAAGTAGGACTGTCGAATATTATATTATCGACCTAGAAAAAGTTTTTTCTATACTATGATATTTTTGGATGAAACTCAACCCGGATAAATGCACCTTCGGTGTTACTTTCAAAAAATTTCTTAGGTTTATGATATCATAATATGGGATTGAGATCAATCCAGAGAAGATTCAAGTTCTTCAAGAAATGAAGCCTTCAAAGATGATCAATGAAGTGCAGTGACTCATTGAAAGGATCGCAGCCTTAAATAGATTTCTATTAAGATCGACGAAAAAAAATCTTTCATTTTTTAAAGCTCTTAAGCAATCGAAGGACTTTCAATGGATAGATGAATGCCAGACAGCCTTCGATGAGTTAAAAAAATACCTCAGATCCCCTTCTCTATTAAGCAAGCCAGAGCCCGAGGAGGTATTGTACTTGTATCTAGCTGTTTCTTCTTCGATAATTAATTCTGTTCTGATCTGATAGGAGGCCAAGATGCAGAAGCCGATCTATTATGTGAATCAGGTACTTCATAATGCTGAGATCAGATATACGAGATTGAAAAAAATTATCTATGCTCTCTTGATATCTACGAAAAAGTTGTGTCCATATTTTCAAGCGCACATCGTCGCAGTCCTTATAGACCAATCCATTAGATTGATATTGTATCGATCAGATACTTTGGGGCAGCTGGCTAAATGGGCTATCAAGCTAGGCAAACTTGATATCAAATATTTATCGAGACCATCCATTAAAGCTCAGGCATTGGTGGACTTCATCATAGAATGTACAATTTCAGATGAGAAATCCAGTCATACTGAAACCCCCTCAACCGATAAATATTGGATCCTACATGTTGATGGATCTTCGAATGCCACGGGCACCAGAGCCGGATTGATCTTAACCAGCCCAAAAGGGATAGTAGCAAAATATGCCCTACGCTTTAACTTTTTGACTTCCAACAATGAAGCCGAATATGAGACATTGGTAGCGGAACTTAGGATAGCCAAGGAAATGGGAGTTTGGCATCTCAAAGTACATAGTAATTTGTAGTTGGTGATTGATCAGGTTCAGAAAGAATAGAAAGCCCGGAAGCCGAATATGGTTAAGTATCTGCAGAAGGTCAGAGACTTGACTTCTAGCTTTTTAGCGATGGATGTTCAGTAGATACCAAGGGCGGAGAATGTGCGAGCTGACATCCTTACTAAGCTAGCAACCTATGGAGTGGCCGACCTAAAAGGAAGCTCATACATGGAAGTCCTAGAGAAGTCGAGTATTGAGGAGGTCCCGGTAATGCAAGCTGATCTAGAATCGAGCTGGATAGATCCTATTCTCCATTATTTGCAAGATGGAATTTTGCCTATGGATCGAGACTGAGGCAAAAAGATTGAGACACCTCACTCCACAATATGTCATTTATGAAGAAAAGTTGTATAAGAGGTCCTTCATCCTACCTCTGCTCGGATGCCTTCGTCTTTTGGAAGCCGACTATGCCCTACGAGAATTTCACGAAGGAATCTATGGTAATCACCTGGGGGCAAGGTCCTATCCCATAAAATAATATAAAGAGATATTTTTGGCCAACCATGCAAAAAGATGCGGCCGATCTGATGAGCAAATGTGACCAATGTCAAAGAACCTCAAACATTCAACACTGACCATCGACCCCTTTGGCCTCGATCATGACCCCTTGGCTCTTTGCTCAATGAAAAATGGATATCCTCAGACCATTTTCCATCATCGTGGCACAGAAGAAGTTCTTGATTGTCGCGATTGACTATTTTACTAAATGGATGGAAGTAGAGGTGGTAGCTATGATTATCAAAGTCAGAGTTCAAAATTTTGTTTGAAAGTCTATCACATATTGATATGGTTTATCCTACACCATCATAACTAATAACGGACGATAATTCAATAATCTAAGGTTTATATGATTCTATAATGGCTATGAGATTTTCACAGATTGACGTCAGTAGGTCATCCGCAAACTAATGGCGAGGTCGAGGTGATGAACAGAATATTATTGCAGGGGTTGAAAGCTCGCATAAGCCGGGCAAAAGGATCGTGGGTCGAAGAGTTGTACAGCATCCTTTGGGTATATCGCACGATGCAACGTGTCCCAACTAGAGAGACACTTTTCATGTTGGCCTTTGGTATGAAAGCTGTGATACCCATAGAGATGGAATTATCCACACACCGAGTAGAGAAGTTCGATGAAGATAGCAATTTCTTCGAAATAAGAGTGAATCTAGATCTGCTAGAAGAATTCTGAGAATGAGCTCGAGTTCGAATGGCTAACTATCAATAGAAGGTTGCCTGATACTATAATTTTCGAGTAAAGAGCAAATCTTTTCTGATAGGATAATTAGTTCTTCGTCGAGCTAAGATTTCTCATTCATCCGAACGATCAAAATTATCGTCGAACAAGAAACATCCTTATTGCATGGCTGAAATAGTCTAACCTGGAACTTACCATCTCTATCGATTGGATGAAACTTCGATCCCAAGGACTTGGAATGCCAACAATCTTCGGAGATATTATTCTTAGAATATAATTTTCATCCTGAATTTTTATTCGATAATAAATAATAACTTTTCATAGGTTTTATTTTCGCCAATGCATGCTCCTCGACCATGGTTGAGGAGCGGAACGCATCTCCATCGAATTTTATCAACGTGCGCTCTTTGGCCACGGTCGAGGAGCGGAATGCATCTCCATCGAATTTTGCAAATGCGCACTCTTCGACTACGTTCGAGGAGTGGAACGCATCTCCATCGGATCTCACCAACGTGCGCTCCTCGATCATGATCGAGGAGCGGAATGCATCTCCATCAGATCTCGCTAATGCGCGCTCCTCGATCATGATCGAGGAGCGAAATGCATCTCCATCGAATCTCGTCAATGCACGCTCCTTGGCCACGGTCAAGGAGCGAAATGCGTCTCCATTGAATTTTGCCAACGCACACTCCTCGACCACGATCGAGAAGCGGGATGCATCTCCATCAGATCTTGCCAATATATGCTCCTCGACCACGATCAAGGAGTGGGATGCATCTCCATCAGATCTTGCAAATGCACGCTCCTCGACCACGGTCGAGGAGCGGAGCACATCTCCATCGAATTTTGCCAACACGCACTCTTCGATCATGATCGAGGACCAGGACATGACCCATGAAATTCATGAAAACATGCTCCTCGGCTATGGTCGAGGATCGTAACATGTCGGCATGAATCATTCGTCATTTCTCAGTCATACCGCCTAAGATCTACAATAACCTACATCTTGAAAAAGAAAAATCCGATGAAGAACATACGAACTCAACAACTTAGCAAAAGAAGGCTTTGTATTAAAGTTAAATATTTATAAGTGATGGTCGGCCCATACAAAAATACTTTGACAAAGATCAGAGATAAACAAAAAAGGCCGACCTAAAAAAAAAAAGCGAGATCGGACATGCCCAATCAAAATGGTACATTAAGCTCCATCTAGAGCTCCAGATTTGCCAACCTTCGCTTGGTTTGGCAGGGTGATAACGGTTGGGGGTGGTATCGATGCTGCATCCTTGACAGCCAGGTCATCATGTGTGGGGTTGAAGACATCTTCCATTTGAATCTCCCGATCCTCAGCCTCCTCATCGTCCGACTCCAAGATGTCCAAGTTCAAGTCACGGAAGATCCTCTGGACCTTCTCTTTCAAATCTATGCCCCCTTGCAGGTAGGAGAGCGATGCAAAGTCCACCTTGATGTTGCAAAATTCTTCTGAGATGTAGAAGGCCTCTACCGCCTCTACCTTAGCAGCCTCCGCTTGTGCCTTCTCGGCCTCCCTCTCTCTCAACATCCGAGCTTCAGTCTTAGTCAGCTTAGATTCCAGTTGCTTCATCCTCTTCCTAAGGGACCTGGACTCTTCCTCGACCTTCAGACGAGATAGCTGAGCATCATCCACCCTCCAATGGGCTTGGGCGGCTTTCTCCTCAGCTTTCTTAAAGAGGCATCGAATCTCTCTAATTACTTCGGCAAAATGATCCATATGATGGACGAGCTAAAAAAAATGCTGAGCCAAGGAATGAATGGAAGAGCTAAAATGAAGGTCGGTAAAAAGCCAACACGTACTCAAAGGAGAGAATCGTTGGAGTCCTGAATTCAGAAGGCACCTCCGACCTCCTCGAAGGTCTGGGCGTCGGTTGATAAAATGATCGACTTCAGCAAGAAATAGGCAACACGGTAGTCATCGATGCCCTTTTTTTTATCCTCAGTATCCAAGAAAACTTTCACCAGAGAGACACTCCTCGGAACATCGGATCCATGGTCGAACATTCGGATGGAGATCTTCGGCCCACCCGAGCTTCTTTTAGAAGAAGACACAGAAGGTCGGGGGATGGACTCCCCTGGAGCAGCGGACTGAATCGACATCACAGCCTTCACTGAAGCTGACTTCTCCTTCCTCGGGGTGTTGGCCGCTCTCGAGGAACCTCCTGTCATGGGCTACACCAAGATAGCCTCGGTCCGAGTGCATTTGGGGGCCACGGTTGTGCTTGTCTTCCTCTTCTTTACCATCCATTGAAGAGTTTCAAGGTCAGACAGGTTCATCGATGGACAAAAAATACAAGACTCGGTCAATGATAATGACAAGAAATGAAAAGATGACCCAAACAAAATTAAATGAGAACACTTACTCCTTGGTTCAGTTGGAATTAGTCCGATCTTAAGTAAGTTCTCCTCGATAAGGAATCTAGACAATGGGAGAGGAGCAGACTAAAAATTTGACTCAAGACCTCCTCCTCAGCATCGAACAGTGCTGAAGGTCAGATAGCCGACCTACGAGATCACCCCCATGATATGCTGAAACCCCATGGTTGCACGACCGACATAAAAAAGAAGTGCTCCTTCCAGTTATGCACCAAAAAAGGAGCGCCTCAAAAAAGGTGGCATCCTCTCCGAGGAGAAGCATACCACCATCCGACCTTCGTCGGATGCTCCTTTAAAGTGAAGCAAGCTCGGAGAAGATGGAAGGTACGCTCGATCCCGAGGAGAAGACAGTGGATGAAGAAGCCTAAAATCAATCGTCAGGAGTTCGGCGCCAAACAACAAAAGCTAATTCTATACAGGTTCAAAAGCTCGACAATTAAAAAATAAAAAGGCAACCTGAGGCCGGCCTTTAATAATTTCTCATAAATACCGATCCATCCAGGCTGAGAAAGAGCTATATGCTCCTCAGGATTGGCGACCTCTAATTTAAAATTATCGGAGATATGGTACTTCATCCTAATGACTTCTAGGTCCTCCGAGGTGAGGATAGAATCTATTCTGAAAGGGCCATAGTCCAAAATTTCACATTCTTTGGATTGGCCTGGAGAACCTACTATCCCAAAATCGAGATCCTCATCAAAAGGGCTATCCGAGCCCCAAGAAGATCGAGACAGACTAGATTGACTCATGAGTATGGAGGAGACTGATCTAAAGGGTGAGAAGGCCGAGCAACAAGGGAAGTTAGGATGGGATCGACGGTAGCTCGATTGAGTTTGAGCTATTCCTCGCACAAAGTATCGGAGTTGACCCTTTAAGCAACAGTAAAAGTCAAAAAGAGTAATACTGACCCTATTTATAAGAGGCATAGACGGCTTCAATCTACTTCCGTTTCATCTATCCTTCTAGATCTTTGCCTGGTATTAGACCTGGAGCAATGCAATGAATGGTTAGATTTCGTGGCTGATGGACTTCTTTCGATCTTATCATGCTACCAATCTCCAACATTGCAGTATGGGCAGATTTGAAGATCGGCCTCGACTTTGATAGGGTACTTACATCGATCGCTCAAAGGTAGATCGACCTCATAAGTGGGGGGCAAACTATTATGGAATGGGGCTGGTGTAGCCTTGGCCTGTCTAGGATCGATCGTCGACCTATCCTAATAGATCGTCTGAGCGGAACGATGCGATACTTCATCTACGGTTAGCTATAGGTCGGCTTAAGCCGACCTACAATTTCGGTCGACCTACTGAAGATCACCTCCTGGCAAAACAAGATAGGCCTTCATACCTCATCCTCATCGAGTTCAGATCGGCCATCGATCTACATGAATAGGCTCATAGCTCATCAATGATCGACCTACAATCATCCCTACTAAAACTGTATTCTCTTTGAATCGAAAAACTCGGATAAAGATGAATCTTTCGCAATCCTATCTCCTAAGAAGAAAAAAAATCTTCTGAATCAATCCAGGATGACTAACTCGAAAAGCCGTTAGAGTCCAAAATGGATACGACTCCAACTCCTTCCCTATAAATAAAGGAGCTCTAGGACCCTCCAGGTATGCCACTCAATTTGACGCTTTCTCTCTTCATTGTTCTCAATCTCTTAACTTTAGCATCAGAGGGTCTTCACTAGAGAACACTCCGATGGAAACTTTATTGCAGGTGAACGAGCGAAGCTCCAGCAAAAATTCATCCTTGGTCTCATATTTCTTGATGGCCGAGATCCTCAATCCTCATCAGTCGACCTCAAGGTAGGAGATCCAAGAGCAATAGGTATGATGACTTTTCATCTTTCTCTGATGCCCCTAAATGCCCACGTCTCTCTCCAACATTCACGCCCATGCCCTATATCACATCCTTTCCGCTTTTCAATGCACCAATCTACCCTACTTAAACAATAACAGGCACTTTATAAAGAAATGGGAGGTTCGAGCAATCCAGAAGTAATAGCTTATCATCGTCTCTTTCAAGTTTCAAGCCTAATACATCGGACATTTCTTTCGTACATATTATGAACGATGCAATATGGCATGACAAATTAGAGAAACTCCTACCTAATTCTTAATTAGGAGATAGGACCTGTGAATCTATTGCTCCTAGATCTCCCAATTTGAGGTCAGTCGATGAGGATGGAGGAGCTCGACCACCGTGAAGTATGAGGCCGAAGATGAACTTTGCTGGAGCTTCGCCTATTTACCTACAATAAAGTCTCCATCGGAGTGTTCTCCAGTAAAGATTCTTCGACGTTCAAGTTAGGAGATTAGAGAATAATGAGGAGAGAAAGTATCGAATTGAATGGCATACCTAGAGGATTCTAGAGCCCCTTTATTTATAGGAAAGGAGTTGTAGTCGTATCCATTTCAAACTCTAATGGCTTTCCGAGTTTGTCACCCTGGATTGATTTGAAAAAAATTTTTACTTCTTGAAAGATGGGATTGCGAAAGATTCTTCCTTTATCTGAGTTTTCTGATTTAGAGAGGATGTAGTTTTAGTAGGAACGGTTGTAGATCGATTATTGACGAGCTATGAGCCTATTCATATAGCTCGATGGCTGATCTGAATTCGACGAGGATGAGGTATGAAGGCCTACCTTATTTTTTCAGGAGGCGATCTTCAGTAGGTTGGCCAAAATTATAAGTTGGCTTAAGCCGACCAAGAGCTAACCATTGGCGAAGTATCGCATCGTTCCGCTCAAACGATCCATTGGGATAGGTCGGTGGACGATCCTAAACAGATCGAGACTACACTAGCTCCATTTTACAATAGTTTGTCCTCCACTTACGAGGTCGATCTACCTCTGAGCGGTTGATATAAGTATCCTATCAAAGTCAAGGTCGATCTTCAAATCCTATCTGCATTACAGCATTGGAGATCGGTAGTATGATAAGATTGGGAGAAGTCTATCGACCATGAAATCTCACCGTCCGTTGCTTAGATCCAGGTCTGTCCATTTAGGCTAATGGATATCTGACACCTGACGAAGATCTAGAAGGGTAGATGAAATGAGAGTAGATCAGAGCTGTTTATGCCTCTTATAAATAGGGTCAGTATTACTCTTTTTGACTACTACTATTGCTTAAAGGATAAACTTTGGTACTTTGCATGAGGAATAGCTCAGACTCAGTCGAGTCACCATCGACCCTGCCCTAACTCCCCTCGTTGCTCGACCTCCTCATCTTTTAGGTCAGTCTCCTCTGCATTCATGAGTCAATCTTATCTATCCCAATTTTCTTGGGGCTCAGATAGCCCTTCTAGCAAGGATCACGGTTCTGGGGTAATAGGTTCCCCGGGCCAATCCGAAGAATGTGAAATTTTGGACTATGATCTTTTCAGAATAGATTCTGTCCTCTTCTCAGAGGACCTAAAAGTAATTAGGATGAAATACCATATCTCCGATAATTTTAAGTTAGAGGTCGTCGGTCCCGAGGAGCGTATAGCTCTTTCTCAACCTGGATGGATCGATGTTTACGAGGAATCGTTAAAGACTGGCCTCAGATTGCCTTTTTATTTTTTAATTATCGAGCTTCTGAACCTATATAGAATTAGCTTTTGTTGTTTGGTGTCAAACTTCTGACGATTGATTTCAGGCTTCTTCACCCACTGCCTCCTCCTCGGGATCGAGCGTACCTCCCATCTTCTCTGAGCTTGCTTCACTTTAAAGGAGCATCCGACGAAGGTCGGGTGGTGGTATGCTTCTCCTCGAAGAGGATGCCATCTTTTTTGAGATGCTCCTTCCTCGATGCATAACTGGAAGGAGCATTTTTTTTTGTTTCGGTCGAGCAACCATGGAATTTCAGCACATCATGGGGGTGACCTCATAGGTCGGCCGTCAGACCTCCAACACTGTCCGACGTCGAGAAAAAGGCCTTGAGTCAGATCTTTAGTCTCACTTCTCTCCCGCTGTCTAGGTTCCATACTGAGGAGAACTTATTTAAGGTCGGATTGATTTCAACTGATCCGAGGAGTAAGTGTTCTTGTGCGATTTTGTTTGGATCATCTTTTCTTTCCTCGTCATTATCATTGATCGAGTCTTGTATTTTTTTCTAGCGATGAATAAGTCCGATCTTGAAACTCTTTGACGGATGGCGAAGAAGAGAAAGACAAGCACGATCGTGGTCCTAGCACAGCCCACGGTGGGAGGTTCCTCGAGAGCGGCCAACGCCCTAAGGAAGGAGAAGTCGGCACCGATGAAGGCTTTGATGCCGGTTCGATCTGCTACTCCAGCGGAGTCTGTCCCTCGACCCTCTGCATCTTCCTCCAAAAGAAGCTCGGGTGGACTGAAGATCTCCAACCGGATGTCCGACCATGAACCCGATGTTCCGAGGAGTGTTTCTTCGATGAAAGTTCCCTCAGATATTGAGGATAAAAGGAAGGACATCGATGACTACCATGTCGCTTATTCCTTGCTGAAGTCGATCATATTACCGATCGACATTCAGACCTTCGAGGGGGCCGGGGTGCCTTCTGCATCTAGGACTCCTACGATTCTCTTCTTTGGGTACATGTCGGTTTTTTACCGACCTTCATTTTAGCTCTTCCATTCATTCCTTGGCTTAGCTTCTTTTTCTTTTTTCTTCTTCTTCTTTTCTTCTTTTTTTTAGCTCATCCTTCATGTGGACCATTTTGTTGAAGTAATTAGAGAGGTTCGGTGCCTCTCTAAGAAAGCTAAGGAGAAAGCCGCCCAAGCCAACTGAAGGACGAACGATGCTCGATTATTTCGGCTGAAGGCCGAGGATGAGACCAGGTCCCTCAGGGAGAGGGTGAAACAGCTAAAATTCGAGCTGACTAAGGCTGAAGCTCGGGTGCTGGAAGAGAGGGAGATCGGAAGGCATGGGCGGAGGCTGCCAGGGTAGAGGCAATCGAGGCCTTCCACATCTTAGAAGAATTCCGTAAGATCAAGATAGATTTTGCATCACTCTCTTACCTGCAAGGGGGTATCGATCTGAAAGAGAAGGTCTGGAGGATCTTCCCCAATCTGAACTTAGACCTCTTGGAGTTGGACGAGGAGGAGGCCGAGAAAGTTGAGGATCGAAAAATTCAAATGGAAGATGTCTTCAACCCTACGTGTGATGATCCGACTGTCGAGGATGCAGCATCGGTACCACCCCCAGCCATCATCATCTTGCCAGACCAAGTAGAGGTCGACGAATCTAGAGCTCTGGATGGAGCTTAATGTACCATTTTGATCGGGCATGTTCAATCTTTTTTTAGGTTGGCCTTTTTTGTTTGGTCCTAATTTTTGTCAAGGTATCTTTGTATGGGCCGACCATCACTTGTAAATACCGAACTTTAATACAAAGCTTTCTTTACACGAGAATTATAGTATCGGACAACTTTCTATTGATAGTTGGCCATTCGAACTCGAGCTCATTCTCGAATTTCTTTCAGCAGATCCAGATTCGCTCTCATCTTGAAGAAATTGCTAACTTCATCGAACTCTTCTATTCGGAGCATAGATAATTCCATCTCTATGGGTATCACAGCTTTCGTACCGAAGGCCAACATGAAAGGTGTCTCTCTAGTTGGGATACGTTGCATCGTACGATATGCCCAAAGAATGTTGTACAACTCTTCGACCCACGATCCTTTTGTCTGACTTATGCGAGATTTCAACCCCTGCAATAATGTCTTGTTCGTCATGTCGACTTTGCCATTAGTTTGTGGATGACCTACTGACGTCAATCTGTGAGAAACTCGTAGTCATTATAGAATCCTGTAAATCTCGGATTATTGAATTATCGTTCGTTATCGATTATGATAGCGTGGGGTAAACCATATCGACATATGATAGACTTTTAGATAAAATTTCAAATTCTGATTTTGATAATCATAGCTACTGCCTCTGCTTTCATTCATTTAGTAAAATAGTCAATCACGATAATCAGAAACTTCTTCTATGCCACGACGATGGAAAATGGTCTGAGGATATTCATTTTCCATTGAGCAAAGGGCCAAGGGATCATGATCGGAGCCAATAGGATCGATGGTCGACGTTGAATGTTTGAGGTCCTTTGGCATTGATCACACTTGCTCACAAGATTGGCCGCATCTCTTTGCATGGTTGGCCAAAAAGTATCCCTGCCATAATATTTTGTGGGACAGAGCCTTATCCCTCAAGTGATTACCATAGGTTCCCTCGTGAACTTTCCACAAGATATAGTTGGCTTTCGAAGGATGGAGGCATCTGAGCAGAGGTAGGGTGAAAGACCTCTTATACAATTTTTCTTCATCAATGACGTATTGTGGAGCGAGGCATCTTAACCTTTTTGCCTCATCTCGATTCGCTTGCAAAATTTTATCTTGTAAGTAATGGAGGATAGGATCTATCAAGCTTGGTTCTGGATCAACTTGCATTACCAGGGCTTCCTCAATACTCGGCTTCTCCAGGACTTTCATATATGAGCTTCTCTTTAGGTCGGCCATCCCATTGGTTGCTAGCCTAGAAAGCAGATCAGCTCGTACATTTTTCACCCTTAGTATCTGCTGAATATCTATTGCTAAAAAGCTAAAGGCCAAGTCCTTGATCTTCTATAGATACTTAACCATATTCGACTTCCGAGCTTCATATTCTCTCTGAACCTAATCAATCACCAACTGCGAATCACTATGGACTCTGAGATGCTGAACTCCCATTTCTTTAGCTATTCTAAGTTCCGCTACCAATGCCTCATACTCAACTTCATTGTTGAAAGCCGGAAAGTCAAAGTGTAGGGCGTATTCCGCTACTACTCCCTCCGAACTGGTTAAGATCTATCCGACTCTAGAGCCCACGACATTCGAAGATCCATCAACATGTAGGGTACAACATTCATCGATTGAAGGGGCCTCAACATGACTGGGTTCCTCATCTAGAATTATATATTTAAGGATGAAGTCCACCAATGCCTGAGTTTTAATAGACAGTCTCGACAAATATTTGATATCGAATTCACCTAGCTCGATGGCCCATTTAGCTAGTCGCCTTGAGGTATCTAGTCGGTACAATATCGATATGATGGATTGGTCTATAAGGACTACGATGGTGTGTACTTGAAAATATGGACGTAACTTTTTTGCAGATGTTAAAAGAGCATAGATGATTTTTTTCAGTCTCGTATATCTGATTTCAGCATCGTAAAGTACCTGACTCACGTAATAGATCGACTTCTGCACCTTAGCTTTCTGTCGGACCAGAATAGAGCTAATTACCGAAGAACAAACAGCTAGATACAAATACAATACCTCCTCGAACTCTGGCTTGCTTAATAGAGGGGAAGTCGAGGAATTTCTTTAACTCATTGAAGGCTGTTTGGCATTCATCGGTCCATTGAAAGTCCTTCGGTTGCTTAAGAGCTTTAAAAAATGGAAGGCTCTTTTCCATCGATCTTGATAGGAATCTATTTAAGGCTGCGATCCTTCCTATGAGTTGCTGCACTTCTTTGATCATCTTTAGGGGTTTCATTTCTTAAAGAGCTTGAATCTTCTTTGGATTGACCTTAATCCCATGTTGTGACACCATGAACCTAAGAAATTTTTTAGAAGTGACACCGAAGGTACATTTGTCTGGGTTGAGCTTCATCCGAAAATGTTGTAGTATAGAGAAGGCTTCTTCTAGATCGGTAATATGATATTCAACAGTCCTACTTTTGATGAGCATATCATCCACATACACTTCCATATTTCTCTCAATTTGCTTCTTAAAAAGCTTGTTCACAAGTCTTTGATAGGTCGCTCTAGCATTCTTTAAGCCAAATGGCATGATCCCGTAGCAAAAAAGGTCTTAGTCAGTTATGAAAAAAGTTTTTTCTTCATCCTCGGAGGCCATTCGGATCTGATTGTATCCTGAGAAAGCATCTATGAATGATGGGAGCTGATATCCCGAGGTCGCATCCATCAGTTGGTCTATACGCGGCAGAGGATAGCTATCCTTTGGGCATGCTCCGTTGAGATCCAAATAATCAATACACGTGTGCCATTTTCCATCGGCCTTTTTGATGAGGACGACGTTAGCCAACCACTCCGGATAATAAATTTTTCGAATGAAACCGACCTTCAAGAGCTTATCAACTTCTTCTCATATCGTCCTCTGACGTTCGGAGGCAAAGCTCTATTTTTTCTGCTTGATCGAATGACGATTCGGGTCCACATTAAGTCGGTGTACCATGACCTACGGATCGATACCGGACATATTCAAAGCTGACCAAGCAAATACGTTGGCATTATCTCATAGAAATATGATGAGGTGCTGTCGATCCTCTTCACATAAGCTTGAGCCGACCTTCATAATCTTATTCGGATCATCCTTGATTGGTATAGAAATCAGTTCTTCTACCAGGAAGCCTCTTTGTTCAGTTTGTTCATCTCGAACGTCTAACACATTCATGGATTGCTCTTCAGCCACCACTCCATGCAAAGTAGCCATGTAACATTCTCTTGCGATGGATTGGTTTCCCCTGAGCTCATCGATTCTATGTGGAGTCATGAATTTGACCTTCAGATGATAGGTCGACACTATGACCTGGAGGGTATTTAGGCCTGGCTGACCTAAGATGACAATATAGGTGGAGGAACTATTTACAATGAAATAAGTTATGTCGACAACCACCTACCTCGGAGCTCATCCAGCTTTTATCGTTAATGAGATAGTCCCTTCCACTAGAACCATAGCGCCAGAAAATCTGATTAGAGGTATATTTCTCTTCATCAGTAGTTCAGGGTTTAAGTTCATCCGAATAAAGGCATCATAAAATAGAACCTCTACCGAGCTTCCATTATCAACAAGGATCCAATGTACATCATAATTAGTAATATTCAGAGAAATGACTATATGATCATCATAGGGCTGACTTATTTCTTTCAGATCTTCATCGATGAAAGTAATTTCATTATCTGCTTTTCTCTTCCTCAGTCCTTCTCCTAGTCAATCTCAATTCGAAGTATTTCCATCAAGGTTTTCTCTAGCAATTACTTTGATCTCTCCCACAGTTGGCTATTCTCTGTGTGGTTCATCCTATCGAGGTTGGTAATGATCCGAATTCGTTGAGATTCATCGTTCATCCACGTAGTGTCGAAGTTATCCTTGCCTGATTAGTGCCTTTATTTTCTCTTTAAGCTACCAGCACTCCTCGATATCATGCCCATGGTCATAATGATATCGACAATACTTCCTCGGATTCTTACTCGAGTAGGAGTTATCATTTTTCTGGATCGAGGTATATCTTCTCATCGCTCGATTTTCATCAGAATCTGAGCTCGGGGTGTGTTGAGAGGGGTGTGATAATTGAACCTCCGAGGTAGAGTTCTAGATTGGCCTCACGACTTTGGAGATGTTGGTCAGCTACTCTGAGGTGGGGTGCATGATTGATGAAATCATGGGTCCTTCCAACGGTGCTGCACCCATCTATGATCTTTTTTCTTCTCCTACTTTTGGGACAGACCTGACTTACTATCTCGGCTACTTTCCTGCTGATCTCAAGCCTCTTCGATCTGGGCATACTTCTTCGCTTGTTCTAGCATCTCAGCAAAATCCTTCGGATAGTCCAAGTTGAGGAAGAACAAAAGATCATTTTAGAGGAGGCTGATCTTGAACGCCATCATGGCCACCGATGGATCTAAATGTTGGACCTTCAAGGTAGCTGCATTGAAGTAATTGATATACTCTCGAAGGAGCTTATTCTTTCGTTGCTTGATGCTCACGAGAAAGTCAGAGTTATGACGTTGCTGATGACTGCTTACGAAGTGGGCAATGAACGGACGGCTCAACTGGTAAAAGAAATCTATGGAGCTGAATTTCAGATTCGAATACTAATATCGATCCATCTTTCTCAAAGTTGAAGGAAAAGTTCGACATAGTATCGCATCGATAGCTTCTTGTAAATGCATAAGAGTTCAAAATCTGTCCAGATGGTCTACAGGATCAGCCGTTCCATCGTAAAGCTCCATCTAAGGGATCTTGAACCGACGTGGTAAGGGTTCGTCCATAATCTTCTGAGTGAGTGGGGGATTGACATTGAACCCCAAATCCTCCCCTTGTTGCCTCAGCTCTCGCAATGCATCCAGCTGTCATTGCATCTTTTTGAGCATTTTCTCCATGTCATCCTCATGAGTGGCTTGGTGTTGAGGAGTCTCATGGCCCAGGGTGGAGCCTCTTCTGAAAATTAATGTGGATGAGCATTCAGGTCTTCGATGGAAAGGACCAATAGGTTGGCGTGATGACTGGCCTTCACCCTTGGGCTTTGGGGGCATCGTTCCTTCGATCTTATCTAGACCAGACCTGAATTTCTTTTAGCTAGATGGCACTCATCGGCCCATTGTATTTCTCTTAAGGTAGTTGAAACTGCTTGCACCTGATGAAGCAGCGTGTCATACTATTCCTATGAGACCGCCGATGCCGTTGATGGGTTTTTCTAGATTGGCGGTGGAGATGTGTTAACTTGTTGAGCATTGTAGATCCTTCGACCATTAGAATGTTGGGATGCATTTGATGTTCTCCTTCAAATTCTCATGATATCCGATGACGTACTTTCTTCCCTCAAAATTAAATCTCGAAATCAACCGAGGGCCCTTCTTCTAGCACCAACTATTGCTCCTGGATCTTCAAGCTTGAGGTCGATCGACGAGAATGGAGGAGCCCCGCCACTTAGGAGTATGAGGCCGAGGATGAACTTTGCTGAAGCTTCACCCATTTACCTACAATAAAGTCCACCGGAGTGTTCTCCAGTGAAGACCCTCCGACGCTTAAGTTAGAAGATTGGAGAATAATGAGTAGAGAAAGTGTCGAATTGAATGACATACCTGGAGGGTCCCGAAGCCTTTTTATTTGTAGAAAAAGAGTTAGAGTCGTATCTATTTCAGATTCTAATGGCTTTCCGAGTTTGTCGCCCTGAATTGATTCGAAAAATTTTTTTCCTTCTTGGAAGATGGGATTGCAAAAGATTCTTCCTTTATCCGAGTTTTTCGATTCGGAGAGGATATAGTTTCAGCAGGGATGGTTGTAGGTCGGTCATTGACGAGCTATGAGCCTATTCATGTAGCTCGATGGTCGACTTGAACGCGACGAGAACAAGGTATGAAGGCCTATCTTATTTTGCCAGGAGGCGATCTTCAGTAGGTCGGCCAAAATTGTAGGTCGGCTTAAGCCGACCTATAGCTAATCGTGGGTGAAGTATCGCATCGTTCCGCTCAAATGATCCATTGGAATAGGTTGGCGGTCGATCCTAAACAGGTCGAGACTACATTAGCCTTAAGTTGATCTACAGCTAACCGTAGGTGAAGTATCGTATCGTTTTGCTCAAATGATCCATTGGGATAGATCGGCAGTCAATCCTAAATAGGCCGAGGCTACACCAGCCCCATTCCACAATAGAACCCATCGGAGGATTCGTTGCTTAACATGATGATCGCTTATGGAAAGAACAAGCTCGCAATCGAGCTGATTGAGAATATGCCACTAGTGAACCCCACAAACTTAATCCCCAATTGAAGAATGCCGACAGCTATTAAGGAGAGAAAAATGAAGACTTGACCGAGGATGTCAGCTTCGATTCTGCCGACACCAGGGTTGTCACTGCCCATGATCGTGTTTAGCCTCACCAACCTTGATCCCACCATCCTCAATGTCATTTTTTGTCGAGGTTGTTTCATTGCCACTAGTACCGATGTCAACTATATCAATCTTGCCACTAGCACCTACTACGACATCACCATCACCAGACTATTTCTAGATTGGTTAAATGCTGAATAGATCCAATAATTCTCCAGATCGGCTAGATACCAATCAAATCTAACCATCTCTAGATTGGTTAAATATTGATTAAATTTGATCGGTTAAATATTGATTAAATTTGACCATCTCCAAATCGACCAGATGTTGACCATATTAGACCATTTTTCAGATTGGCTATAAATCAATCAAATCTGACTATCTTCAGATTGGTCAGATGTCTACTAGATCTAACCATCTCCAAATAGACCAAATGCCAATCAAATTTGACCATTCTCTAGATCAACCAAATGCCGATCAGATACGACCATCTCCAAATCAATCAAATGCCAACCACATTTGGTCACCTCTAGATCGTCTAGATGCCAATCAGATCTAACCATCTCTAGTTTAGCTAGATGCTGATTAAATTTGATCTAAGCCATCTCTAGATCAACTAGACATGGACCAAATTTGATCTAAGCCGACCATCTCCAAAATAGTTAAACATCAACTAGAATTGGATAACACTACTTTGATCACCTATTATTTCTTTTTTACTGCTATTCTAAAGCTTGACCTAACTTAAGCATCGAAGGGTTTGGTCGGAGCCAATCTAGTAAGCTTTTTTTTTTTGTATGTAGAACTGTGATGCAAAATGTATTCCACCACCATGGATCAAATGGATCAAATAGTGCCCTTCAGATGGTCCTAGTCGGGCAAAATTTTGGCACAATAGATTGATGCTAGATGAAGTGATTCGAACCTTCAAAAATTTAGCTTTCCATATATTTTCACTTTCCTTTTCTCTTCTTGTTATAGGCCAACATTGAATACAAAGCAACAAAAAGATCTACCTTAGACCCCACCGAGTTGTAATGAACTTAGAGTGACCTAGCCAAAGCAGACCTTGGCCAACCAAGAGGAGGAATGTAACACCCCATCCCTAATCTGGGCGAAGGTGCCACACCTTACCCTTAACTAAGAGCAAAAGGGATTCTAAACTATAGCCGAGTTGAACCATAACATCATCTAAAAATCTGCTTTCATATAGTTTAATCAATCCTTTAACCTATAACACAAGTATTTTAATTTAAATTTTTTAATCTACTAAAATAAATATCTTAATTTACTCAGCATCTAACAACATCATCTCAAGGTCTCATTTGTCAAACTATGTTTAATACATATAATTTAACAATAGGATATATCAAGTTGTATACAGCTTAAAACACATAATATACATCCTAAGACATAACCAAAAGTATGCCCTCACAAGCTAACATTCATGACTCAAAATACTGATATAGATACTCCTTGTGCTATTGCTGAACTATGATATCTAGTCCACTGAGAAAAGAAAAACATAAAACAATATAATGAGACTAAAGTTCCAGTGAGTGTGTATTCAACTATTAATGAAAAAATATACTATAATTCTTATAATATCATGCATAACATGTTACTAATAAGCTTCTAAACATTTGCATAAAATATAAATAAATCCCATAATAGATTTTTGTAAAACACATGCAAACTTTTGCTTATCATTGACAATACCACAGCAACACTCTCCCCAGGGATTCCTTAAGAGAATTTGCACCACAAAGCATTTTCATATGAGCAGTCATATCATGATACACTCTCATACGAGTAGTCATACCATGACACCAATGTCAATAAGCCCTTACGGCATATAAACCAAAGTTTATCATATAAGAAATTAAATCATATAAGAGCTCACTATAAAATACATTTAAGATCACCGAAATCATGCTGTCTAAACCATGTGTACATTTACTCGCTTATAAAATATATATTTATAAAAGCTATATAGTAACCATTTCTATAATTTTCATGATTATATAAAAAAAGTATAAGCTATAAAATATCAAAAGACTGTCCTACTTTTGAAAAAAACCTTTATACATGCAAAGTACATTTATAACACCATGGATAGATGAAATTCACTCACCTCAATTGATAATTGAACTACTTTGTTGTTTGATTTATCCCAAAGCACTCTTGAATCCTCTTTTTTTTCTATCACATTGGTATACACTAGTTAATACAATACTATATAATTCTTGAATGTAAGAGTACACATCTTGCTTTTAAATTGATTCCTTAGCTCTTTCAGCTCTTACTTTTGTTCTATTTTGCTTACCTTAACTTAGGTTTACCTTTATACATGCAAAGTACATTTATAACACCATGGATAGATGAAATTCACTCACCTCAGTCGATAATTGAACTACTTTGTTGTTTGATTTATCCCAAAGCACTCTTGAATCCTCTTTTTTTTCTATCACATTGGTATACACTAGTTAATACAATACTATATAATTCTTGAATGTACGAGTACACATCTTGCTTTTAAATTGATTCCTTAACTCTTTCAACTCTTACTTTTGTTCTATTTTGCTTACCTTAACTTAGGTTTAACTAATTTCATCATAACTCAAAAATTTTCAGACATATAACTATGTTTTCATTCTTCACAAGTGATTTTTGATTCAGCTAACAATATTTCAACTCATAGCTAAACTTGGTTATACAATTTCTGCAAAATAACAACAAAACAAATTTTTTAATTCAATTAAATTACATAACTTGCTTTACTATAACATCCTATCCAATAACAACACTTAGAAGATCATTTTAAACCTAATTTAGAGCTTAAGAACCTTACCTTCAATCAATTAAACACTACTGCTAGCCAAAATAGGTTTTTTTTTTTCCATCTTCAGTAACTTTTTCTTCTTTTAATAGATTATCACTCAATTCTTGCTCCCTCACTATAAGAAAATAAAGTATTAGTGATGGTATTTTTGCCATCGCTAATAATGAGCATTAGCGATAAAATTAGTGATGATAATTTTGCAGTTACTAAAAATCCTTTTTACCGATAGTTTTAGCGATGAAAGTCAAGCCATCACTAATAGTTATTAGCGATGATAGTGGCGATGGTAATGCCGTCACTATAGTTATTAGAGATAGTATTAATAAGGATAATAGCCATTACTAATACTAAGTAATTTTATTTTTTAATTAAATTTTATTATTATTATTGATGGTAGATAATTATTAGTGATGATATTTTATCATTGCTAATAAAAAATAATTTTATTTTTTAAAATTAAATTTTATTATTATTAGCAATGGTAGATACTTATTAGTGATGGCATCTTATTATCGTTAATAACATTTTTACCTATGGCATATAGCGACCAAATAATCTGCTATCATAAAAATTAAAAAATTATTAGCGATGGTAAGTTTGGCTTTTAACGACGGCAAGATGGTCACTAGAAAAAATAATTTTTTTTATATTAGTTCTAATATTATTGATGATAGAAGATTATTATTAGCGATGCTGAAAGATTATTGCTAATATTAAAATAATTTTATTTTTTTAATTTAGTTATAAGATTATTAACGATAGAAAATCATTATTAGCAATGACTTTTGCCATCGCTAAAATCACTAAATAATTTTTAGTGACGGCTATTAGCGATGGTAGATTTGCCATCGCTAATAATGCTTTTTATCGATGACATTAGCGATCAAAAAATAAGCCATCAAAAAATAATTTATTTATTTATTATAATTATTAGTGATGGTAAAAGTTGATGCTAATGATCATTAGTGATGGTGATATTAGCGACATAAATCATCATCTCAATTTTTTTTTGATTTATTAAATTTATTAGCGATGGCACAAGAAGTATTAGAGATGGCAAATGCTGTTGCTAATATTATTTAGCGATGACATTATTAGCAACAAAAATAGCTATCATAAATAATAAAAAAATTATTTATCATAATTATTAGCATTAGTGATGATATATTAGCGATGGATATTACTATCGTAAAAAAAAAAAAAATATATTTATTAAATTTATTAGTGATGATAAAAAAAGTATTAGTGATCAAAATTATCGTCATGAAGAATCATTAGCGATGGTACTATTTCTAATGGAGTTGCAATTGTAAAAAATAATTTTTTTTTATTTTTTTTAAATATGATATAATTTTAAAATTTAAAGTTTATCTTTATCATTTATTAACTAAATAATTATCATTAAAGTATCATCATAAAAGACCACCTCGATCTTATAGCCCTAGCTATGTCGATCAATAAAATTTAATTTCTATGATCATGAATGATCGCTTAATGATCTGATAGATAAAGACGATCGATGGATTCAAAAATGTAAAATAATGATCTTGATGATATTTGTAGGATACTATCAAAATTTTACTTCAATCAGATATCATTATCATAGTCAATTTAGCATGAAATTATTTTAACTATTAAATAAAAAATGAGTGATCAAAAGGCCAAATGATGTTCGATCAAGATATTTTTTAGATAAATGATCTTTGCTACTACTTTAATCATTCATACAGTGAAGATCATAAAATTCAAACTGTACGTATATGAATGATCTTTGCTACTACTCTAATCGTTCGTATAATGGAGATCATAAAATTCAAACGGCACGTATATGAACGATCTAAAACAATATATCTCTTGATGCTCATTCTTAAAGTCCTTATGTAATCTACTTAACATAGATAGTTCATGTATGTATGGTTTGGATTTTACGATCATCACCATATAAATGATTAAAATAGTAGTAAAATTATTTATTTATGAAATCTTCTTAATCGGATACTGTTTGATTTTTTGATCATTCATTTTTTATTTAATGATCAAAATCTTTCTATGCTAAATTGACCATGATAGTGATGTTCAATTGAAGTAAAATTTTGATAGTATACTATAAATATCATCGAGATCATTGCTATAAATTTTTAAATTCATCAGTGATCTCTATCTATCAAATCATCAAGCGGTCATTTATGGCCATCAAAATTAAATTTTATTGATTGATATAGTTAGAGATATCGAATCAAGACGATCTTTTGTGATGATACTCTAATGATAATTATTTAGATAATGAATGATGAAGATGAACTTTAAATTTTAAAATTATATCATATTAAAAAAAAATAAAAAAAATATTAATAATAAATTTTTTATCGATGGTATTAGTAACGGCAAGTTTACCATTGCTAATAAAAATTATAAAAAAAATTAATTATTTGATAAAAGTATTAGCGATGAATTTTTATTTTTAGCATCGGAGTGTGTCGCTAATACTTTTACTGACGACATTAGCAATGGTAAGTTTGCCGTCACTAATAGTTTGCAACATCAAAACAACCGAAGGACAAAAAAATTTTGCTCCCATGCTCATTCTCTTTCATTCCTGCCCCTCATCCTCCTCTCACCGATGTCCAAATCCCCCTCACCCCCCAACCCTTCTTTCCTCCCTCCCCACCCCATTCCTCCGGCATCCCACGGCCACTCTGACCCTACTGGGGATGGCCTGACCCCTCTACCTCGAGCATGCATTTGTCCATACCCGGAGCTACCCCACCGCCATCGGTACCGCCATCGCCAAACTGACTCTACGACCACCCCAACCTCACCCCGACGTCCCCGGCTCAACCTCGCGGCCCCCCGACTCTACCACCTTGACACCGCCACCACCTTTCTCCCTCTTGCCACCATCGGAGCCCTTTTTCTCCTCCCTTCTTCCGTCCCATCAATGTTGGAGCCCTCCTTCCCCTCCTTTCCTCGATAGCCCTCCCTCTCCTCTGCCCGACCACCATTAGAACCATTCCTCTCCTCCCTTCCTCCATTCCGCCATCGTCGGAGCCCTCCCTCCCCTCCTTTCCTCCATCCCGACACCACCGGAGCCCTTCCTTTACTCCGTCCACCACTGCTTACACTGCCAAAGCCCTTTCTCTCCTCCATCCTGCCATCGCTAGATCCCTCCCTCTTCTCCCTTCCTCAATTCTGCCACTGCTGGAGCCCTTCCTCTCCTTCTTTCCTCCATCCCGACATTGTCGGAGCCCTCCCTCCCATCATCGGTCACCCCCTGCATGGCGGTTCGTGGCTCTCTCGTGGCTCCTGGTCCATGATGCCTCTCTCTTGCTCCATCGGTTCTTCCTAAACTTGTCCAAAAATTCTCCTCCCCCGGCCCATCACCCCCTCCAGTGGAAAGGTAAATCTATGAACATTTTTTTTTGGTAAAGCATGTTTTGTTTTTGGACTCGGGCTATTCATTCGATTTTAACCAACCCGACCCAAAATCAAATAATAAAAAATAAAAATAAAAAACCAACCTAAATAAGAAAAAAATCAAACCAAAAATTTTGATTCAGTTTGATTTAATTTTCTATTTTTTTTATAAATTTATTTATTTTTAATTATCTATTTTTGATAAAATATATTCAAATAATTATTATTGATTCATTGTTAATTTATTATATTATATTTAATTATATTTAGAATCTATTGAATTTATTGATTAGTAATTTCTTATATTAAAATTAATAACTGATAAGTAATGATATATTAATAATTGATAAATTATAAGTCGATAATATTCAATCACAAAATCGATCACTAAATTATTAGCGATCGATTTTTGATTTTTAGTGATTAATTTTTTGATCGCTAAAATTTTATTTTCTTATAGTGAATTCTACTCCATGCATCTTTCCTTTTTATTTGTTTAATCATTTATTATATTTTATATTTTTTTATTATTTTTTTAAAAAAATTAACTTCTCTTTTCTTATATAGAGATGAAATAGTATCATCATCAAAGAAAAAAAAATATATCAGGTAATTTAATTTTAAGCAACTTATTTTTTTTGCTATAATAATTATTTTATTTAATTATGATATGTATGTAAGTTTATAACATGAAAATATAATATTTATTTTTAGATTTTTAGTACAAGTGAAGAAAAGAGTTATGAAAAAATTGATCAATATATAAGTTTCTAAAGTAATATTATATGTCATATATTAGGACCCATGGCTATATAACTAGTTGGACTTATTGTTTCAGCCATTACATCAGGTAATTCTATTAGCAAACTCTTTTACTGATTTTAAGCTTTTATATTTAGAAGCTTTACATATTTAGGCTAAGTTTAAGTCGAAAAAGAGGATCTAGGGACTAAAAATTCAATCTAATCATTCAATTGATGGGTTGGAGGTATCTATAGTTCCGTATCATCGAATGAAAGGTGTAGAAATAATCTATTCAAAAATTAAAAGAGGATATCAAAAGATACATTTCTGTATCAAAACTTATGAATAATATTTTATTTTTTTTATTTCAGAATACTGAACATCCAACTCTCATCCACCAGCTACTGGAGATGAGCAGGAGGATGAGAAGAACGTTATCTAATCTTTTTTTGATTTATATATAATTTTGATACATCATTATTCTATATGCCCCAATGGAGCAGCGAGGAGTAAGCCAATGGATGGATGAGGGTTCGGTAGAATCGGGCTACCCAGCAGGATCCGATCAGGTATACGGGTGGCTTCATTGGC
The DNA here is from genome assembly GCA_006176705.1 of Cocos nucifera. Lineage (NCBI taxonomy): Eukaryota > Viridiplantae > Streptophyta > Magnoliopsida > Arecales > Arecaceae > Cocos > Cocos nucifera. The sequence continues at coordinate 512,648 of QRFJ01000054.1, read as the reverse complement.
ACACATATTGTGGCTGACAGATTGTTAAGAAATCTATACTAAAACTCTTCACTAAAATTATAAAAAAAATTTTATATATATTTTAATTAATTAAATTTTATTATTTACTTATTATAGATATGATAATTGGATCATCCACCAAGCTAGTTGTAGTTGTGGGAGGCTACATACTAGTAAAGAAGGACTGGTGATTATTTAGATTTCAGGTCATGATAGATCATAGTAAGAATTTCAAACTGCATTTATTATATTGTTACAGGATCTAATATGCATATTAAAACTAATATATTTGTGAACTATATAGGCAGATTACGTGGAGTATGTCATTGCACGATATGGCGATGATCCATCCACTTAGCCCACTCTTGACCTTAAGGGATGGCTCAAGGTCATCGAAGGGATGAGTAGGAGTCGAGTTATAGAATTTGACCACAGCTTCCATCCTCCAATGACACAATCCTCTTTAGCATCCTCACAGACCTCGACATCCTAGATTTAGAGCGATGCTCACATAGAGGAGGTCATATAGAGGCTTCTGAGCCAGCGACCTTAGAGTGTCTGAAATGCCATCTGCGATGCGATCATGGAGGATCTTCAGGATCCATAGTTGAGCAACCAGTTAGGCTCATTATTCCAGCCATCTCATTAGATTATTTTATTAGTAAACTCTTTTACTTATTTTAAGTTTTCATATTTAAAAGCTTCACATATTTAGACTAGGCTTGAGTCAGAAAAGAAGATCTAGGGGCTAAAAATTCAACCTAACCATTCAATTGCTAGACCAAAGATGTCTATAGTTCCATATCATAAAATAAAATATATAAAAATAATTTATTCAAGAAAAAAAATAGAGCATCGAAAGATACGCCTCTGTATTGAAACTTATAAATAATATTTTATTTTTCTTCATTTTAAGATATTGGGATATCCGTCTCTCATCCACTAGCTGCTGAAGATGAGCAGAAGGACGAGGAGCAGGAGGACGAGGAGGATGTTATGTGATTTTTTTTTATATATGTAATTTTAATACTTATAAAGCAATATCTTAATATAAAATTATATAATTTATATTTTAAAATAATATAATTAATTTTATACTTATGATTATGTTAAATAGTTATTATTTTTTAAATAATTTTTTAAAATATTATTATTTATTAGTAGATTTTAAATTATTTAATTTAAACTATTAGTGATGGCAAATTGCCATCGCTAATAATCTTTTAGAATTTAAGAAAATAAAAAAATATATTAGCGATGGCATTAGCGACTTAATTACCATCGCTAATAGTTTTTTAAGTTTTTTTATTAAAAAATAAAAATGATTAGTAACGACATTAGCGATAAAAATACCATCGTTAGTAGATTTTTATCAATTTAATTAATAAAAATTAAAATTTTTAGCAACGACATCTTTATCGCTAATTAGTTATTAGCGACGATAATAGTTGCCGTCGCTAATATTGATAATTAGTGACAATAATTTTTTTGGATTGAATTTTGCGATGGTATTAGCGACGGTTGGATTATTAGCGATAGTATATGGACTATTAGTGATGGCAATTATGTCGCTAATGCCATCGCTAATACATTTTTTTAAATTCAGAATTCTTATAGTGCCTTAACAAATTTCTCTTTGGATTTTAACTATAAATAGGACCTTCCCCAACTCTCTTCTCTTTCCTAACCTCTCTATTTAGCTTAGAAACTTAGAACATTTTAAAAAATAACCAATAGCTTTTATGCTTTGAAAAAGGATAAACTAAGGAAGAACTTGCTAAGTGTCTATTCCATGAATTTTTCAAAATTTTAAACTTGTTGAGGTATTGCTTAGAAGGATTTCTCAACTATTTCTTTGTATAACCAAGCTGCTAAGTCATTCCCCTAAAAATACTTTTAAATTCCTTCTTAAAATAGTTCAACAAAACACCTGCTTTCAGGTTTTTCCATAATTAGGATCGATGCTTCCTAAAAATGAGTTGATCCCAATAACATAGGTCATCCTCCAGGTCAGCCTCTCATAAAATAGGTCGACCCCTATAGAAATGAGTCGATGCTTTCCAAAAATAGATCGACCCCACTATGTACCGCCATTATTCTTCCCAAAACTTTCTCTTTATTCTCTGAGATGGAGCCGATATCTCTTCAAAATAAGTCGACCTTTTTCCCTAGATTTTGGCTGAAAACTTTATCTTATGCTTTCTTCAAAATATCACTCATTTTAAATTCAATGACTATCAAGAATTGACTTTAATGCCATCATTTTTTATCCCATTTCCTCAATCACATTCCTTCTAAATCAGAAATTAAATTTTTATGCATCACTATTACTACTTAACCAATGTTCATATGCTCAAGTATACCATAAATGAATTGCTATGCCATACATAAATCTCTTAATTTACTATTTTACTGGTTCACGATGTTACACACCTCTCTTCTTAAAATAAATTTTGTTCTTGAAATTTGTATGCAATAAAATTAAAACACTAAAAATTATACAACTCTTATTTTATTGATAAACTCCTAACAAACAAAATCATTCATTCAGTTATATATAAATATTATACCTAATTTTACATTAAGGATAGATTACATCTCCTGTCATTATTCTTACTTCAGTATTTGATCTTTTTGATATATGCTAGCATCCTGTCCATTAGTAACAGTCCTTACATTACGTGCTAATGGGAGATTTTAAACTAGAGCTTTATTTGAACAATATCTTCTCCAGTGACCCATCTGTCCACATCAGTAATATCCTCTAACTCTTCTTGATATCCCACTTCCTACAGACTGTAACATCAATCTCTGCTTAGTCTTTCCTTGCTCTGGATTAATAGAAGTAAAAAACCCATACCCGACTCTATTGATGCTCTAAAAGTGTGATTCGGTTGCTTAAAAATATTTATTTTCTTTGTTAGCTGGCTTTCTCTTATACCCGAAAAAATCCTATATACTTCTTTTATCTTTCTCCTGCCTATGATCATAAAATTCTTTTTTTACTTCCTCCGCTCCACTAGTTTCTATTATTAGTTCAGCAAAACTATTATAGTTATGCATCTTTGTTTTTGCTTTGATTTCTAGATACAACCAATCTTATAAAAATCGATATTTTTTCTTTTCATCCATGACAAATACTGAAGCAAAGTGTGACAACTTAATAAATTTAGCTTCATACTCTGTTACTGACATTCTTTCTTGAGTTAAATTAAGAAACTCTCTTCTTTTCTAATCCTGATATACTACTGAGTAATACTGTTGATAAATTTTTTTTTCTAAAATCATCTCAAGGAATAACATAGCCTTGTGGTTGCTTATCAACAAAGGATTTCCACCAATGTCTAGCTCGACCTTCCAAAAAAAAGTAGCAATACTTACCTTCTGTTCATCATTATTTTTCATCAACATAAATATCCTTTCTATTCTTTGGATCCAATTTTCTGCCTCTATTAGGTCTATAGTACCTGAAAATTCTACTGGCTCCAACTTTCTGGCTCTCTCAAAATTCTTTTCCATATCTATACTTCAAGACTGAAGATCAAGAGTAGAAATCATTGCAACAGTAATAGCTTGAGTAATTATATTCACCAATTTTTGAAGTTTAGGAATAGATGCTAGAGTCTGAGATAGGAATACTGACGGTAATTTTTGAATATAATCATGCCTTTATGAAGCTTCTGCTTTAGTTCTCGGGGCAAAAATGAAACAACAGATGGTACTCTATGAGTTGACCATGTCTATCATCTTTTTTTGGTCTATCCTGATTTTTCCCTCTACCCCTATCTGAGGATAATTGTCGTCTACCAAATCCTGGTCTTATCTACTCCATCTTCCCATAAGATGAAATTAATATAATCAAATTTATCAACCTCTAAAATAACTTCACTGATAAGCAAATCTCAAAAGAAAACTTGAAACATAAACTTAAAATAAATGCTACTGAAAAGAACCTTAAAAAGACATTAAGTTGGCTCATCGATCAATCGGATCATCTTCAATACCACTCAACCCACTTTATATTATTTACTAAACAATCCAAGTAAGCTGGTTATGATATACATAAGCCCACAAATATTCTTAATAATCCAACAAATTGCCCATCCTCACTAATCACATTCTTAAATTCTGATATTTTCCCATCACATCTCTAGTGATTGAAGTCTCAAATCTTAATTCCAACAATAGCTTTGACCTAGGTCCATCCCTGCTAATCATAAATCTTTGCTGATCTCTATTAATTATGAAACCTTTGCTCATCTCTACTAATTATAAATCTTTGCTCTGATACCAAACATGTAACATTCCATTCCTAATTCGGGTAAAGATGCCACACCCTACCCTTAACTAAGAACAAAGAGAATTCTAAACTATAGCTGAGCTAAACCATAACACCATCCAAAAATCTGCTTTCATATAATTCAATCAATCCTTCAACCTATAACACAAGCATTTCAATTTAAATTATTTAATTAGCTAAAATAAATATCTCAATTTACTCAGCATCTAACAACATCATCATAAAGTCTCATTTATCAAACTATGTTTAATACATATAATTTAATAATAGGATACACCTAGTTGTATACTACTTAAAACATATAATATACATCCCAAGATATAATCAAAAGTAAGCTCTCACAAGCTAACATTCACCACCTAAAATACTAATATAGATACTCCTTGTGCTGTTGGTGAACTATGATGTCTAGTCTACTAGGAAAAGAAAAACATAAAACAACACTATGAGACTAAAGTCCCAGTAAGTATATATCCAACTATCAATGGAGAGACATACTATAATTCTTATAATACCATGCATTATATGTTACTAGTAAGTTTCTAAACATTTATGTAAAATATGAATAAATTACATAATATTTTTTTGTAAAATACAAACCTTTGCTTATCATTGATTTCTTATGAGTAATCGCACTATAACATACTCTCATTTGAGTAGTCATATCATGATACATTCTCATATGAGCAGTCACATCATGACACACTCTCATATGAGCAGTCACACCACGACACTAATGTCAATAAGCCCTTACGATACATAAACCAAAGTTTAGCATATAAAAAATTAAATCATATAAGAGCTCACTGTAAAACATATTTAGGATCACCAAAACTATGCTGTCTAAACCATGTGTACATTTATTCGTTTATAAAATACATATTCGTAAAAGTAACCATTCCTATTTTCATGATTATATACAAACATGTAAGCTGTAAAATATCAAAAGACTATCCTACTTTTGAAAAGAAATCTTTTTACATAGCAACGTATATTTAAAACATCATGGATAGATGGAATTCACTCACTTTAGTCGGCAATTGAACTACTTTGTTGTTTGATTTACCTCAAAGCACTCTTCAATCCTCTTTTCTTTTTTTATCATATTGGTATACACTGATTAATACCATACTATATAATTCTTGAACATAAGAGTACACATCTTGCTTTTGAGCTGATTTGTTAACTCTTTTAACTCTTACTTTTATTCTATTTTGCTTGTTTTAGCTTAGGTTTAACTAACTTCATCATAACTCAAAAATTTCCAAACATATAACTATGTTTTCATTCTTCACAAGTAATTTCTGATTCAGCTAACAATATTTCAACTCATAACTAAACTTGGTTATACAGTTTTTGCAAAATAACAGCATAACAAATCTTCTAATTTAATTTAAATTGCATAACTTCCTTTACTATAACATCTATCTAATAACAATACTTGGAAGATCACTTTAAATCTAATTTAGAGCTTAAGAACCTTACCTCCAATGATTAAAACACCGCAGCTAGTCAAAATAGGTTCTTTTCTTTCCATCTTCCGCAACTTTTTCTTCTTCCAATAGATTATCACTCAATTCTCTCTCCCTTAATAAATTTCTCTTTGGCTTTTAACTGAAAATAGGATCTTTTCCAACTCTCTTCTCTTCCCTAACCTCTCTGTTTAGCTTAGAAACTCAAAATAGATAAAAGAATAACCGGTAGCTTTTATGCTTTGGAAAAGGTTAAACTAAGAAAGAACTTGCTAAGTGTCTATTCCATGAGTTTTTCAAAATTTTAAACTTGTTGAGGTATTGCTCAGAAGGATTTTCTAGCTATTTTTTTTTTTATATTACCAAGCTACTAAGTCATCTCCTTAAAAATATTTTTAATTTTTTTAAAAAATAGTTAGCAAAACACCTGCATCCAGGTTTTTCTATAATTAGGGTAGATATTTTCCAAAAATAAGTCGATCCCAATAATACAAGTCGTTCCCTAGATTAGGCCCTCACAAAATAGATCGTCCCCCATAGAAATGAGTCGATACTTTTCAAAAATAGGTCAACCCCACTATGTGCCACCACAGTTCTTCCCAAAATTTTCTCTCTATTCTCTGTGATTGAGTCGACAGCTCTTGAAAATGAGTCGACCCCTTTCCCTGAGTTTTGACTAAAAACTTCATCTTATGCTTCTTTCAAAATATCACTCATTCTAGGTTCAATGACTACCAAGAATTGACTTTAATGCCATCATTTTTTATCCCATTTTCTCAATCACATTTCTTCTAAATTAGAAATTAAATTTTTATGCTTCACTATTACTACTTAACTAATGTTCTATGCTCAAATATACCATAAATGAATTGCTATGCCACACATAAATCTCTTAATTTACTATTTTGCTAGTTTGTGTTGTTATAAGGAATAGCTCAAATAGGGACCCTAATGCTTGTCATATCAGATATGAGTCATGTAGAAAATGACGCACTCCTCATACTAGATTTTAATTAAGTAGATGCCAACCTCAGCCAAATGAGAAAGACCTCTATGAAATCGTTCCTCATATCAGAAATGAGTTGAGCTGAAGACTCGGTGAACCAAACACCAGAAGCAAGGGGAGAAAAAAATAAACTAAGGATCTGGATCCATCCAAGCGACTAAGAAAAATCGACTAAGATCGGGATTGGATTGATCTCCCATAGAGATCCTGACTCCGACTAGGACCTCCAAATCTTAGCTATAAGGATAATCGATTGGCTCTGACTAGGATGAGTCAAATTGGTTGGATGAGAACAACCTAATAAAAGTAAGTATGAGCTTTGGCTTGGAATGATTCAACTTAGTCGAATGAACACTAACTTAATGAAATGTACGAGCTCTGATTCGAGATGAATCGACCTGGTCGGATGAAAACCAACCTAACAAAATGTACGAGCTTCAGCTTATAGGATGAATCGACTTGATTGGATGAATACCAATCTAATAAAATGTACGAGATATGACTTGGCATGATTCAACTTTGTCAGACAAATGCCGACCTAATGAAAAAATATGAGCTCTAGCTCGGGATGATTTGACTTGGTTGGATGAGAACCAACCTAACGAAAGGTATGAGCTCCAACTAATCTAATCGACTGGAGACATGTTGGTTCCAGCTAGGACTTCCAAAATACAAGCTTAGACCAATCGACTACAGACATCTTGGCTCCGATTGGGGCCTTGATTGCTATTGTAGGTGGTCAAAAATAATTCTAACTCACTATTATGTAGATAGCATCAGTAGAAATTGTATCCATAGGGATCATGTTTAGTTTTGGTTGAGTGATTTCAATTTTAAGTTAGATAGTAGAATAAAAGCTGATTAAAAGACTACTTGAATTAATAAGAAATAAAGTAAATTAATTAATATTTGGATTCAAATATGAAAAAAGTTCTTAAGATCTCAACGGCTCTCTTGATAGACAGTTGATATTCTTCTTAATATGCTTTTGATTTAGTATCTAATCAATAAAGATATAACCTATCTTAGAGAGCATGGTTCATATCCGTTAGATCATGGCTCGTCTTTTAAAGTTATAGACTAGTCAAAATTGATTTAGATATACTAAAAAAAATTTAACCTAAAGATAATCTATTCCAAGAGCATAAACCATATTTGTAGATCATGGCTCATTTCAAGGATCATAAACTATTCTAAATTAAAAAAAAATTATAAAAATTTAAAAGACATAACAAAGTAAATAAATCTTTATTATATATTAAAAAATAATACAAAAGATGTTAAAGTAAAAATATTGTCTAAAAGATTATAGTGATTTTTTGAGACATGGCGACTAACTAGGCATGGAGGGATTCTTCACTGTAATCTGTGGTCTGAACTCTAGAGATGCTTTGCCATGAACTTGGAGAAGATCTTCAGTAGTAAAAGAAGGAGGATTGGTGGAGAATATGAGGGCTTTTGATTTTAGAAGAAAGAAAAGAGAAGGAAAGGAAGAGAGGCATGGGGTGTGTGAGAGAGAAGAGGGGATGACTGATTATTTGTAGCATGGAGAGGGCTGTTGGGTCTCAAAAGTGGCTGGCTAAGGGGTTTAAATAGAGGAAAGGCTAGGATTTACAAGTATTTTTGGGAGGTCTCCTAATCCTTCACAAATCCTTCTTTCTTATTTTAATTTTGATTTGGTCCAGGCCCATGTCCTGCTTAAACCTACGTGAAAAACCGATGAAACTATTCCCATGAGCCACGTGAAAGTCTGACTCTTGTTCCCATGAACCGCACGTGGAGGGTGACTTCTTTTTTTTGTGCACCATGTGTAAACCACGTGGTTATATATAGGCTGACTGGGTGACTTTGGAATTTGGGCTGAATTTGGGTCGAGTTTGAGCTAATTTTGAGGATGCCTTTGAGTCTCCATTTAGGGTTTATTTTGAGTCCGAGTTGCTTCTAATTTTCTTTCTTTTAATTTACGAATCGGACTTTTTGTATTGATGATTATCTTTTCTGCAAAAAATAAATAGAAGCATCAATTTTTTAGAATAAAAATGAATTGGTTTACAAATTGATGCTTTTATTGACATGTTTATGGAACTTATCAGGCCTCTAAAAAATAAGCTCAAAAGTATACCGACCTCAAATACGGATGTAATTAAGAAGATATGGGAACCACCAAAATTAATATAAATAATGGTTAAAAGTTTTTTATCATAAAATATGCTAGTCTGGGTATTTCCTTCATTTGACTCAAAAAAAAAAGCTTAGGCTCGAAAGTGAGAGGCATTTGATACGGTGTAATTACTTTTTGTCTTTCTCCAATGCCTACAAACCCATGTCCTTTGTGAAATGCCCATGTTCCACTCTAACGCTCACACCTATGCCCATTATCACATCCTTTCCACTCTTCAATGCTCAAATCTATTCTGTTTAAAGGATAGTATGCACATTGCAAGGCAGAAGGGCAAGGTTCATGCAATCCAGAAGCAAGAGATTACCACCCTTCCTTTCAAGTTTCAAGCCTTTACCATCATGGCCAATCCAAACATTGATGCATCGATAACCTTTTCCATACAAGAGCACAAGGCCTTCCTCCAAAAGTTCCATATTGTGGACGATGCTATACGACATGATAAATCGGAAAAGCTCTTGCATCATATTCTAATTCCCAACTGGGAGGCGAGGCCGATAAACCTATCGGAGGACCTATTGCTCAGCATGGTGATCGCCTACGGGAAGAGCATCCTCGCAATCGAGCTAATCGAGAATATGCCACCGTTGAACTCAGAAGAACTCATTCTCCAATAGGAGAACACTGATAGCTATCAAGGAGAGGAAAACAAAGACATGATCGAGGATGTCAACTCTGGTTCCGCAGACATCCGGGCCCCCACCTCCAACAATTATGCCCGGCCTTTTCACCCTTAATGCCACCATGCTCGGCATCATCTTTTTCTAGCTTGCTTCATCACCACTAGTATGGATGTTAATTACATTAATTTTTAAAATAAATTTACAATAAAAGGATATCTATTCTTTGATAATTGACTAAAATGATTGGATTTCTCTCCAACAAATAAACAGGCCAAAATTTTCCGATAATGATGACACTATTACTATTATTAGTATTATTGATATACCTTAAAAACGAACTCACTGACGAGGCAAACCAATTAAAAAAGGCTCACCATCTAGCTACAGGTTGATCATTCAATGCTTGTCATGTGGCTGACTTAGAAAACACACGGTGAGTCCTTTATATTTCAAACTTTCCCTCCGGCTAGCAACAACTAGGTTGAGATTGCATATTGTTTTTTGATAAAATGATACCCAAGCAAATCCTTACAACCAAAAAATGCAGGCATGTTTCTTGTTTGCCCTACCCCAAACCCAATCCGAATATCGATAAAAATTTTGCATGAACATGATACCAAAATGAGCCGTATATATTAGCAACTCAAACGAATTAAGTAATATATTTAAAGAATCCAAAATATCGAGATGATTGACGTGTCATACAAAAAATAATACCTAGAGGCGCATATGACATACCAATCCGACTAGAGATGGACGATAATTCAGATCTATATGAAGAAAAAGCTTTTCAAGAGGAAGAATAAATATTGACCGAGCACCTTGTTGACGAAGAACTTATGATGGCTCCTTTGAATAGGCCTAATTTTCCATCCAATAAAGTTGAAACTAGTTTTGCATTTAATCTTGATGATTCAGATGACGACGATCGATTCATAAATGCTAATGATATAAAAGATAATATATTAATAGATTATTATAATTCGAAGAAGAATCTAAAAATCAAGGAGGATACAGATATTGATAAATAGATCTATATTTTTTATTGAATCTTCTCTTATAATAATGGTATGCAATATAATTCTATTCATTAGCATTTATGTATTTTTCATTATTATTATTTATTATATCTATTTATATATCAAATTAATTATATCCATAGTTTAAGCATTATAGGTATGGAGCCAGGAGGGAGACGACGACGTTTGAGTTTTCAGTCAATCCTAGAGCCTTCCCCCATTTCTACTGCTGCACCATTGGAGTCGCCAGAGGGCCTTATAGAGGTGGATCCAAGTAAGGTGGGCTCGATTGATTTTTTAATATTTTTTATATAATAAAATTTTATTTTAATTTATCCATTAGATTTATAGATGGCTATCATATTAATAATTTATTTAGTATTTTTTCAAGCTATTCTTTGGCAGTAGTAAGGATAAGTAATGGTTTGAGATTAATGAGGATCAATAAAGATTTATGATCAGTAGAGATGAATAAAAGTTTAAAATCTGTGAGAATAAGAAAAGGGTTATGAATAGAAATGATGGACCTAAGAGCAAAGATTTATGATTTGTAGAGATGAGTTAAAACAAAGGATTAATGTAAAGTGAGTCGGGTGATTTCGAAGATGATCTGATTGATAGATAAATCGAATCTAAATCTAATGTGTTTACTGAAGTGCAAGCAAGTAAGAGTTTGGAAGTATAGTAGGTGTAGTTTTGATATTGAATTACATAATATGAGTTTAATCAGTGTTATTAATGCTATAGAAAAAGAAAAAGTATTAAAAAAATTAATTAGTAATCTGCTGAAGTGAGTAAATTTTATTATCTAGCTTTAGTATTTTTTTCTTATATGCAGTTTTATTCATTTTCATAAGTATGGAACAGAAATATGTAAAAATATTTTGATACTTAGCTTATTCTCTTGTTTGAAATTTATTTAAGTTAGCCTATTGGTATTTGAAAGTTTATTCTGCTGAAAATTATGTCCCAAAATTAATCGTCAGCCTATTGATGGTTGAGATATTATAATTAATTTATTAATTAATAAAAAATATTTTGGCATCTTTTTTCATTATAAGTTTACATCTTCTAATGAACTCCATTATTGTGATAAAGTTCTTAGGACTATTTAGTTTCGATAAAGAGAGGATTTATCGAATAGTCCTTAAATTTGTTCACGACCAAATTCTATGATGAGATGTTCTCTCCTATGGCAATGCTCAAGTTCATTCGGATCATGCTTGCTATTGCTGTCCATCTGAACTATAAAATCTGGTAGATGGATGTGAAGATAGCTTTCTTAAATAGAGAGCTGACTGAAGAGATATATATGATACAACTTGAAAGATTCACATCTATAGATGAGTCCAAGGTGTGCAAGCTTCAGAGATCCATTTATGGATTGAAGCAGGCATCTCGAAGTTAGAACATGCATTTTGATAAAGTGATCAAAATGTATGGCTACGTTAAGAACAGAGAAGAACCTGCATTTATAAATGGGCAAATGATCCAGCAGTGGTATTCCTTATCTTGTACGTGGATGATATTCTCTTAATCAAAAATGACATTCCCATACTATAAAGAATAAAAGTCTGATTGTCATCACAGTTCTCCATAGAGGACTTGAGTGAAGCATCCTACATCCTAGGAATGAAGATCTATAGGGATAGATCTAAAAGGATGCTTGGTATATCCCAATCTAAGTACATAGAAATTATGCTAAATAGGTTCAGCATGGAGAATTCCAAAAAGGGCTATCTTCCGATAGGCCAATAAATTTCTCTCTCTAAGAAGGATTATTCGATAACTCTTGAAGAGAGAGAGAGAGAGAGAGCATATGGGTAGAATTTTATATGCTTCGATAGTGGGATCTATTATGTATGCAATGACATGTACGAGACCAGACGTAGCATACACACTAGGAGTAGTAAGTAGATACCAATCAGACCCTAGAGAAAATCACTGAAAGGTGGTTAAAACCATCCATAAGTATTTGAGAAATACTAAAAACTAATGGTTGATTTATGGTGAGTCAGATCTGAAGCTTGTAGGATTTACAGACTTCAGCTTTCAATCTGATCATGATGACTGTAAAAGTATGTCGAGGTATATCTTTACTCTAAATAATGGAGCCATCTGCTAGAAAGTTTTAAGCATATAGTGGCTGACTCTATTTGCGAAGCAGAATACATAGCAGCATTAGATGCAGCAAAGAAAGCTGTGTGGTTGAGGAAGCTCATCATCGAGTTTGAAGTAGCATCCTCAATTGATGGTCCAGTCCTGCTTTACTGCAACAGCACTGACACCATAGCTTAAGCAAAGAAATCGAAGGCACACCAATGGACAAAGCATATTCTGCACCACTTTTATTTGATCTATAAGATCGTGGATCATGGTGACATCGACCTTCAAAAGATCGACGGAAAGAAGAACCTAGCCGATCCCTTCACTAAAGCCTTGGTAATCAAGAAGCTCGATAACCATAAGTCGAAGATGGGTATTAGATACTGTGCCGAGTGGCTTTAGGATAAGTGAAAATTTTTGAAAATTATGTCCCAAAGCCAATCGTCAGTCTATCGATGGTTGAGATATTGTAATTAATTTATTAATTAATAAAAAATATTTTGGCATCTTTTTTTATTACAAGTTTACATCTTTTAATAAACTTCATTATTATGATGAAGTCTTTAGGACTATTTAATTTCGATAAAGAAAGAATTTATCGAGAAGTCCTTAAATTTATTCATGATCAAATGATAGGCTATTAATTAGGATGACAACGTCTATCGAGCATAGATCACTATATGCCATATAGGTTTGTTGTCCTCTTAATCAAAGTGTATGAAAATACTGGTATGGCATACAGATGAGATGTATGGGTATATCATCATCGAACATGACCAACTTCAGAGCATTCTGCTGTCAAAAATATCTCTGATGGGATATAGGTATAAGTATCCCTTAGACCTGAGATCACCTCAATGACTTGCAAGCAACTTACTATGCTTTGATATCGAACTAACTGAATTTCTAATTCAGCAATGGAAGGCTTCTGGGCATAATCAAGTACTTATAAATTTGGAGTGTGATCAACACGGAATTGACCACTTCAAAAGTTGGAGAAGAATGTATCACTGTATTTTAATATAGCAAAATCTTGGCCAGGATAATCCATCAGATAGATTTAGTATTTAAAAATATAATGTGGACAATCTGATTAGAGTTGACAATTGAACTCTGATATGTCCTATGAGCATTATGGTCAAGAAGATGAATTATATGAAAACTATATCAGCATGGGTTCTAAGGATGGTATTCTACACCTTCGATCTATCTGGCCATCGGATATCATTGCTAGATGGTCACTTTGATTGATATAAAAATTTATTTCTGTGCTACCAACTTAGGTTCAGACCTATGAGGTCACACACATTAGAGCTTACGATCTAATCGGATGGTTGATCAATGATTAAGAATCGTTCTAGGGTTAAACAATCAATACGATTGGTGTTTAACCTAGTACAAATATTGTAGGAGGATCGATTAGCAATTGGATTGCTAATTGGCTTAATTTGATTAAGCCAATAGGCTGAGATTAAGTCTAATTAAATATGATTTAATTAGATTTGATTTGGGCTTGATTGGATCAAGTCCAATTGGTTTATAGGATAAGCCAAATGCAAGGAAGAATTAGTCCTAATCTATCTAGGACTCGAATTAATCTAATTTTCTAATTTGATTAGAAAATAAATTAAAATTAAATTTGATTTAACTAAGATCTTAAATAGGTTAAAATTTTGTTTAATTAAATTAGTTTAATCTTAATTTTATTTGGTTAAAAGATCTTATTTGACCAAGTCAAAATAGGAGTCCTAGTGTGACTAGGACTCCCTATCTCCTTGCACCACCTTGGTCCCAACGCCCCCATACCTATTTTTTAGGAATTTTTCATGGAAAATCTCTTTCTTTCTAATTTTTACACTCCTTCTTTTCCTCCAAGTTATATTTGAAAGTTAGGTAGAAGACCAAGTCAAAAGATTAATTGGTTTTGCTTAGGATTCTATGAGATAGAATCCTGGTTGACCAAAACATCTTCTCTTAAGTGCCATCCTCTTTTGTAATTAATTATTCTTTTATTTTATAAAAATAATCTCCTTTTTTGTATACTCTCCCTTGCTGGTCCATGCCAAAAATTATGGAGAAGGCGTCCAAGAGTTGGGCGCCCCAACAACTTCTCATATTTAGATATTCCTAGTTTAGAAATTAACCTAACTTGGACTCTTCTTTTTTTCTATTTATTGGATGAATTTTATTTTGAATTTTTCATGAAATATAGAGATTTGGGAGAGGTTTGGGGTGTGCAAATATTAGAGGAAGAGGGTCCTTGGGCATGGGGGTTCCATAGGCACCAATCTAGGTGTCTAGGTGAGAGAAAAGAGAAGAAGAAGAGGATCTTCTTCTAGGACTGTTTTATTTTCAATCTCTCCGCCTTTCTTTTGAGTTTTTTTAAGAGAGTCTTAGATAAAAAAGCTCTCATCTTCCTTTTTATATTTTGAAGAGTCTAAATTTTGATGAAGAAAGCATCGGATCAATCGTCGAAGAAAGATCAGCACAATACTAGCATACTGTGCTGATTTTCTGCATCAGAATTCAGATCAGAGATCATAGACTCGTGTGGATAACTTCTAAAGGCTGGATGCGTGTGCAGCTTGTGACTTCATCCTCAAGCTCGGATTAACAAGTTAGAACATCTAAACTTGCTCAGGTAATAGATCTGATCTATAAACTTCATACCTACATTTGATGTAGTGTAGATCTAGGTTAATTTGATCAGTCTTTTACTTTTCTATTTGATTTTAAGTTTTGATTTAATATCATACCTTGATCATGTAATAGATCTAAGATCTAGGTATTTATATATTTATTTAAATAAATATTTAATTTATTTAAGTCTTTCACTGTAAGATCCTGAAAAAGTTTTCAAGATCTACCTATAAAATCCTAGATCTAGTTCCTTCAATTGATATCAGAGCCTTGGTTCTTATTACATGATTTTTATGTATATCTAGATTATTTTTTAGACTAGATTTAATTTATAATCTAATTATTAAATCTAAAAAAAATATTTTAGATTGTACGGACTGTCATAAGGTTGTCCTGCTGTAAGGTTTACCCCTTATAATAAATAGGTTGTTCTAGTACATGCTAATCTAAAATATTGATCATAAAATTTTAGATTAGATCTAAGAGATTTTATGATCTAATTAAAAATATTTTAATCTAATTTCAATCATTATAAATGTGTTAGATTTGATCTAGAAAGATTTATGATTGATTATTATTGAAATTATTTCAATTACATGAACCTGTTTAGATTAGATCTAAAGTAGTTTTATGTTTATTTTACTTGCATATTGATTATGAATCAAATATGCAACTTGATTGATAGAACCATATTGTAAAAATATTTTATAAATATAAAAATTATTTTCAAAAAGTCAAACTCTAACTCTCAGTCCAAAACTTAATTAAGAATTAAGAAGTTGATTGATTAGGATCTAGGATTATGAATTGAAGATCCTAAGACATAAATCATAACACATTAGGTTAAATGGATTAGTAGGGATTAAATTGATTAATTGGGTTAGACCTAGGGTTAGATTAAAGAATGAATTTAATTAGAGAATTGACTAAATCTAATTAACTATTGTCTTAGATTAGGTCAAGAATTTTTTAGATCAATTACAATAGTTATAGTTGGTCAAGTCAATATCTTTAATAAGACCCAAAATCGATTTGATTCTTGGCTACGCGGTCTAGCACGAACTGTTAGGTTGATATAATTAAAACTAATTAAATCAATTAGTGTCTAAGGTAAACCAGACCAGTAGTTTTTAAATGGCAGCCCGCTTACCTGACCATTTTTTATGGTATCTAAGGCATGCCTAGTAGACCCTTTCACTGATCGAACTTACCAAGCCTCTTGGTGAGATTATGTTTTGATCGGATCACTTGACTATTCAAGCTAACCCATGTCAGCTAGGTAAATCAATTTGACAGATTTAGGTGCTCCTAAACCAGCCTATTAATGGTCTCCCTTAAGCTGACCTGGTGAAGTTAGTAGGAGGATCATGACAAGCTGGTTAATCTGACCTACTCACTTCTATAGATAATTTTTTTAAAATTATTAGATCTCTAAAATAAAATAGTTATATGATAACTGAATTATAGCCTCCCATTAAAGTGGATGATAATGGATCCATCAGTTGCATAATCATTGGAGGTCCAAAGGCCTGGTGCTTATCGATTGATGGAATTATCATTCATTATATGATCTCTTGGATACATCTTTCTAAATGATGGTCAGATGGGCCTGATTATTCATTGGTTGGATGGGCCAAGTATGGTCATGTTAATGGTTGAAGCTAACGAGATCCTTTTCTGAGAAGGCCAAAGTCAACTGATCAGGGCTTCGAATAAAATTTAATTACTAAAAATTATTTGAAAAAATAATTGATTATGAACCTATTCTTAGATGTATATGGATGGTTCAACCAAAGTTAGGCTTGTGTACAGTCTATGTAGATTCTAGTATCCACTAACAAATTAGGATAATTTCTCGAATTGGATGTAGAGGCTATCAATTCGAATAAAAATAGTGGAAGAAATCTTTTGATTAAAGTCCAAATCTTTAGATTTAATGAATCATTTACTAATTAGATTTTAATTTTTTTTTGTACAGACATGGCCACTTCTCTATCGCTTTGATCATTGTTGGACAATGATAAGTTGATAGGATCCAACTTCGGTAGCTGGTCCGAAAAGTTGAAGATTATCTTGGAGCATGAACGGATCCTATATGTACTGATGGATCCTATACCTGAGAAGCCAGCTGTCAATGCACGTGGAACAGTCAGAGATATTTATCAGAAGTGGCTCAATGACCGAACCATGATGTACTGCATTATACTGACTGCGATGAGCGATGAGTTCAGTCGCAAGTTTGAGATAGCTTAGCCAAATGTAATGCTCCAAGTGTTGGAGGATTATTTTGGCACATCCAATAATGTTGAGAGGCACAAGACTAGTTGTGCCATCTTCAACGCCAGAATGTGGGATGGGGCCTCTATCACTGATATTGTATTGTACATGATCGAGTTGATAAAGCGCTTGAGCAAGCTCGGCTCTTTCTTGCACAAACAACTTGTGAAAGATGCAATACTAAACTCACTGCCCAAGTCTTATCTCCCATTTCTTACACATTATAAAATGTGAAAACCTGAAGTGGACTACTACGGATTACTGAGGTTACTTCAGAATTTTGAGAAGGATCACCAACTCTATAAGGAGTCGGTGAACTTAGTGGGAGGTTCATCTTCTCGTTCTCGATCCTTTGAGAAAGAAAAGAAGAACAAGAAGAAGAAAGCAAAGAAGGTGCATGTTCATGCTAGGACACCTGTGTAGGCTCAGACCCTAAAGATCAAGACCAATAAGAATCAAGCCGAATGCTTATTTTGCAAGAAGTGGGGGCACTGGAAGAGAAACTGTTCTCAGTACATTGCCTCCCTGAATCCGAACAAACAGAGAAAGAAGTAAGCTATTACTGGATAAGATATTTATATGATAACTTCTTACAATTTTTTTATTTATGATATTACTGACTGAGTATTGGATACCGATAGCCTTTACCATATTTGCAATTCATTGCAGGAGTTGTAGGTCAGTAGAAGATTCGAGCAAGATGAGAGATTTTTGAACGTTGGAGATGAAATATCAGTTTCAGTTCTAGCTTTAAAAATTTTGAAACCTGTATTTGAATCTCATACCGTTGTTCTTAGTGATTATCATTTCTATCCTAGTTTTTTTTTAAAATATTATTTCTGTAGGCCTTTCGGCCATGAACAATTATGAAATTTTAATAAAGAAACGAGTTTAGAATGTCATTGTGAATGGTGTTACTACTTTCTATGGATAATTGAACAATGGTGTATATATGTTATCACAATCTATTAATGTAGTCTATTCTACTGGCAAGCATCCTAGATTAGATAGTGTATCAGATATCTACTTATGGCACTATATGCTAGGTCATATAAACAAGAATGGATAAACAGGTTGACTCAAGAGAGAATCCTCAAAGTTAATGATTATGAATCACTTTCAACTTATGAGTCGTATCTTCTTAGTAAAATGACCAAGTCACCTTTTACTGAAAAAGATGAGAGTGCCAATGAGCTTTTAGGTCTAGTACAGACTGATGTATATGGACCAATGAACATAAGTGCCAGAGGTGGATATGTTTACTTTATCACTTTCATAGATGATCTATCCAGATATGGATATGTCTATCAGATGAAACATAAGTTGGATTTTTTTGAAATGTTCAAATGATTTCGAAATGAAGTAGAAAAATAAACTGAAAAGAGTATTAAAATTCTTCGATCTGATCGAGGAGGAGAATACTTTTCTGATAAGTTTCTCACATATCTAGGAGAGAATGGAATTCTCTCCTAGTGAACTCTTCTTGAAATACCACAGTATAATGGTGTGTCTGAAAGGAGGAATCAGACTCTATTAGACATGGTCCGATCCATGATGGAATTTGCCAGCTTGTCAATATCCTTCTGGGGATATGCACTCGAATTGGCTTCTTATCTATTAAATAGGATTCCAAATAAGTCTGTAGTTAAAATCCCATATGAAATATGGACAGGGCGAAAGCTAGCACTTTCACATCTTAGGATTTGGAGGTGTCCGACTTATGTCAAATGATTAGTTATACATAAACTTGGACCTAGGTTTGACAAGTGTACATTCATAGGGTACCTAAAAGAGACCAAAGGATACTATTTCTACCATGCTGATGAATAAAAGGTGTTCGTCAGTCTTAGGACAATCTTTTTTGAAAAAAAAGTTTCTTGATGAAGGAACTGTTGCCTCTAAGGTTGAACTTGATGAAGTTTAACAGATAGAAAGTTTGATACAGAATGTTGAACCTAAGTCGGATTTGATCAGATCAGATCTGTAGCCTAGTGAATCCACACTATTAAGGCGATCCGGTAGAGTACCACGCCATCCGAATAGATACTATAGATTCTTAGTCCAGGATGGTGATTTCATTGAACTCAATGAGAACGATAAGGATCCGATCACTTATATGGATGTGATGCAGAGATCCGACTTTGAGAAATGGCTAGAAGCCATGAGATCCGAAATGGATTCCATAAAGATCAATGATGTATGGATATTAGTTGACCCACCTGAAGGGGTTAAATTCATTGGATGTAAATATATCTTCAAAAGAAAGAGGGACGCAGATAGAAAGGTGGAGATCTATAAAGTCCGTTTGGTTGCCAAGGGATATCATCAATGTTATGGCATTGACTATGACGAGACGTTCTTCCCTATGGCAATGCTCAAATCCATTCGGATCATGCTTGCCGTTGCTGTCCATCGGACTATAAAATCTGATAGATGAATGTGAAGATAGCTTTCCTAAATGGAGAGCTGATCGAAGAGGTATATATGATACAACCTAAAGAATTCACATCTATAGATGAGTTTAAGGAGTGCAAGCTTCAGAGATCCATTTATGGATTGAAGCAGGCATCTCGGAGTTGGAACAAGCATTTTGATAAAGTGATCAAAACGTATGGCTTTGTTAAGAACGGAAAAGAATCCTGCATTTACAAATGGGCAAATGATCCAGCAGTGGTATTTCTTATCTTGTACGTGGATGATATTCTCTTAATCAAAAATGACATCCTCACACTATAAGGAATAAAAGTCTAGTTGTCATCACAGTTCTCCATGAAGGACTTGAGTGAAGCATCCTATATTCTAGGAATGAAGATCTATAAGGATAGATCTAAAAGGATGCTTAGTATATCCAAATCCACGTACATAGAAACTGTGTTGAAGAAGTTCAGCATGGAGAATTCCAAAAAGGGCTACCTTTCGATAGGTCAAAAAAAAATTTTCTCTAAGAAGGATTATCTGACAACTCCCAAAGAGAGAGAACGTATGAGTAAAATTTCATATGCTTCGACAGTGGAGTCTATTATGTATGCAATGACATATACGAGATCAGACGTGGCATACTCACTAAGAGTAGTGAGTAGATACCAATCTGAAGCTTATGAAGTTTATAGATTTTAGCTTTCAATCTGATCATGATGACAGTAAAAGTGTGTCGAGGTATATCTTTACTCTAAATGATGGAGCTATCTACTGAAAAAGTTTCAAGCAGCATACAGTGGTTGACTCTATTTACGAAGTAAAGTAGATGACAGCATCAGATGCGGCAAAGAAAGCTGTATAGCTAAAAAAGTTCATCATCGAGCTCGGAGTAGCACCCTCAATTGATGGTCCAGTCCTGCTTTACTGCAACAACACTGGCACCATAGCTCAAGCAAAGGAACCGAAGACATACCAGTGGACAAAGCACATTCTGTGCCACTTTCATTTGATCCGTGAGATCATGGATCGTGGTGACATCGACCTTCAGAAGATCGACGAAAAGAAAAACCTAATCGACTCTTTAACTAAAATCCTGGCAATCAAGGAGCTCGACAACCATAAGTCAAAGATAGATATTAGATATTGTGCCGAGTGGCTTTAGGATAAGTGGAAGTTATTAAAAATTATGTTCCAAAGCCAATCATCAGCCTATTGATGATTGAGATATTATAATTAATTTATTAATTAATAAAAAATATTTTGACATCTTTTTTTATCATAAGTTTATATCTTCTAATGAACTCCATTATTGTAATGAAGTCCTTAGGACTATTTAGTTTTGATAAAGAGAGGATTTATCGATTAGTTCTTAAATTTGTTCACGACCAAATAATAGGCTGTTAATTAGGATGACGGTGCCTATCGAGCATAGGTCGCTATATGCCATATAGGTTGGTTGTTCTCTTAACCAAGATATGTGAAGACACTGGTAAGGTATACAGATGAGATGTATGGGTATATTGTCATTGAACATGACCAACTCCAGAGCATTCTACTGTTGAGAACGTTTTTGATGGGATAAAGGTATAAGTATCTCTTAGACCTGAGATCACCTCAGTGACATGCAAGCAACTCACCGTGCTTTGGTACCGGACTAACTGAATTTTTAATTTAGCAACGGAAGGCTTCTGGGCACAGTCAAGTACTTGCAAAGTAGGATTATGATCAAAATAGAATTGACCACTCCAAGAGTTGGAGAAGAATGTATCACTGTATTTCAATATAGCAAAATCTTGGCCAGGGTAATTCATCAGATGGATTTGATATTTTAAAATATAATATGGATAACCTGATTAGAGTTGACAATTGAACTCTGATGTGTCCTATGAGTATTGTGGTCAATGGGATGAATTATATAGAAACTATATCCGCATGGATTCTAAGGATGATGTTCTACACCTTCGATCTATCCAACCATCGGATATCATTGCTAGATGGTCACTTCAATTGGTACAAAAATTTATTTTTGTACTACCAACTTAGGTTCGAACCTATGAGATCACATACATTAGAGCTTACAATCTGATCGAATGGTTGATCAACGATTAAGAATCGTTCTAGGGTTGAACAATCAATACGATTGGTATTTAACCTAGTGCAAGTGTTGTAGGAGGATCGCTTAGCAATTAAATTGCTAATTGACTTAATTTGATTAAGCCAATAGGCTGAAATTAAGTCTAATTAAATATGATTTAATTAGATTTAGTTTTGACTTAATTGGATCAAGTCCAATTGATTTATTGGATAAGCCAAGTGCAAGAAAGAACTAGTCCTAGTCTAACTAGGACTCGGATTAACCCAATTTTCTAATTTGATTAGAAAATAAATTAGTATTAAATTTGATTTAATTAAGTTTTTAAATGGATTAGGGCCTTATTTAATTGGGTTGGTTTAATCTTGATTTTATTTGGTTAAAAGATCTTGTTTGACCAAGTCAAAATAGGAGTCCTGGTGTGACTAGGACTCCCTATCTCCTTGCGCCACCTTGGTCCCAATGCCCCAATACCTATTTCTTAGGTATTTTTCATGAAAAATCTCTTTCTTCCTAATTTTCAG
Organism: Cocos nucifera; assembly: GCA_006176705.1. Lineage (NCBI taxonomy): Eukaryota > Viridiplantae > Streptophyta > Magnoliopsida > Arecales > Arecaceae > Cocos > Cocos nucifera. The sequence continues at coordinate 489,992 of QRFJ01000054.1, read as the reverse complement.
GCCCTTTCTCTCCCTCCAAGTCATATTTGAAAGTTAGGTGGAAGACCAAGTCAAAGGAGGAATTGATTTTGCTTAGGATTCTATGAGATAGAATCCTTGTTGATCATAACATCTTTCCTTGAGTGCCGCCTCTTTTTTTAATTAATTTTTCTCTTATTTTATAAAAATAATCCTTTTTTTATGTGCCATCTCTTGCTGGTCCACGTCAAAAATTATGGAGGAGGCGCCCAAGAGTTAGGTGCCCCAACAACTTTTCATGTTTGGATATTTCTAGTCTAGGAATTTGACCTAACTTGGACTCTTCTTTTTTCTTATTTATTGGATGAATTTTATTCTAAATTTTTTATGAAATATAGAGCTTTGGGAGAGGTTTAGGGTGTGCAAAATTAGAGGAAGAGGGTCCTTGGGTGTTGGGGTTCCATAGTCACCAAATTAGGTGTCTAAGTGAGAGAAAAGAGAAGTAGAAGAGGATCTTTTTCTAAGGCTATTTTATTTTCAATCTCTCCTCCTTTCTTTTAAGTTTTTTTTGAGAGAGTCTTAGATCAACAAACTCTCATCTTTTTTTTTCATATTTTGGAGAGTTCAAATTTTGAAGAAGGGAGGATCGGATCGATCATTGAAGAAGGTTCAGCACAGTACTATCATGCTATGCTGATTTTCTGCATCGGACTTCAGATCAGAGATCGTAGGCTCGTGTGGACGGCTCTTAGAGGTCGAATGCATGTGTGGCTCATGACTTTATTCTTAAGCTCAGATCAGCAAGTTAGAATATCTAAACTTGCTCAAGTAATAGATCTGGTATATAAACTTCATACCTGCATTTGATGTAGTGTAGATTTAGGTTGATTTGATCAATCTTTTACTTTCTTATTTAATTTTAATTTTTGATTTAATATCATGTCTTGATCATATAATAGATCTAAGATCTAGATATTTATATATTTATTTAAATAAATATTTAATTTATTTAAGTTTTCTGCTGTAAGATCTTAAAAAGGTTTTCAAGATCTATCTGTAAAATTCTAGATCTGGTTCTTTATATTCAGTATCAGCTTTTGAAAGAATGCATAGCACGACATGTCATGCAGTATATAGCAGTCGGCACCTTCTTGCGATATAAGGTATCAGAATGTCCAATATGGCTCATTTACAATATTGGGCGTCATAACATACTATTTGAGCTAGAAAAGGAGCTTGTGCTGGTATGGCATGACTTGTTATTTTGTTTTATCCCTGTGGGGTATATTTTAGCTTAAGAATTATAAAAAGTAGTTCATACATTTCAATTTTCATTATTATATTAAATTACAAGTATATGTGGTGAATGAAAATATTCTAAGTTGAATTTATTTGAATATTAGTTTTTGTTGAAAACTCAAGGTAATATTCATGTATGTAAAAAAAATATTTGAATATTCCTAAGAGGGATTCTAGTTGATGGAGTGATGAATATTCAATAATAACATAATTGAAACCTAAAAGTTGGTTATAGTTGAAGTATAAATTTCGAGGATGAAATTTATTTTAAGAAGGATGGAATGTAACATCTCAAATTAGCAAAATAATAAATTAAAAGATTTGTATTTATGTACATAATTAAATTTATCTTGCCAAAGATTGTGGAAACTATTTCAGTGTAAATTATGGTTATTTGCCATTTTGAGTCCTGAAAATTTCTAAGTCTGAGGGCTAGCAACTATAAGGAGCGCTATATCAAATATGTATTTTCTTAGAATAAAAAGTTTCGATAATTAATTTTTAGGTATTAATAAGTTACAAAATAATTTTTAACGAATTGGAAAGACCCTTTAACCTATTCATTAAGAAGCAAGAAAGTTATAAAAGTTTCATATTTGAAAATTTTGAACTAAAATCCAAGTTTTGGTATCTGATTTTTGAGGATTTTGATTTTTATGATATTTTTATTGAATCCAAATAGGAGGATGTTCCTTATTTATATTTATATTTTTCTAAGAAAGCCAGCTCGATTTGCGTTTGAGCTGATTCGGTTAATATTCGAGCTGATCCAATTTCGGGCTGAGCCAGCTCGATCAGTAAAAAATTCTGGGAGTGGGTTTCATCGAGAATGGTCAAAATTATGAACATAAAATAATTTTCTATGACATGACTTAGCAGCTTGGTTGTATAAATAAATAGCAAAAAATTTATTTGAATAAAACCTATTAGGCAAGAAATTGGGTGGATTTTTGTTGGGATGACACTACAACAAAACAATGATTTTGCCATCAATTTTCTTTTTATAATTTGTGATCAATTTTACGACCAAAATTTTAGTGATCGATTTTGCGATCAATTATTAAAAAGATTAATATAGAGATTAAAAAATGTCAATTACAAAATCAATCATAAAATTTTAATTTTTTGATCGATTTTGCAACCAAAAAAATTGAATATAAAAGTAAGTTTATAAAATATTAATTTTGTAATATTTTGCAATTGATTTTACAACCAAAATTTTGATCATAAATTTTTTGATCAAAAAATCAATCAAAAAATACCAAAATTATTTTTTAAATTTAAAATAATTTTTAAAAAAATTTGATCAATTTTTTAGTCAAAAAATTAATTTTTTTGACCAAATTTTTGGTCATAAATTTTGGACCAAAAAATTGATAAAAAAATGCTAATTTTTTTAGTTTAAAATAATTTTAAATTTTTTTGATTGATTTTTTAATCAAAAAATTAATTTTTTCTAATCAAATATTTGGTCATAATTTTTTGTACCAAAAAATAATTCAAAAATGAAAAATTATTTTTTTAAAAATTTAAAATAATTTTTTAAAAAAATTGATCAATTTTTTGGTCAAAAAATTAAATTTTTTTATTGAATTTTTTGTCACAAATTTTCCAACCAAAAAATTGATTGAAAAATATTAATTTTTAATCTAAAATAATTCAAAAAAAAATTTGACCAATTTTTTTGATTGAATTTTTGGTTGCAAATTTTTTGACCAAAAAATTGGTGGGAAAATGCCAAAATTATTATTTTTATTTTAAAATAATTCAAAAAATTTTATGACCTATTTTTCAATCAAAAATTGATTTTTTTTTAATCAAATTTTAGATCATAAATTTTCTAACTAAAAAATTAGTCAAAAAATATGAAAATTATTTTTTTAATTTAAAATAATTTTGAAATTTTTTTACCAAGTTTTAGGTTAAAAATTAATTTTTTTATAGAATTTTTTATCATAAATTTTTTGACCAAAAAATTGGTTGAAAAATGCTAAAATTATTTTTTTAATTTAAAATAATTTAAAAATTTAGCGACCAATTTTTTGATCATAAAATAATTTTTTTTGATTGATTTTTTTAATCACAAATATATTTAGCAATGAAATATAATTTTTTCTATTTTCTTTGAATATGATATAATTTTAAAATTTAAAGCCTATCTTTTTTATTTATTATCTAAATAATTATCATTAGTGTATCATCATAAAAGGTCGACTCGATCCGATCGCCTAAGTTATATCGAACAATAAAATTTGATTTCGATGGTCATAAACTATCTTATGACGATCTTATAGATAGAGACTATCGATGGATTCGAAAATTTATAAAGATGATCTTGATGATATTTTTAGCATACTATCAAAATTTTACTTCAATCGGACATCATTATTATAGTCTATTTAGCATGGGATGATTTGGACCGTTGAATGAAAAATGAGTGATCAAAAGGCCAAATGACGTACGATTATAAGATAATTTTTTAGATAAATGATCTTTGTAATTACTTTGATTGTTTGTATGGTAATGATCGTAAAATTCAAACCTTGCATATATGAATGATCTAAAACTATATATTTTTTGAAACTCATTCTTAAAGTCCTTAGGTAATTGTATATGTGCTTTTGTAAGATCTGCTTAACATCGATGGTTTGTATATAAGTAGTTTAAAGTTTATGATCACTACCATACTAATAATTAAAGTAGTACAAAAATTATTTATCAAAAAAATTATCTTATAATCCGATACCATTTGATCTATTGATCACTCATTTTTTATTTAACGATCTAAATTATCTCATACTAAATTGATCATGATAATGATATTCGATTGAAATAAATTTTGATAGTGTACTACAAAGATCATCGAGATCATTCTTATAATTTTTCGAACCTATCGGTGGTCTCTATCTATCAGATCATCATACGGTCATTCGTGACCATCGAAATCAAATTTTATTGATCAACATAGCTAGGGCTACTGCACCGAACTAGTCTTTTATAATAAGATTTTAATGATAATTATTTGAATAATGAACGATGATGATGGGCTTCAAATTCTAAAATTATATCATATTTAAAAAAAATTTTATATTCGATTGTAAAATATATTTGTGATAAAAAAATTAGTCAAAAAAAATTATTTTTTGATTGAAAAATTGATCAAAAAAATTTAAATTATTTTAAATTTTAAAAAAATAATTATGGTATTTTTCAGTCCAAAATATGGTTGGAAAATTTAATTTTTTGATCAAAAAATTGATCAAAAAATTTTAAATTATTTTAAATTAAAAAAATAATTTTAGCATTTCTTGACTAATTTTTTTATTAAAAAATTTATGACCAAAAATTTGATCAAAAAAATTAATTTTTTGATCAAAAAATTGGTTGAAAAAATTTTAAATTATTTTAAATTAAAAAATTAATTTTGATATTTTTCGATCAATTTTTTGATCATATTTTTTTAAAAAAATTTTTACAATCAAAAAATTGATTACAAATTTAAATTTTAAAAAATTTTAGTCGGCGCCCTTTTTTTGGTGATTTATCTGATTATTTTTTTTAAAAAAAACTTTATAAGCCCCACCCCTAGCCCCGTCCAAGCCGGCCCTGAGCCCCATCTTCCCCTCCCCTGCCCACCCTCCTCTCGTCGGCGATAGCCCGCGAGAGGCCGCCCTCCCCTCCCCGCAAATTGCCCACGATGGCCTTCCCTTGCTGGCCCACCGCGACGGCAATCCTCCTCTCCTTGGTTACTACCCGCAATGGCGCCCTCCCCTCATCGGCCCGCTGCGACGGCCCCCTTCCCCTCCTCGATGTCCACCCGCAATGGCCTCCTTGCACTGGCTTGCCACGACGACCCCCCTCCCCTCGTCGATCCACCCGTGATGGCTCCCGTTCTCCTTCTCCTTGCGGCCACCTACCATCGATCTCCACCATCGGGGTAATGGGGGCGGCATGGCAGTCGGGAGGTAGCACGGGCGATGTGAGTGGCTAGGAGGCAGCGCGTGTGGTCGAGGAGCAGGGTGGGCAGTCGGTGGTGGTGTTGGTGGCCTGGGGGTAATGCATGCGGTCGGCTGCCGACGGGCGGTGCGGGTGGTCAGGGGCAACGCGTGGGGTGGGGTGCAAGGGACCGGAGGGCAGTGGCGATGGAGGCAAAATGCTGAAGGCATGTGGAAGGAGGATGGAAAAAAATAAATAAAATATTAAAAAATAATTTGAAAATATTAAAAATTTATTATTTTATAAAAAAAATAAAATATATAAAAATTAAAAATAAAATAAATTAAAAATATTAAATAAAAATTAAAGATTGATTTTGTAATCAATTTTAAAAATTTAAATATTATATAAAATAAATAACGATCGATTTTATGATCAATTTTTTAATTAAAAATATTCAAGAATAATTAGCGATTGATTTTATGATTGATTTTATTAATAAAAAATATTTAAGAAAATTAGTGATTGATTTTATGATTGATTATATTAATAAAAAATTTATTAAAAAAGTGATCAATTTTAAAATCAATTTTTAAAAAAAAATTAAAATAAATTATGATCAAATTTTTAATCGATTATTATTTAAATTTTAGTTTAATATATTTTTCATTAATTTAGCGATCGATTTTATGATCATTTTTTTTAAAATTTTTTTAAAAAAATTTACGATCAAATTTTAGATAGATTTGAAAATTAAAAAAAATATTAATTTTTTTATAAATTTTTAATTTTTAGAAATTACATTATTTTTTTAATATTTTTTTGAAAATTAGCAATCAATTTTTAGTTGGAAAATTGATTGCAAGTTTTTAATTTTAATAATTTTAATATTTTTTATTGATAAATCGATCACTAGATTTTATGATCGAAAAAATCAATCAAAAAATATTTTCAACCTGTTAGATATATATGCCCTAAAAGTCAGAATTGGCTGACACTTGTAATACACTTCTAGGGACAAAGTTATAATTTTAACTATAATCAATAAAATAGATTATTTTCTATCATATATGTGTATTTAGTGTCTGTGATACATCCTTTGAATTAATGATAATGATAATTCATATTTTCAAGAGTTGAAAATTTAAGACATGAATAATCATTATTAACTCATAAAATGCTCCCGACCATAGGATCATCATGAGGATGGTGATTGATCCGGAAGGTTGGTGTACAATCGCTTCTCTTTAGTAGATGAGTCTTGAGTCTACGGTGTGGAGACACCGGAGCGAGAGTACAGGTACTCGTTAGAGAACGAGGGCACTGAGCGTGACCACCTCGAGTAGTCATTAGGAAGTCTACCTTCTCGTCAATGACTGACTCGATGCTGCAGTAGTGTGTCTGGTTCTTTGACCTGAGGTGCATCGGCAGTTCACCTTGAGGGTGTTATAGTTTGACTACACCATTACTCGGTCTCCTAGCCATATGGAATCCTGAGGTGTATGTTGGCTATAGCATGTTCATTGTAGGAACTGGATTGCATCAAGATGGAATCTATCTACCTCGGTGGTAGAGGAGCAGCCCTATGATAATCATGAGAATCAAGTCCAGAAGCCCATGGCCATGGCAGAGTGAAATAATAGAAAGAGTTTCTATTTAGGTTTTCACATTGGACTTGAATCGAATGATTACATCATATGACAGAAACTAGGGTTTGACGAGTTCACCTTAACCCTAATCTGATCGGGGCTCAAGATAGAAGAACTTAATCACACAGGTAGCTGCACCAAGAGGTTCGCATTCAGCTCTGATGGGTTGCCACCATATACTGCTAGGTGTCACTGGTGGATTTTGGGAGCAATTAGAATGATTTAGATGATCGATCATTCTAGCTGTTCGAATCAGAAGAGTTCTGATCCATCGAAAGGAGTTTCGATGATGTCGATGATAGAGATCATGACATATCCCATTACCATACAGAACTGAACCTAACTGGGATCACACAAACAAGGGTTTGAATCTGGTGATCATCAATTGAACTGATCTAGTTCAATTGATCTGAATGAGATTCAATTAGGTTCAAGAAAATCGTGCTAGCACTCGATTGAACCTAACGTTCTTCTTTTACTATCATAAATAGTTGTCCTGACTGAGCCAAAGGAGTTTGTGCTCGATCAGAGGCCTTCACTTGGTCTGACTGGAAGTTGTCCAAGGTCAGAAAAGGATTGTCTTATTTTGTAAGACAATACCTGCCATTTTTGGTCACCTGCCATTTCTCATCCTTTGACTTTGGTCAAAAGTTGACCTTTGACTGGTCAAATGTTGACCATTGATACTTTGACTTCTGTCCACGTGTCACACACCTATTGGAGAGCTGGTGGGGGCTTGTCCCCCTACCAGAACCTGGCAAGGAGGAGGGCGCACGCCACCCTTGGCGTGTGCCCAAGCAGGAGGCGCCCAGGAGTTCCTGTTGGATAGGGACTCCATCTCTTTTTTGGATTCCATTTAGACTCCTCCTAAGAACCAACTTTGACTGGTCTTAGGCGTCATCTAAGGAGAAATCCAAAGGACTCTATTTCCACCAATTAGATTTAGATCTAATTTCACGAAGGGTTATGATTGATTGGGAAGAAGAGGAGTTGGATCATAGATAGTCTACAAATAAGACCCTATGCCCAACTCAAGAAGTATCTGAAAAGTCCCACGCCCAAGGCCGGTTCTCTCCTCCTCCTCCATGCCAAACCCATCTTCTCCCTCTTCTCTCTATGCCCAAAGTGGTTTGGGATCTTAGTTGGTGCAATCCAGATGAGAGAAAGACAACAAAAGGCTAGAAGGCTGCGCTGCTGCAAAGGACAACTGCTGATCTTCGAAAGATGTTTTGAAAATCCTCCAAATCAGATCTAGATCTGATTTTTAGAGATGTGATAGAGAAGAAGAGGATCTTCAGATCCAACCTGAGTGGATATTGGTAGAGGCCAGGCACTTGCATGGCTAGATCCAGAACCTTCCCCTGCTTACAGGATCATCAATGGGTAATAGGATTACCCTACATCAAGATAAATTAAATTTAATTTAATTTATCTAATTTTATTTTAATTTTTAAAATAATAATTAGATCTAAAATATCTTAGATCTGATCTAGATCAAATTTTTTTTTTTTTGAAATATATCTCTTGATCTGATCAGATCTGAACGAACCTGGTCCGAAAAATCAGGATTTTCCTTCAACTGGTATCAGAGCCAAGGTTCCTAAAGTATTTAGATCTAATTTTAAATTTATTTTAATTAAAAAATAAGTGATTTTAGATGTCACATGAGATGTGATCAGATCTAAAATCAAAAAAATTAAAATTAAATGATTTGGATCTAAGATTAGAAAATATGCATGACTAGTTCTAAAATAGAATAGTTCTATAGAATAGTCTTGCATGTTTTCAATTTAATTTGATTAAATCATATTTTAGATCTATTTATTTACTATTTTTTGATATTATAATTATTATAATAATATCTAAAAAATAATAGCAAATAAAAATTATTTAATTTTAAACATCATATGAGATATGATTGATGCATGTCTAGACTAGTTGTAGAATAGTTCTACATAATTGTCTAGATTAGAATTTATTTTGATTAGATCAATTTAAATCTAATTTTTTAGATTATTATGAGATAATTTAGATCTGAAAATATGCATGATTTGATACATGAGATGTATGCAAAATATGCCATGATTAGATCTAATTTGTATATGAGATATATGATATAGATCTAAAACTATTTTGTAGTATTGCATGTTCCTGATTAAGGCATTCCTCTTGGCCGTCCGGTCATAAGAATGAAGAAAGGGTTTAAAGGCCCTCTCCTCCCATCCGATGGGGTGTTCTTATGATGTGTAGGGGTGCTGCGTGTTCGTCCTTAATCAGAAACCCAAAACTTACTTTCTGCAAAACCCTAGATCCTGAAATCCTAGGATTTATTGTGCATATTTTATTTATGAACCCTACTTAATTAAAAATTAAGATTATGGAATATTAATTAGGTCTAAAATTGAGAATTTTAGATCTAAGACATATTCATAATACTGGGTTCGGGCTTGGGTAGCTCAATTAGGTCTAAGCGGTTGATCAAACCGAATCAAGAGTTGGTTAGATGGGATCAACAATGCTTAAATTGACCAGCCTAATAGGATTAAGTCTGGGTCAAGATCGAGTCACGATCAAGCAAGACCTAATTAGGCTCAGAGGTTAGAGTCTGGATTGTAGGCTAACCCAATTGGTTCTGGCTCAATAATTTGGTGTCTAAGGTAAGTTTGGCACATACGACCGACTGGTTTTTAATTGGAAGCTACTCGACCTGAATGCATTCTTGTACGAGTTAATGGCATATTCCTTCCACCGGTCTCACTTACCTGGCCATATCTGTTGACATAGTTCTGATCTGAGGTGGTCAATAATCCGAGCTAACCCATGCCACTAGGTTAGTCATAATTGTTATGACTATGACAAGTCTAGTTTAATGAGACCTGAATCAATTCTCCCTAAGAAAAGATTAAGTCTGAGGTCTTCCACCATTGTAGATGTGCGGGCCCTTCTTCCTAGGGTTGATTGTTCTCGGCTGGATACAGTGGCTCAGTTGCACCGGGAAGATGCAACCATGTCTATTAGGCATTGGATGCTATGGGCTGGAGGATGAGTTGGGCTCAATATTTCTGGATACGGTGAGAGACTCAATTAGGAATCCAGTCTATGCAAATGGTGGGTCTGACTTAACTAAGGAGTGGATCAATATTCCTGGATATGGTGAGATTCATGAATTAGAGACCAAGTTTGGGTGCACCATGATTAGAGAATCATTGAACAAGAGTTGTTCACTCATTGGCTAACCCATCACCAATAACTGTTAGGTGAGGTGATGAGTCAGTTGGTGAGACCGCACCACCCACTAGAAATCATTAATCATGGAGATTTTTGCATCTCTACAGAGGAGTGTAGGGATCCGAGAAAATAGTGGAAGCTAATTTGTTTAAAAATAAAATTCTCTAAATAAATTGGTCAAGTCATAATTACAGTATCTAACTAGAATCTTTGACTCTCTACAGAAAAATGTCTGCGTCCAACCCATTGGCACGTATCCTGGACACACATAGACTGACTGGACCCAATTATAAAGATTGGCTTAGGAACTACAAAATAGTTTTGGGTTTCGAGAAGTTAACCCATGTTATTGGAGGACCAGGACCCTCCCACCTTACCAGCCCATCCATCCACTGAACAGAGAGCGTCTCTGAAAAAATGGATAGACGAAGATAATAAGGCCAGATATTACATGTTGGGCTCGATGTCTGATGAGCTCCAGCGCCAACATGAAGATATCGGGACTGCTCGCCAAATGTTGGCTCACCTGCAGGAGATGTTTGGTGAACAGAGTCGCGCAGCCAAAGTATCAAGTCACGAAATGACTTTTTAAGGCTAAGATGCGTGATGGGACAGTCAGTCCAAGATCACTGTCTGATGATGATCAAGGACATGGAAGAGCTTGAGAAGCTCGGTGTGAAGTTAGACTTGGATCTGCAGAACGATATTATTCTGCAATCCTTGACTGATGCATATGGGCAATTCATCATGAATTACCACATGCATAAACTTCAAAATTTCTTGGCCGAATTAATGAATATGCTGGTTACCGCTGAGCTTTCTATGAAAGGTTCTAAAGGCTCAGTTCTTGCTATGGAACGGACTTCTTTCAAAAGAAAGTCTTATGGAAAGAAAAAGAAGTCTGTGAAAAAGCAGAAGGTGGAAGGAGCAAAGAAGAAGAAGGCAAAGCCGAAGAAGAAAGGCCGATGTCAAAGAAAAGTATTTCCATTGCAACAGCGACGGCCATTGGAAGCGGAACTGCCCTACTTACCTGGCCACCCTGAAGAACAAGAAGGAAGGTCCTTCTGGAGGTATGCTCGTTATTGAGTCTAACCTTACGGATTTCTTCTGCATCCAGTTGGGTGCTTGACTCTGGTTCTAGTGCTCATCTGTGCACTTCCATGCAGGGTCTTGAGGATAGCAGGAGGCTGAGGGATGGAGACATGATCCTACGCATCGTAATGGAGCAAGAGTTGCTGCAGTAGTTGTGAAACATATGTCCTCTTCGATTACCATCTGGTTTAGACTTAGTTTTGAAAGACTGTTATTATGTGCCTGCAGCTAGCAGGAATTTGATTTCTATTTCATGCTTAGCACTAGAAGGCTATGTGATTACCTTCTTTAAGGACCATTGTAACATTCTTTATGAAAGAAATAAAATTGCAAATGGTTTTCTTATTAACGGTCTTTATCAGCTACATATTGATGTACCTATTCTAACTATCGAGCAAAACGTGAATGCCAAACGACCTAGGGATAGTCCAAATGACAGATATCTATGGCACCTAAGATTAGGTCATATAGCAGAAGATAGGATCAACAAATTGGAGAAAAATGGGCTATTGAGTCCATTGACTTTCGAGTCATATCCAACTTGTGAATCTTGTCTTCAAGGCAAAATGACTAAACTCCCTTTTGTTGGACATGGGGAAAGGGCCACAGATCTCCTTGCCCTAGTACATACTGATGTGTGTGGCCCATTTGATGTGCCGACTAGAGGCAATTTTGTCTACTTCATTATCTTTATCGATGATCTATCTAGGTATGGATATGTGTATCTTATGAGAATACAAGTCTGAAGCTTTTGAAAAGTTCAAAGAATTCAGACATGAAGTAGAAAAATAAACTGAAAAATCCATTAAGGTTCTTCGATCAGATCGAGGAGGTGAATACCTTAGCCTGAAAATTCCTAGACTATCTCAAAAAAAATGGCATAGTCTCTCAATGGACTCCACCAGGAACACCTCAACTCAACGGAATTTCAGAACGGAGAAATCGGACTCTATTGGATATGGTCCGATCCATGATGAGCTTCACAGACCTTCCTGATTTTCTTTGGGGACATTCATTGTTAACTTCAATTTATCTACTGAATAGGATTTCCTCTAAGACCGTTCCTACCACACCGTATGAGATATGGCATGGTAAGAAACCAAGTCTGAGTCATCTCAGAATTTGGGGTTGTCCGGCTCATGTCAAAAGACAACAAGCGGACAAGTTAGAGTTTAGGTCCTTCAGAGCTCGATTCATAGGATATCCTAAAGAGTCATTAGGATACTATTTCTACATTCCAGAAGACCATAATGTGATTGTGAGTCGACATGCCATCTTTCTTGAAAAATAGTTTATTCAAGATAGCGGCATTGGAAAAGCAGATTAAGCTTGATGAGAAAGTCTCACAAGTACAATGAGCTAAGGACCAATTGGAACCAAATCAGGTTGAGCCAATAAGAACACTACCTCCTCCACCTCGTAGATCGAAAAGAGTTTTCCATCCCCCTGAAAGATACTTAGGTATTATTTCAAAAGAAGTAGAGAAAATATTCCTCATAGGTAATGGTGCTCATGATGATGATTCCAAAACCTACGAGACAATATTAGATATTGACTCTGAGAAATGGCTAGAGGACAATGCAGTCAGAAATTGACTCGATGCACTCAAACCAAGTCTGGACCTTGGTAGATCCACCAGAAGGTATAGTACCTATTGGGTGTAAATGGATCTTCAAGAGAAAGATTGGTGCAGATGGAAATGTGGAGACATTCAAGGCTAGACTAGTGGCAAAAGGTTATAGTCAATGCGAAGGCATTGACTATCAGGATACCTTTTTCCTAGTGGCTATGCTAAAATCCATCCGCACATTGCTTTCCATTGCAGCCTATTTCGATTATGAAATATGGCAAATGGACGTGAAAAACGGCATTCTTAAATGGATATCTTGAGGAAGATATCTATATGGAACAGCCACTAGGTTTCACATCCAATGATACTGATCACAAGGTTTGCAAGCTGCAAAGATCCATATATGGACTTAAGCAAGCATCTCGAAGTTGGAACACTCATTTAATGATGTGATCAAAACGTTTGGTTTCATCAAAAATGAAGAGGAACCATATGTCTTCAAAAAGATCAGTGGGAGCACTGTTGTCTTCCTCGTATTGTACGTGGATGACATCCTCCTTATTGGGAATGATATTCCCATGTTAACGACAGTCAAAATATGGTTGTCCAAGAAATTCTCCATGAATAATCATTATTAACTCATAAAATGCTTTCGATCATAGGATCATCACGAGGATGGTGATTGATCCGGAAGGTTGGTGTACAATCGCTTCTCTCTAGTAGATGAGTCTTGAGTCTACCGTGCGGAGACATCGGAGTGAGAGTACAGATACTCATTAGAGAACGAGGATACCGAGCGTGACCACCTCGAGTAGTCATTAGAAAGTCTACCTTCTTATCAATGACTGACTCGATGTTGCAGTAGTGTGTCTGATTCTTTGACCTGAGGTGCATCGACAGTTCACCTTGAGGGTGTTATAGTTTGACTATACCATTACTCGATCTCCTAACCATACGAAATCCTGAGGTGTATATTGGCTATAGCATGTTCATTGTAGGAACTGGATTGCATCAAGATGGAATCTATCTACCTCGATGGTAGAGGAGCAGCCCTATGATGATCATGAGAATCAAGTCCAGAAGCCCATGACCATGGCAGAGTGAAATAATAGAAAGAGTTTCTATTTGGCTTTTCACATTGGACTTGAATCGAATAATTACATCATATGATAGAAACTAGGGTTTGACGAGTTCACCTTAATCCTAATCTGATCGAAGCTCAAGATAGAAGAACTGAATCACACAGGTAGCTGCACCAAGAGGTTCATATTTAGCTCTGATGGATTGTCACTATATACTGCTAGGTGTCACAGGTGGATCTTAGGAGCAATTAGAATGATTTAGATGATCGATCATTCTAACTAATCGAATCAGAAGAGTTCTGATCCATCGAAAGAAGTTTTGATGATATCGATGATAGTGATCATGACATATCCCATTACCATACAGAACTGAATCTAACTAGATCACATAAATAAGGGTTTGAATCTGATCATCATCAATTAAACTAATCTAGTTCAATTGATCTGGATGAGATTCAATTAGGTTCAAAAAAATCATGCTAGCACTCGATTGAACCTAGCGTTCTTTTTTTACTATCATAAATAGTTGTCCTGACTGAGCCAAAGGAGTTTATGCTCAATCAGAGACCTTCACTTGATCTGACTGAAGATTGTTCAAGCTAGAAAAAGATTGTCTTATTTTGTAAGATAATACCTGCCATTTTTTATCACCTATCATTTCTCGTTCTTTGACTTTGGTCAAAAGTTGACCTTTGACTGGTCAAATATTGACCATTGATATTTTGACTTCTGTCCACGTGTGATGCACCTATTGGAGAGCTTTGGGGGCTTGTCCCCCTGTCAGAACCTAGCAAGGAGGAGGGCGCATGCCACCCTTGGCGTGTGCCCAAGCAGGAGGCGCCTAGGAGTCCCTGTTAGATAGAGACTCCATCTCCTTTTTGGATTCCATTTAGACTCCTAAGAACTAACTTTGACTGATCTTAAGCGCCATCTAAGGAGGAATCCAAGAAACTCTATTCCCATCAATTAGATTTAGATCTAATTTCATAAAGAATTATGATTGGTTGGAAAGAAGAGGAGTTGGATCACAGATAGTCTATAAATAAGACCCTACGCCCAACTCAAGGAGTATCTGAAAATTCCCACGCCCAAGGTCGGTTCTCTCCTCCTCCACGCCAAACCCATCTTCTCCCTCTTCTCTCCACGCCCAAAGTGGTTTGGGATCTTAGTTGGTGCAATCCAGACAAGAGAAGGGCGACAAAAGGCTAGAAGGCTGTGCTGCTGTAAAGAACAACTGCTGATCTTCGAAAGATATTTTGAAGATCCTCCAAATCAGATCCAAATTTAATTTTTGGAGATATGATAGAGAAGAAAAGGATCTCTAGATCTAATCTGAGTGGATACCGATAGAGGTCAGACACTTGCGTGGCTAGATCCAGAACCTTCGACTGCTTACAAGATCATCAACGGGTAATAGAATTATCCTACATCAAGATAAATTAAATTAAATTTAATTTATCTAGATTTTATTTTATTATTAAAAAAGAATCAGATCTGAAACATCTCATATCTGATCTAGATCAAAGAAAATTTTTTTCGAAATATATCTCTTGATCCGATCAGATCTGAACGAACCTAATCTGAAAAATCAAAATTTTTTCTTCACAACCAGCCTTTTTGGAATCAAAAATTTTTGATCGCAAATCGATCGTAAAATTATTGACGATCAATTTTTGGTTTTTAGCAATCGATTTTTCGATCGCTAAAATCTTATTTGCTTGTAGTATGACACATAGCAAGGTTCTTTCTAGTTTATTCTTTTTTTAAAAATAAAAACTATTAGTTCCCGTTTTGGTTGTTCTGAGTTCTAAAGTTAAGCGGAGAAGAAAGGAAAGAGAAGAGAGCTAGAGAAGGAATGTTCTTTAATAAGAAATCAAGAAAAATTTTGTTGGAAAAGAAATGAGTTCATTATAAACTGATTAAAGAAAAGAAATGTTGTTGCTGTTAGAAAAAGAGGGAAGCTGATTTTGTAGTAGCAGAATTAAGCCAGCTGAGGTAAGAAATTCAGTCTCTAAGCTAGATTTAAATTAAAACTTCATTGTTTATTACTAGATGGGGGAGCTTAGTAAATCAAAATCTATGATTAGCGGCTTGAATTATAAATCTATTTAGAATATTTCAACAAATATACTGAAATTATGATAACTGGATTTTGAAATAGATGATGGACTAAACATGAGTTGATTTATTAAAAATCCTTGGGTTAGTGTTGAGAATTACCTAATCCTACCAAGATAAAGATAGATTGATTTAATCATCAAACTATGTTAAAAAGTCTAGTTAACCTTAAGCAAGATAAGCGGCATGGAACAAAAATGAAAGCTAAAAAGGTTTAAGAAGTTAGCCTACAAACAAAACATGCTTAATTCTAGATATGAATGGTGTGAAACTATGTTAATCAGTGTATATCATTTCGATAGGAAAGGAAAAAAAATTCAAAGAGTGCTCTGGGATGAGCCAGAAAGAAAGATAGTTCAATTGCCAATTAAGGTGAGTGGATTTCCATCTATAAATGGTGTTTTCAAAGTATTTTATTATGTAAAAAGATGTATTTGAAAAGCATATAGTTTCTTAGTATTTCGTAGTTTATATATTTGTAGACAAGCATGAATAAAAGTATGGTTTCTAAAAAGTCTTTATGTACTGCATATGTAAATAATTATACATGTAGTTTTGATAGCATGGCTTTGATAATTCTCAATGAGTTATACAATGATATCTATCATGGTGTCATCTTCTACATAGTTTACTTTGCTTATGTGCCGTGGAGGCTTATTGATATGTGTGTTATCTGATGGAACTGCTCATCTGAGAGTGTGTCGAGGGATTGCTCAGTTGAGAGTGTATTATGATGATGGTATGATTACCTATATGAGAGTATGTCGATGGGACTGCTCATATGAGGATGTAGTTGTGATTATGAATGTGGTATTGGTTATCCATATGAGAGTGTATCATGGGACTGCTCATACGTGGATATGATTATGATGTGATTTTCACTATGAGAGGATGTCATGGGACCGCTCAGGATAAGATTATAATGTGATTTTTTTTTATGAGTATGTATTATGGGACTGCTCATATGTGGATATGATTATGATGTGATTTTTTTTTATGAGAGTATGTCATGGGACTGTTCATATATGGATATGATTATGGTGTGATTTTTCTTATAAGAGTGTGTCATGAGACTGCTCATATATGGATATGATTATGGTATGATTTTTTTCTATGAGAGTGTATCATGGGACTACTTATAGGTAGATGTGATTATGATTATAGTGTAGTTGCTCGTAAGAAACTCTATGGTGATAAGTCGTTATGATACTATCAGTGGTAAGCAAAGATATGTATTTATTTTGAAAGAAAGCTGTTGCATGATTTATTTATATTAGTATATTTATATTTGAAAGCTTATTAATAGCAAGTCATGCATGGTGTTATAAGCATTATAGTGATCCCATTTTACTCATTGATAGTTGGATATGCACTCACTGAGACTTCTTTAAGTCTCACCTCTCACTTTTTTTACTTGCAGTCTTAGAGTAGTTGAGCTCAGAGGGTTGTATCAGCATGTATATCAGCACCTTTAGCTGATGAAGTGTTTGGGATGTTGGTTAATAAAAGAAATATATTCTAAAATGTATTGTATAGCTGAGTTAGTTAAATAAAAAACTAGCATATGTATATGTTATAGTTGTTTTAAAAATGCATGTATAAAGGATGATTTAATAGTTGAAAGCTTGAGTTTGCTTATGTGAGATGTTGGGTTAAGTAATGATATTTGTTTAGCAAGATAAGAAATTGAGATTGAAATGCCTATATTGTAGATGAAAAAATTATTTAGTTTAATTAAAAATAGATTATTATTTGATGTATAGCTCAGCATAGCTATAATTTAAAAATCTCCTTAACCTTTAGATAAGGATAGGGTGTGGCACCATCACCCATTTTAGTCAAGGGTGGAGTGTTACAATGGCCATATGACATCATTAGTAAGGAGGACTGGACTATCGTATGCTACACGTACAAAGATCCGGCATATCATGTAACTTAATTTTATTTAAAACTTAATAATTAAATTATTTATTTTTAAATTCAGTTACTTACTAATTAATTTGATTGTTAACTATGCAGGATCAACGTGCCAAAAATGCCATGAATCAGGCGAGATAGATAGTCTCGCATTGTGGGGGTTCAAGGTCATTCGATCGCCATATGGAGTAGATGGTAAGTAATTTTTTTATTATATTTTAACTCTTTAACTATTTAAAAAAATTATTAATTATTCTTAAATTACAGAAAGATGTAGAGAGTGGTGTGCTTCCTGGTAGGATCGAGATCTAACAATAGATCCATCAACAATAGTTAGGGGACTAGACGGTCGGGAGCCAAAAATTTTATGTAAATTTTTTTAACTATTTTTTTATTATCATTTTAATTTTCAATACAAAATTAGAATAGCTATAAATTTAATTTTCAGAATCGTATGATAGATATTAGATCTCAGCTTACTGCATAGGGCTCAACTACACCCATAAACGATGAGATCTATGATCAGGTGCTCGGTATGAGATTCTATTATATTAGGAGACTAGGACATGAGATTAGAGCTTCTACATCTTTACGTTCATCCAGGATTGACATCCATGCTGTTTGTGATGTTTGGCTAATAGAGATATAGAGATAGGTTTCTGAAAATCGATAGCATGCTGCCGAGTTAACTGCACGCATCGATGAGTACCAACTATTTCAGATGTAGATGGAGTTGATGGCACAGATGGAGTAGATGATGCAGTAGCCGACCAGTCGAGCTCCTTTGAGCGATCCCCTATTTTGGCCCATTCTCCTTCTCCAGATACTACTGATGCTTGATGGCCGGTGGTCTATTTATATATATATATATATTTATTTATTTATTTATTTTAAATTTTTATATTTATAAAAAATATTTTTTTATAATTATATTTTTATATAATGAAATTATGAAATTTATTTATGGGTGAAATGAAGAAATTTATTTATGAATTTATTTTATAATTTTTTTTTTATAAATTATAAGTATAAATATTAAAATATAAATTATAAAATAT
The DNA here is from genome assembly GCA_006176705.1 of Cocos nucifera. Classification (NCBI taxonomy): domain Eukaryota; kingdom Viridiplantae; phylum Streptophyta; class Magnoliopsida; order Arecales; family Arecaceae; genus Cocos; species Cocos nucifera. The sequence continues at coordinate 471,085 of QRFJ01000054.1, read as the reverse complement.
ATTTATTTATTATTTTTAAAAAAATAATTTATGATGTAATTATTTATGATAAAATATTTTCATCATAAACAATTTATTATTTATGATGGAACAAAATTCATCATAAATAAAAATTATTTATAATAAAAATATTTTTATCATAAATAAAAAATTATTTATGATGGATTTTTTGATTGTAAATAATTAATTATTTATGATAATTTTTTTTATCATAAATAATTAATTATTTATGATAGATTTTTTCATCAAAAAAAATATTTAAGATGAAAATTTTGAATTTTCATCATAAATAATTTAATGAATAAAAAAATTTTAAAAAAAAATTTCATCATAAAAAAATTTTATTAGTGATGAAAATTAAATTTTCATCACTAATTATTATCTACAACCTTATTTTTTGGGATGAAAAATTGGTGATGCAATTTTTATCGTTAATAATTATTAGTGATAAAAATTGATTATTTGCGATGAATTTTTTGCATTGCAAAAAATGGATTTTGTTGTAGCAACGAGAAGGAAATTTTTTTTTTTTGGATACAAAGGTTGAATTGGGTTACCTCGATCTGATCTGGTTTCTTGATCGAATCTTAATGCTGGATTTGGATCCAATCCAATGGAAGATTGGATCGAGTCGAATCCATATATGGTCAAAAATTTTATCCTATTGAATCATTTGGATCAAACCGGATTAGGTCAGATCGGGTTGGGTCCATGAATAATCCCATTCTATTTGCTTTATGGTTTACATATTAGATTCAATGCTAAATTTGGGTCAAATCGGATCCAAATTTAGTAAATCCAAACCATCTTTCAATTTCATGTCTTATAAGTTATCTTTAAAAATAATTTCTGTACTAATATATCTTTTCTTTTGTCGTCTGATCCTTTTTCATAAAAAAAAAAAGCTCATCTTGATATTAAAAAAAAACTAAAGATCGACTTGACTATTAATTGAGCCATATTTAAACTTAAACTTAAATGCTAATCATTAAAATACATTATAACATAATATCATATTTTAAATATTAAATAATAATATATATGATATAAAATATAATATTATTAAAATTATGTATATTTGATTAGGTTTGTGATATTTCAAATTGAATATTATGCTATTCAAGTTTAATAATAATTGAAATGGGTTAAGCCTGAGCAACATGTTTCTTTCTTGCTTAGTTGATTCTTAGCCCATCTATAGCAAAGTTAGTTTAGGTAATGTTATCGAAGAAAATTATGGACTCCTATTTCTTCTTATTATTTTTAACAAGTAAATAAACACTCCATCACGTAATTATACCATATGATCAATGGACTTACCAAAATTATTATTTTTTTTAGCGATGATTAAATATTATCGCTAATAACTATGCTCTATTACTAATAATTATAAAATTAAATTTAAAAAATATTTTTATTAGCAACCAAATGTGCCTCAGTAATAAGTATGCATAATTGCTAATAATTATAAAATTAAATTTAAAAAATAATTAAATTATTTTTTATTAGCGACAACAAGTTACCATCTTTAATAAGTATGCTCCATCGCTAATAATCATAAAATTAAATAAAAAATAAAATTATTTATTAGTGATGATAAGATATCATCGCTAATAAATATGCTCCATCCCTAATAATCATAAAATTAAATTAAAAAATAAAATTATTTTTTTATTAGCGATGGTAAGGTATCGTTGTTAATAAGTATATTTCATCGCCAATAATTATAAAATTAAATTAAAAAATAAAATTATTTTTTAATTAGTGATGGCAAAATATCGTCACTAATAAGTACTCTCCATTATTAATAATTATAAAATTAAATTTTAAAAAAAATTATTAGGGGCGGTAAGGTGCCGTCATTAACAAATACACTCCATAATTAATAATCATAAAATAAAATTTTAAAAAATAAAATTACTTTTTATTAGTGACGGTAAGATGCCGTCATTAATAAGTATGCTCTATCACTAATAATCATAAAATTAAATTTAAAAAATAAAATTATTTTTTATTAATAATGATAAGATGCTATCGTAAATAAGTATTCTTCATCATTAATAATTATAAAACTAAATTTAAAAAAATAAAATTATTTTTATTAGTGATGATAAGGTGCCGTCGTAAAAAATTAAAAGTTTTATCACTAATAAATTTTTTTTTTGCAACGGCATAAATGTTGGTTGCCATTTGGCACCGATAAAAGTTGCTATTAGTCTAGTTTTCTTTGAGTGTTTGTAGGATTTGTATATTCTTATAAGGCCTGACTCGGTCTAATCCAAGGCAAGAGGGGTATGGAGTGTCATGAGTATGGATTTTTTTTTTATAGTGGGACAGGTTTTAATATTGATCAATCCGATTCAAACCCAAACCCATTTGCATCTCTAATTTTCACTAGCACCTATGAAGTTCTTGTTCATAAGGAGAACTAAATGCCCATCTATTTAGGCAACATAGAAGGTGTCTACTAGATTTTGAGATCGTGTGGGGTCATATCCTTGTCATTGTTGGAGTCCATCCTCAACACTGCGATGATAACTTCCTTTAATTTATAATAGGATTCATGTACAATTATCCTAATTATTAGTGGAAATAATCGATGGGTCTAATCTTTCTGCCAAATCGAAGAAGTCAACTTTCAAGGGCCAACATCTCCCATCCTAGAGTTAGATTTAAGTGCATATTATAGATCTTAAAATAACAGTACAGATGATGATAGAGCACCTATCCATCATTCATGTCGAATTAAAATTGTTGTGTTTTAACGCATGATTTATTATATTAATTGCATGGGATAATTTGTATTTTTACTCTCAATCAAGGCCAAAACTAGAAATTTAATGTTATCCTTTTTTTTTATGTCATCACTTGTTGAATTTCGTCCCATCTAACATTACATGGAAGATGTCTATATTTTATTTTACATCAGATCTATGCTAAATACATCAGAAATTGTAAATTTTTGAATTTTATTATTTTTTATTTATTATGCATCAATGTAAATAGGGAGTTATGATGCGACATGAGATGAGATTTAACTCTATGAAACATATTATACAACAAAACTAATTAGTCTTTTGACGTGCATCCGTCCCCCCAACTCTGTATTTCCAAGATGTAAATCAAATATGTAGTTAATCAAATAAGCAAGCACAGGCAAAACATAGATGAAGCTTAATATCCAAAATCTTTTCAACAATATAAAAAAATCAGAGTTAAATCAATTTTTCAAAAAAGGAAACTTCTCAGTGTCAGCTAGCGAGAATGAGCAAGCGTATCTGAAAAATGTAACTATGAGATTGGTTATATTTGGTGATATGGAAGGAAGGAAAATTTTGACAAAAACATGAAGATAATTAGGATCCTAACTAAGAATAAACAAGTGTAGCGTAACAAAAATGTATTAGTTGTCAGTGGGATGGTTGTATTATGATGCGAAAATTGTGCTGACAAAATACTACATTGGGGAGAAAGAAATATTGCTATCAAATGTTTATGTGACAGAGATGCATTGCACAGGATGAAGTTACTAAATACTAATGACGTAGAAAAGTATGAGTTACGGGCTATTGCATTTGTGGTTATTTCTGTTGCTCATAGTTATTATAGAAAATTAATCCTTAGGATTTTGTGGTCATAAGATACATGGCTTGTAGCAAATAAAACTTCACATGTCTCAGTTATCCATAGCAGCCGATCAACACAACTTTTATCCTTTAAATATATACCTATTTTAGACATGCATATTAACTAGCAATCTATCCTGGCCCACAAAGCATTAAAAAACCAGATAGGAAAAGGCAAGGGCAAAGTGAAGAGACCGGCCATGGAGAATGAACGGTGCTGCACTGAATCCATCCAGATGCGGAAGAAATATACCCCCTCGTAGACATCTCCATGCATCAGCTACCGTCCAAGTGGGAGTATGGGACCACTATCTCAGGAACGGGGACCTCCGCATGGAACAGTCTGTGCGGGAATCTTACATCCCGCCGTCCACGATTTCCCAAAGCCATCGACCCATATCCCGCATAAACGGGTGGTAGCAGACCCCCTGCACGCAACATTGGCCGGTGACGGGACCGTGTAAGAAAACCGTTGGCCCGTACCGTTGGGCGCCCACAGACCGGAGGCAAAACCACGTATCCGGAAACCGGCCTACGGGCGGCGACGGTTCCCCTGTACGCGTCCGAGAAAACGGGGAGTTTGGGTGGGGTGGGGTGGCCTTTATATATATATATATATATATATATATATATATATATATATATATATATATATATATAATTATTTTTGTTTTATTATTATTATTATTATTATTATTTTGAGGGCGCCCGCAGCGCCAGGTTCCCCTCTCCCGCTCCTGGAGATGTGGCGATTCGGCGGCCCCCTGCCACCTGAGCGTGTGCGCGCCACGCGCCACCTTTCCATTTCTCCTCGCTCCCGGACGCCCCACATTTCCCGCACGCCCCCCTCCTTTGAACGGGAGATTATTGCATGCACCAGGTGCAAGTGAACCAGGGCAAATCCCGAAGCACATGCACGGTAGATAACGGGCAATCGGGAATCGGTGAAATATAAAGGGTAGCGTGGCGTGTTATCCACCGTGGATTTCACGCGGTCCAATTGCACCTGGTGGCCTTTTAACCCATCCCACTGCGTTAGATTTCGCAATTTTATTAAAAATTATAAGGGTAATTTCGGGCTAATGGGATCTGGTCCCCAGCTTGCTTTTTGGAAGTAAACCGCTTTCCAACCCTTTGTAAACCGCCGGTCACCGAGCAAAACCCACGGCTCCGCCTCCCGATGCCATATAAACTCCCGCCTTGGCACCCCCCACCTCTCGCCCCATGTCTCATCCCTCCTGCCGTTCCAGTCTATTCTCGTCTCTTTCGCTTCCTCCTGTTCCGTTCTCCCCTTTCTACAGTGGGTATCCAGAAGGTATAATCGCCACCGTCCATCCGTCGGCCATGAGGATGAGCTGCAATGGATGCCGGGTCCTCCGAAAGGGGTGCAGCGACAACTGCACCATCCGCCCCTGCCTCCAGTGGATCAAGAGCTCCGAGGCCCAGGCCAATGCCACCGTCTTCCTTGCCAAGTTCTACGGCCGCGCCGGTCTCATGAACCTCATCAACGCCGGCCCAGACCACCTCCGCCCGGGTCTGCAGAAAACATCCCCCCCCTCTCTTGTTTTATTTCGTTGTTTGATCAGATCTGGACTCAATTTTGAGGTTGTGTTTGGTTTATTTCAGCTATATTCCGCTCGCTGCTGTACGAAGCCTGCGGTCGGATGGTGAATCCGATCTACGGCTCGGTCGGGCTTCTGTGGTCTGGAAACTGGCCGCTCTGCCAGACCGCCGTGGAGAACGTCCTCCGGGGCGCGCCCATCACCCAGATCTCCTCCGACTCGGCAACGGCCGCCGTCCCGTCCACCAAGGCCTACGACATCCGCCACGTGGTGAAGAACTCGGACGTCGCTGCGGAGCTACACAAGGTCGCCAAGCCCCGCCCACGCTTCAAACGCTCTGGCCATGTTATCAAGCCCAAGGCCATGCCCGGCTTCATCGCCGCCGAGCCGGGCGGCGGCTACGATCCAGCCGTGGTCTGTCCCGGCGGGAGCTGCCCGGTGGAACCGGCGAATAGAGGGCAGAGCCGGGAGAACGGGAGCGTGTTCTCGGTGGAATCGGTGGAGTGGTCGCACGTGAGCCAGGCGGAGCCGAACGACAGCGGAGCCGAGGCGGAGGTGGTGGAGCTGGATCTGACCCTGGGACTCCGGACAGCGGCCCTGCCGGCCGAGGAGGGGCGGGTCGAGGTGGGCGCCCGGGGAGATGACGCGTGTCCCGTGGAGCTGGGGCTCGGTCTGATCGCGTGAGCTGGTTACCTGGTCCTGGATGCCGATAGAAACATCCAGCAGCCGATAGTTGCTAGAGTGGCGGGGCGTGTCAATTTTGTCTGTCTTTATTTTTCTCTATTTCTTTTATTTTCTATAGAATTCCGCTGCAATAGTTTTTTGTTCTCTTTTATTCTCTCTCCTCTGTCAGCATCTTTACTTTCTTTATAGCTAGGCCTTCAACTTTAAATTCTTCCGTCCTTGTATAGAGTTGTATGTCCTTGTTTTCATAAAGAGAAGAGTCCAAATATTTCCATCATCTTTATCTCTGTTCTCTCTGTAAAAAGTTATCATTCTCTTGGCATTATTATTGTTATTATTAGCGTTACGGTGCACTTCATCCGATTGTTCATCGTTGACGTGCGTTGTGATGCAATGCATGAACAGGATGAACGCAATAGCTGAATTCTTCTTTGGAAATTGGTTCGTACCATTTTGTTGTCGATGTGATCTTACATATATATATATATATACATATGCCTTGGCTTTTGCATGCAAGGTGAAACAATGGAGATAAAAGTAAAATATTATTTTAGGATTTGTTTTTATTTGGAGAGGGGTTACACACGAAGGACGTGGAACTCAGCAGGAGAAGGGGGGGAGGGAGGGAGAGAAAGAGGTCCGAGACGAAGACAAGGAGAAGAACTTGTATGGAGAGTCTTAACCATTGGTTCAATTCTCTAAGCGGACTCGATTCAAGGGCTTCTTGTGATCCCTGGAATGGTGTGCGTGTTTGGTGAGTGGTGGATGAGGTCTAGCTTTTCGGAATTTGAGTAGCTTTCGGTGGTGAGGATGAGGAAAGATTCCAAACTCCGGAGTGAGGAGCATCTCAACATTTTTCTTTTTCTTTTTTGCTTTTATATTTATATTGTTGTGATGGATCGAGTTTAATAACCTTAAATCCGGTAAAAATAAAGATTTTAATTATTTAAAGCATTAAGAAAAGGAGGGGTCCGACATGAGCTTGGTTTCTTGATGAGAGACAACTTCAGGCGTTACTAGCTGGTTCAGAGATAAGATAACTAGCCCGTTGCCATGGAAAACTGTACTTCTAGTCTAAAGTTTGGTCTTGGTGCTTGTATAACATACAAATTTTATGCATGAATACTGTAGAGCCGACACAGAGCATCCCATCGCTCTCTCATGCTCTAACATCCTTTAGGATGTATACACATGAGCATCCCCTTGTTTAACCCTCCTTTTTCTTCTCCCAACCTGTTCTTGGGAGGCACACGTGCCCTTCATTAATTTGTGACTGTCAAGATTGTCTTATAACAGTACTTGCAACTAAAATCATGCTTAGCCACCTAATTACCTTCCATGTGGAAGGAAATATTAACATAGTCTTGTGATAGCAATGAGATAAAATGGAAAGATGAAAGCATATATATGTAACGCAAATATTTCTTATGAAAAATGTGCTCTTTTTATTTTTTTTGTTTGGATAAGAAATCAACTTCATTACAGAAGAAGTAAAATAGTGTTTACAGATTGTGTCAGAATATGGTTAACACAACTTTAGGAGATAATATACAGAGGACACTACCAAAGCAGCATGAAGTATACAGGAACCCAAAATATAATACATAATTACACCTCAACATAAAAGGATAAAAGTAGAAGCTGTTGTTGCAAACTAGAGTACCGACAATTTAACCCATGAAAAGTCTACAGGTGGAATTGCAAGGTGATGCCTCCAAAGTTGATGAAGAGGTAAGCTAATAAAACTCGGTAAGTGTATAATTTATATTCTGGTTCAGGAATTAGGGTTTTTATTTCACATACTTTTCTGCTTAGAATTTATATTCTGCAATCTTAAAATTATAAGAATGATAAAAATAACAACAATTTAACAAATTTTGTATCGTAATAGAACAGGAGGTAGTATTGCATTTAATTATTTAAAGTTTACAGTCTGCTTATGATTATTATTGTGTCAACATTTCTTTTGTGGTTACAAAATCTGTTGGCTTATGTTAGAGCATGAATTATTTATTGGTTCAAAACAACCGTTTTTCTGTAATAAAACAGATAGTTCTATTGACTTGCCGAGCACAATTATAAGAAAGTGCAACTAGCACGTGATATGTGAAATCCAATTTGACGCAATCTATATGTTCTACTTGAAAATTAAATCGCTTCTTATGTGACAAAGCACTCGAGTCGAACCATATGGATAGGGACTATATGATTCTTTCACCTAATCATAAAAAAAAAAAAAAGAAAGAAAAGAAAAGAAGAAGAACCCTATAATTAAGTTGAGAGATAATATTCAATTAGTTTTACATTTAGATAAAGTTAAACTTTGCTCAGAGAGAATATAAATATCTCTGTTATTTTGTTAATTATAAAAAAGAGTATGTACTCAAATGGGTTTGATTACCTTATATGTATTAAGTTAATCTTTTGATCTATCAAACTAGACAATCTATTATTGTGACCATGTTTTGTTATAAATTAATTTGTAACTGATATATATTTTTTTTTTTTCACAAACATTTGTAAACCAAACATCAATCATCCAGCCATTTCATCTAAGCTTGGGATCTTTTGATTAAATAAATAGCTTGTTTTAGATTATACACTTTCTTAAGTAAAACTGAAGAGTTCCTGATAATTTTGATGCATGTGTTGGATATTACAAAAAAGTTTGAATCATTATTAGTTCAATCTCGATCCACCAAACTAGACAGTCTATCATTCCATCCATGTTGCATCAAAAATTAATTGGTAACCGGTCCTCTTTTTATATACATTTATTTATTAAATTAAGATCAATTTCCAACTTTTACATGTAATTAACTTAGGATGAGAATACTTATGGTTCATCGCATTGGGCTGTCATTATTTTTTTTTCCTTTTTTTTAAAAATTTGCTCATTATATATATGGAGTCATCTTGTACATTTCACTGGTGCAAGACTTGACTATTCTACTTCAGCTAAAGATTTTGGATATGTCGTTACTTTTTAGATAATGGGTATGAAGAAATCTTAGATGTGTCCTCAAAATATGAGTAATTTCTTATTCAGCTACAAGTTCAAGTTGTCATCATTATTAAATGCAACTGTCTAGCGTCTGCCATTAATTGTCATTTGTCTACTGTCTTCTACCCCAACAAATTGCATTAAATTAATTAAAAAAACTTAATTTTTCTGTAGCCTAATGCATGGCACATCAATCTTTTCGTGTTAAAAAGGGAGAGATTCCAATCAAGGCGTAAGCATTAAAAATATATAATAATCTAGTATATTTTTATCCTATGGAGCAGTTTGGATCAAACTCATAACCCAACTTGCTTGTCAATAGCCATCATAATTAGTAAGTTAACCACCCCTGATCATTGTTTTGTGATCGAAATATAAACAAAAAAAGAAAATACAGATCAAGAACGAAGTTGAAAAGATTGCATCGCATCAAACCCTCTGAATACTAGGAGCAGAAATTTTAAGCAAAACTGTATCCGAATCTCTACTCGATCGGTGCCAGAGAATTTTCCTTTCCCTTTCTTCTGAATTCTTGAAATGATCTTAAATATTTTACATGTCCCCTTTAGAAAAATATAAACTACGGACCATACATCTCCGAAGCTCCTAACAAAATGAAGCACATATATTTCTTAATATAAGTTTCTGTACTTTCTACTATTATTTATGCATTTTATCAAATCGAGAGGAGACATAGGATCCAGGAAGTGGCTATCATTTTGACTTCGGAATCTCTTACTCTAAAGATAGAAAATGAGAACACTTGAAATCAATCATCCTTATCTAACAACTGCAATACAAAGCAACCTGTACTGCCCAAGCTTTCAAGAGGGCCAAGTGTGTGTACGTTGATAGTTCTGCTAACTGGACGTATAAGGCTGACTTCTTCCTCTGGCCCTCCCACCACCAACGCACCTACAAACACGTTAACATGATTTAAAAGACATCCGACTAGTTTTACAATTTTAAATATCCGAGTGTACATTCATCCACCTAAGCAATGACATCATGAACTATTATTATATTAGTCCCTCAGTCCATGAAATTTCCATGAACTATATGGAACGACGCTTTCTGTGCTTTCACAATCCACAACCCTTCCTAGAGTTTCTTTAGAATAGTCGTCGAGTCCGAGAGCGACATTGATGCTTACTCGAAGATATTTCACTTATTAAAAACGTAGGCGCGTGGTCGCCACAAGGCACATCCCATCTGGCAAGAGTAGGTGAAGCCTCTTTATTCAAAAGCATTGATTTAAAAATTCGAGTTTCCCATCAATTTTGACCGATGAAACCATTCCTTCAACCGAACTCCGGCAAACACGTCCTAGATTACTAGTTGTCGATTAAGAAAATAAATGTACGTACACACGGTACATGTAACATAATCGTGGTGGTAGTGCGCATATGCTAAGATTCTCCTATAACGATTTATTTAGACTTGAGTGCTTAAATCTTGCATTATTTTAGTGCTAGGTTTCATCGGCGTGGCGCCCATGCTTGACCTCCATTTGTTGCTGCTACGTATGTGTCAGTTGCTTTTGCTTGTTTATTCTTCCCAATGTTCTTTTATATATATATACGCGCGCGCGCGCGCGTTTGCATTTCCTTTTTATTCCTTGCCTTGCACTCTTTCTCCTTTGCTCTAGGTGCATTGTATAACATTATTATACTTGCAAATTATTCTAGAATATTCTAGAGTGGGGCAGGGCATAGGTTGACGCATCTGATTGTGTCTGGGTTCGTACTGCACAAGTGAACAACCAACTGTTCAAGATAGGGAAGCAAGCTAAGGGCATGCCAGGGGTACTGGCAATTTAGGGATGAGACGTCCTAGCTTATAGCCAAATTGAGTTAGAGGTATTTAGGTCAAATCACTCCATGGAATAAACAAATCACTGCCACGTCGTATGAACAATCTTAGATTCCTCCATTGCTGTTTTTTTTTTTTTTTTTTTTGCTTGAAGATTCCTGCATTCATTGAATGAAGTAATGCAGCTCATGACATCAGACTTCATTGACCGCAAGTGCAGTCTTCGTAATTCTCGAATGCAATTAACATCGAGGAATATGATGTCAACTAAAGCTCTCGGGATAAATCACATGGCTTCGAAAAGGAAGAAGCTTGGAAATTTGTTCAAACACAATACGGCTCATAGGAATTGATGAGCTTAATTAATTTGCTTAAATTCTGACACTTGTGGGCCATTTGATGGACGTGAGTTAGCAACACCAGTTAGCTATTCAATGAAGTGAGCATTTCAAAGATAAAGGAGGTGGGAAGAGCAATGCTAGCAAAACTCAAAAGAGGGACGGACATAAGGAATAATTAAAATGTAACTTATTTTATTTCATAAGCATTATATGACTTAGGCACATGAAGTCATGAATATCGTACGGATGAAAAAATAATAACACATTAGCTTTTAGAATTGTTTTCTAAGTCCTTCCATTTTTTATCAGTGTGATGCATCAGATGAGACCACAAGTTGATGTAATTATCTCTATCGACAATTGTCCTCTAAATGTATCTCTTCTTTTTGGCTTTTCTAGCTAGTATTAGTCTAGAAGGTGAAAGTGCTATCATATATGGCTTTGGGATCCCACAATATATACTTAACGACGAAGAAATAACACCTCAGATAACCAATCCACATTCTGTTCAAAGGAGACAATGAACCACTTTTCTTCAATGGATAAAGTACTTCATGGATATGGAACAATAGTGCTATATGATCAACTTGCACTTAGGGGTGGCAAATTTTGTCCAACACATTCATCTAATAGAAGGAATTAGTTATTTCGTCCAAAATAACTTAAAACTACTGATCAGGAATTTAGGAATTCTATATCATGATAAGATTATGATTAAGCATGTGACACCGTAATTTTATGTTGCACTTTTGCCACCCGTACAGGTATTTGGAACCTTTTCTTCCATTACAGGGGTAAATAATTTGGTAATGAGCTTGATACGTATAGTCCACGTTAAAACTAGTCTGGTCAAAGTCGTTATTGATCTGAAGTTCTAATTTCAAGTCGTTGTTTGATGTAGAGCCTGGCTTGGAATTGACTTGAACCCTATATTCTGCCAAACCTACTCCAATAAGCAACAAAAGTTTTGGTCGTCAAGACACCAATTCAAGATTTTTGCTGTGCCTTTGAAGGTTAATTGGGAGATGCAGTCAAAATTAATATGTGACTCATTTTTCAGGATCCCATGATCAGGTGCTTCCTTTACGGAGAAAGCCAATTTTTTTAGGGTATTCTCGCTAGTAGTCCTCGGTCATTCGAGATGCCCTCCAGGTCGTCCACTTACGTCAATACGAAGACTTTAGGCTGCATTAGCTTGCAGACGCTTAGGAGGTTGCGTTGCAAGTTGGTTTCCAGCTGGTTCCCATCGTAACAAACACGGTAGACATGAGACCGAATGAGGACAATCTCTTAGAAAAAATGCGCGTGTCGACCACACTCCATTAGCACGTCCGCACATCACAGAGATCGTTTACGAGTTGGAAACAAGCGAGAAGTTTCAGGGAAAGAGTTAGTATGTCGGAAATTCTCAAAAAAATAAACCGCGCGGATGCCTTCGTGCACCCGTGCACGAACGGCCACGTCATCCGCTACGTGCGGTCACGTACAGTCATCCGATCCATCGCACGATGAATAATGTACTGTATACTGCATCCAAAATATCTATGCTCAAAAATTAAATAATTCAATACAAATCTTATAGGACTAATTAGAGATTTTAGAGCTGATTTAGTCCAAATTATTGAATCAAGAGAACTTTAAGAACATTAATAAACCTCCAGCTGATAGGACTTTTCCACCAAGTAGTTTTAACCAGTTTGTAAAATCTTAAACTGCAATTATGATTAACGGTCTACATATTCTCTGTTCGACACTTCTCTAAGGAGTACATGCATGCTCCAAGAATGGCCGATGGACAACGATGCATTTATTAATTTGACGGACAATTAATTCGCAGGCACTGATTACACCACTCGAGTGATGTGAGGTAAGGTTTGAGCACAAGCTAGCCATTGAAAGGATTTGTCTAAATATTCGGATTTTTATGAAATATATGGCTAATCTGATGGTGGAAAGTTTCGTTCCTACGTGCGAACAGGTTTTTCGAAGTCCAACCCCTATTGAAAAGGCTTGCATTCAAAATGGTCTGGGAACCGATCTTTTTTTATGCAAGTTTGGGAGCCGTGTATTCTTTTGAAATGTTGTTTGGAGCAAAAAGCTGGAAACTAAACGGATATTAATGATATCTTATTACAACATATAATTTTATTAGACTTCGATCCATGATGTGCTGAGAAGTTGATGCCACGCAAATGATCATGATCTGTTCAAACTAGTGGTAAGACTCGTCATTAAACAGACTCCGGCCGCGAGATAGCTAGTCTTTTAACCAAGAGTGACCGACCGTAGCTCGAAATAACAGCACCAAAGTGAAAGCCAAGTTCCAGAGCTTTTAAAGGCTAATGGTTCGATCTAGTTTAATTCTTAGATAATGCATTTTCTAAAATTTGAATTGCTTGTTCATAATACGGTAGGTCGCTAAAAATAAAAATTGGAATATTTTTGTATTTTCTTGACCAATTTCTTTCTTTCTCTTGTTGTGCATGACCAAGAGCCTTAATGAGCTAAGAACCAAAGCCATTCAAGAGCTCAAAAGCTGAAATTAAGAGATGGCGGCCAATCAAACATATCGTAGGCTTTCTGAGACAACAGTTTGGAAGGATTTAATCTTGTCTAGCCTATATCTGTCATGAGGAGTGAGGACATACACTGTAGTAATTTCCAGCCATCCAAAACGGTTCGCTCTATAGATAAACTCCGCATACAGACAATGGGTGCCTTGTCATACCCTAACATCTACCAGCTTGCTATCACTTCATCCAAACAAGATCGCCAATGGAATCCATCAAAACGAACTTGGAAACACGGTTGCGATCTGATAAGACTTTGAAGTAAAGGGTCCGATAACTTCACGAACGATCGCCTTCGATTGCCCATCGGCTCAAGGCTCAACAGACATCCCGTCTCGGGTAACAGGCCAGGCCCATGGCCCATGATCCATGGCTGCGACCGCGGTAGCCCCGAGTCAACAGCCCAGGTGAGCCCACGAGCAGGCCCCCACTCCAATTGTCCGATGGGTTGTATTCGGCCCAGTTGTGGTCTCCGTCCCCAGAAGATAGGCGGAAGATTAGGTAGGATGATGTGAGATCTATCATCATCACTAGTGCGGCGGTCCAACTGCCAGAGTCTTGCAAATTCCTGAACCACCCATTCAATAATGCGGTGGGAGCCCCCGAAAAGCTGTCAAAGATATGGCTCCATGGCCCTCGAAGAGGTCCTTCACCGAGGCGTGTCATGGTGTCATCCCATCGATCGTCTGGACATCCCATAGGGCGCGACCCGACAGCCAATCAAGTACAGCAACATTGATTCCAAGATCTGGTCCAAGACAAAACACCAATTCAGAACCTGAATTGATCCCAAACCGATTAACTAACATCTGACATTTAAATTCAACAGTACGGTAGGTCAAGCTGATTCGTGTGGCATCTTGGCAAGTGATTCAAATCAAACCGATCTAACTAGAATTACTAACTGAACTCGAGTGACAAGTTAGCTAGACTACTCTTATGTGGGCAGGATGATGATCGCTCTAGACCCACATGTTGGTCGAGCAGGTTATATCTATCTTTCATGTGAAAAGAACGCTTGATCTTTTTTTGCATCATATCTTGCACAGCTTTCAAAGCACTTCAAATTATTTCGTTCATCCATCTCGAAGTGATGAATGCATGATGATCCGACGATGGATTTTTGAGAAGGAAGGTGAATCCTCTTTCGCGCCACGGATATAACCCTGTCCGTCTCAGTCACTAGGAACTTCGAGATAAAAAAAAAGACAGCGGCGGCTTTCTAGGGTGCGTGATATCTCTGGGTACTATCTAGGGGTTGGAGAGGTCTCACGAGCAAGGGAAAGAGGAAGCGGACGAGCACAAGGTGCCAAAAAGTTCTGAGGAGGCCACAAGATTCCAAACTTTCTGACGCCCGGGCTTTGAGGTGGGACGAAAGCGGGGGCATGGGCTTTGGAAGGGCAAATTTGTTCATGCGGGGACGTAGCCTTAGCTGTTAAACTAGGCTCAGGCTCTCTTGCAAATACCTCTAATGAGGCTAAAGCGGCCGAAAGACCCCAGCTGGACGGATTCGATTTGGACGCAGTTTTGGCAAAATGATGAGGCTTCTTTCTTTAGATTAGCTCTTGTAGGTACTCTTAAGTCATTTAACCATGTGGCCTTTGCTCACCTTCAAAAAAGTTGACAAAATTGTGGCATTGGGCAACCGCAAAATGCCCACAATCTTTGACATTTTTTACCTTTGATGAATGCGACTTACACCTGACTTCACCCCACCCATCTTGTCGTTTGAAATTTGAATAGGTTGGCGAATGTGCCCCAAACTTGGCTTATGTCTGGCACATCTCAACCATACTTGAGGTCTCTCTCTCTCTCTCACTCACTCACACACACACACACACACACACACACTGACTGCATACTCGGTTTCTATAAGCTAGAGATTTGAGTTTCCATACTCAGGGCTACCCATTTATAACCTAATTGTATGATGTAATGGAGATAGAAAGGGAGAACAATGATTAAACTAGGAAGAAGAGCCAAACCTAGGGCAACTTGTCTAAACTGATCCAGCTAGAATTCTACCTGGAGTGTACTAACTAGCTTAGTAAAATCATTGGTCTGGTTTGAATCCTACCCTCACCTCGTGTCATCCAGAATTCCACTCTACCTATCTCCCTCTCTCTCTCTCTCTCTCTCAAAAATAAAAAAAAGAGTATTTAGAATTTCAGAGCTGCGTAGCGGCTCATCAATATCGCTAAATTGTAGCCCTTTCCGACCTATCCGACCCGTAGGACCTAGTTCGCAAGGCTCTCCAGCTCGTGGAGGGTTGCCTCCACGTTATATGATATTCGAACTTTGGGATTAAATCTGACTGCATGCTGGAACCAGTTGGCCATCAAGATGTCTCCTTGTTCGTTTGCAATAGACCTGGCTGTAGGAAAAGGTAAACCCAGCCTAGCGGTCTCCGCGGGAATGACTACAAAAGAAATAAATGGATTCTAATAAAAATCCTACATTAGCATCGCAATTTAATAATTAAGGAAGTGCAAAATCACCACGATCAAATACATGCTCAAGGAATGATAGGCTAAGAAAGGAGTATGAATTCCCCTAGGTAGACATTATCTATGCTAGATAAAAGTTGCAAATCGAGAAAATTTTCATTGAAAAAGATTCTACCATCATCATTAAATGGATCTAGAACAACACGAAGCAATTGGAGGAGGACCATCTATTCCTCAGCGACATCTGCACTGCTCTTTGTTTTTCAATTACGGTGTTGATCTGGCATATTTACTGGAAGACGAACAGCACGGCAGATTGGATCACATCTTATATGATAAAGCATTTCGGAGACCGAGCTTGAAAACTTGGGTAAGATATGCCTGCTGCCCATATGGGATCTTTTGTACTCTGACTTTATAAGTTGCTCTCATACCAAAATGGTGTGACTGCCTACATGTACTAAAAAGAAAAGAAGAAAGGACATTATTCACTCACTCCTCTCTCCAATAGAAAACCTTCAAGAAATATAATAATTAGAGAATTATGAGATTCTAAATGCATGCATTAGAGGATTGCAAGAAAGGATGAGCGAGACAAAAAAGGATAAGAGTGAGGAAAGAGACGAGCACAACTGAAGGGTCTCCTCTAGTTTGGGGATAGCAACGATCGGGAACAACTCCTCTAGCCTCCTTCCTCTTGATTCAATCAAAAAGCTATACTAGATCCTCATGCCACTCAATAAGCAGTTGAATGCTTTGCAAGATGAGTCTAGAAAGATTTGAAGGAGGGCATGAGTGGTTATACTTCCACATTATCATAAAAATGGTTATTTATAGTATTTTTAGATGCTACTATGAGGAAAAAAAAAGTTGCAAATATTTTTACCAATTTTTATGATATTTTCTTATGTACCATCATTTATATTATATTTTTATATTAAATAATTTTTTATTTTTGATATTTTAATATAAGTCTATCCAACTAATGATCCAAAATATGCTAACTTGTTATAATATTTTCACTATAAAAAGTTTCAATCATGAGAAATTTGTTGATCACCATAATATGTACGATGACATATTTGACAGTCTTGATGTGAGTGGATCCGAGCTCTATGAAATTAACATTTTAATAGATAGTGACGATCTTTCAAAATTTTATAAATTATAATATTAATTTATTAATATATTAATTAAATATCATAATAGCAGTTCTAGTTCCTAGTATTTCAAATTATGTCTTAAATATAAATTTATAGTGGCATTTACAATAATATACCACTAATAAAAATAATTATTAGAAGATAGCAACATTTATGCTATAATACAGTATAAAAAGATTTTTAATTATATATAATAAGAAATATTATCAAAAGACATTCTTGTTATGGTAATGAGTTGTCATAAAGACAGAATTAGATTGTCGGAGTTCAAATTTGAAAATTTTGTTCAAATCAGATGAGATTGGTTGAAAGGGCACGCAGATGGAAATTGACTGTCATCTAAGAACTTGGATGATATAATTTGGCTATTAAAACACTTGGATGGCCAAAGGCTACGAGCATGATTATGGATTGATGAGAAGGCTCTCAAACCAAACAACAATAATTTATCACTGGGATTATGAGACGAGCAAAGACTACGGCAGTGAGTTGAGCCGAGCCAAGCCGAGTACCAAGCAGCTTAGGCTCAGCTTAAGAACTAAATGAGCTGTCTGAGCTCACCTCAAATAACTCCACATACTCATTTTCAAGCTATCTTGGCTAAGCTTTAGGCCAAGCTTTAATTGAGCTGAGCTTAATTTTTTTATTGAATTTAAATAATAAAAATATTCATCCATATATGAGCATATATTTAGTTTCATATTAATTATTTATCGAAAAGATCTTTGAGTATTTATACAAGATCGAGAAATTTAAATAATACTAAATTTTTGGATGAAGTCCTACATTAATCGTTATTAATGGTATTAAAGTGCACTTGATCTATAACTTATGCTTTGGACTGATTACGGATTAATCATAGTATTTATTATAGTAATGAGTTGTCGTAAAGATAGAATCAAATCGTTGGAATTCAAATTTGAAAATTTTGTTTAAATTGGATGAGATTGGTTGAAAAGGCACTCAGATGGAAATTGACTGTCATCTAAGAACTTGGATGATAGAATTTTGTTGTTAAAACACTTGAATGGCCAAAGGCTACTTTTGGAGTGGTTGAGATTTATTGCACAATTATAGGTTGATGAGAAGGCTCTCAAACGGATTATGAGATGACCAAAGACTAGAGCTGCCAATGAGATGAACTAAGCCAAGTTGAGTACCAAGCAGCTTAGGCTTATCTTAAGAACTAAATGAGCTGCCTGGGCTCACCTCAAATAACTCCACGTGCTCATTTTGAAGCTATCTTAGCTAAGCCTTAAGCCAAGCTTTAGTTGAGTCGAGCTTAACTTTTTCACTAAATTGAATAATAAAAATGTTCATCCATGTGGGCACATGTTTAGTCCCACATCGATTATCAATGGAAAGATCTTAAGTGTTTATACAAGATTGAGAAATCCAAATAATACTAGCCTTTTCAATGGGATCCTACATTATTACGAATGGTATTAGAGAGCACATGATCCATAACTTATATGGATTTATGGATACTACAGCACTGATTCATTGGGCTGATCATGAAGTAATCATGATATTATAAATGGATTTGC
This sequence comes from Cocos nucifera, assembly GCA_006176705.1. NCBI lineage: Eukaryota > Viridiplantae > Streptophyta > Magnoliopsida > Arecales > Arecaceae > Cocos > Cocos nucifera. The sequence continues at coordinate 452,329 of QRFJ01000054.1, read as the reverse complement.
ATAGATTTAGATTCTTATTTTGGCAAGGATGCCAAAGCTTAAATAAAAGAGTATGTAAGGATCCAAACGAGCATGTATTTAGTCTCACATTGAATAAAAGGCCGATAATAGTATAAGTCTAGTGAGAATGTCGTGGTGTAAACGAGAGGAGTATATGAGGATTCATGATCAATTATTCACTAAGAAGATCTTGAATAATTATATAAGGCCAAGAAATTCAGATAATATCTTCTAGCTAGCTTTTATGGATGAGATCTTGATTTGTTATAAATGGTATCAGAGTGGATCCCACTCATAATTTATGTGGACTAGAAAATACTATAGTATGGATTCATTAGGCTAATTAACCACGAGTCAATTGTGGTTCCTTGGGAGGATTTTAAATATTTATATAAAACTAAGAATCTAAATAATATTCTCTGACTAGATTTTTTAGGTGAATTTCTAGATTGTTACATCTAAAATGTGTTTGATCCCGATTTGTTTCCTGATTGAACTTAGCTCAAAGGACTCTTTAGCAAACTGAGAATGCGTGAGTAGCACGATTCATTTGTACCCTATTAGAGATTGTTGGCAGAGTTAAATAATCGTAAAATCGCGCGAGGTTTTGAATTTTGGGTTTTTATGGCAAACGCTGCCGTCAGAAGGCTTGGACGGCGAAATCCTGCTGCCAAAGTGCCCAAGGCGGGGGAATGCGAATGTGGTGCTGCTGTGGATAATTTTGTTGAACTTTTACACCTTAGGAGTGTATTAGCTTTTGAGTTTGGGGCATCATATAGATAGACATCCCTTGGCTCGTGCAGGTTGCCAAAAATAAGGTGTCCACACCACCCAACTTGTATGCCCAACTGCAAAATACATAAGACTTTATTTGGGAAGGAAAATCTCATCAATTAATATAAATAAATTATCGGGAGGGTGAGAAAAACTTCAATGGCTTTCTGTTCATGGATACCGATGTTCCCCTACTTCCACCATACTATTACATTACAATTTATAGTACGATACAAATATTATCTACAGTTCAGGACAATACAAGTAGGGATTATGATCATGAAACTTAACACATGCAGATTTTTCAATGATTGAGATGATCCCGTTGGATTAGTGACTGCATGCATAAAATAACTCCCTAGCCTGCAGAAAATTAATTTATTATCGGTAACATAATAAAGAAAAGGTGTATGCACAAAAAAAATTAAATAAAAACAATAAAAAATTAATATACATGATATAATTGTGAAAATACCTTCGTAAGAATAGGTACGTAAACATAACCGAGTTGGATTATCGATTCATACAAAATCTTCGCTAAATTTTTTAGTTGGACCTTGGAACTCCCAGGCTAGGTTGCTAGCTTGAAGTTAGCTCTCCGATATCAACTCATCTAGGACTCTGACCAATCTATTCTGATTGGGCCCTTAAGTTAGATCATCCATTTCTAAAACAGCCAACAGCTGGTGGCTTACGCTAAATTGGTGCTTTCCCACCCCCCCTTGAACGTTTGGGCAAGACACACGTGGGGTCACATGTTAAACAGTGCTGCCATACGCATGCTATGCCAGCTCTGAATCTATCTCCACTCACCAAGAAACGCAATCATCGCGTTGGAATGATGTCATTCTGGACGGACGAGATGTTTCTCACGAGCAAAAGCAATGGCAGATCCATTGCCCGCATAAAAAGTTCCATGTGCTCATCCCTACTTCAACTTTTAAGCAAACAGCAACGTTCTTGGCTTCTTTCGAATGTAACATTACGGGCACCGCCCGCCTTCCGCGCGTCCGTACCGGGCCGACCCCAAGGGGATGGCACGGAGGTCAATTTAATCCATGGCTTGGGGCAATTGCTTCACCTCCCCCTCTCTTAACCCATCTCCCCCTGGGAACCGCAACACTCACCCACCTTTCCGCTTTGCCACTACGTGGCCTCACCCGAGAAGAAATCCTCTCGTCTCTCTCCGGCGATGTAGCCGGATCCCGGCGAGACCACGAGAGTTTTCTGGCGATGTCGGCGGCCAGGGGGAGGAGGAGGTGGCCCCTCCTTTGTCTGGCGATCCTCTACGGTGTCTGGGTGCTGTGCTTCCACTGCCGGGCGGTGGCAATTCCGATATTTCCGTCCAAATCCAGGGCAAAGTCGCGGGACGAAACAACCCTCGTCGGCCGCAGGCCCGCCCCCTCTGACTGGGGCGCGCCAGCCGGCGCCGGCGATCCGTTTCACGACAGCAAGCGACATATCCCCAGCTGTCCCGATCCCCTCCACAATCGGTAATATCGATGATGCTATTATTACTCCTGTTATTATTATTAGGTCAAATGGGTTTGATCAAAAAAATATATATATAGCGGTATTTTGGGCGCATCAATGTGTATTTTTTCCTCTGTTTTCTTTGTGTACAGCTGGAAGAGAGGAAGAGAGGCTCTGTATTGAGGGAATCTCCTGCTTTCTTTTTGTTGTTAATAATTTTCAGTAAAATGTGGAGGCATAATTTAGCTGAGATTATTGGCTACAACGATTAATGATACAGATCTCGATAGTGGAGAAGGAAAAGTCGCACTCTACCTGCGATCCTTTTTTTTTTTTTGCTTTTCTCGATCGGAGATTGTAATATTTGTGGTTAGAAATATGAGCTACATTATAAAGGTGTCATACTAATTTTGTGTTAGACATAATAGCCGCACTCTACGGAGAAATTAGACATGTGAATTTCTGTTCGTTTCCAGTTTTTTTTTTTTTTTGGATATCTACTGTTGCCGTCTTCATCTAAAAAAGATATCTACGGTTGCGGTGTGGGGACAAAGTTGGCAACTGGTAAGACGGATAAAGAAAGGCAAGAAACTTTGCGCTGTTTCTAACATCGATTGATGCCTACCAGCTACTGCATTATATAAAAGTATATGAAGGAGTAACGAATATAATATACTTTTGTACTCTTCATATTTGCTATAATTTTTATTAAATTTAACATGACTTGGAACATCGTGACTTGGTATGGACCTAATCAAGATGATATTGGCATTAGTATACCTCTAGCGATGACCTTTGGATCTTATGTTGTTCATGAGATCCCACTGGCCTAGACCTGAACTTGACCCGATGCATAAGATTTGGATTATACATTAGATTGACCCCTTTTTATGACTCCTAGTCCGAGTTGGAGGGTATCCGGCCTTTAACCAATTCAATCGGATAATATTTTATGTATCTTATAAAACCAACGAAGAATACCCATCATGGAACCACATTTGCCTTGAGCAATCCTTGAAGCCATAAGGAGATCTTGAGGCTGAATTTGGACAAGAGGAGTAGGGAACAGCAATGGGGTTTTTCTAAATTGCCTGTTGTTCTAGCATTGCTCAAATTATAATTATAATTAGTGGTTTATCAATTCGCTATATAAAAATGCTATGGCCATCTTACATGAGGAAATTTCACCTACATGAGTAACTTCTGCCTTTTATCTATGTGGTTTCACAAAGGTATTTTCAATGTCATCCTACGTATCAAGCAACCAATGGACACCATTGATGTCAAAGAGCAAGCTTATGACTCGAATCACTTAGCACTATTTTTACAAAATTTATTATTTCTTGTTTTATATGTTCATCTCAGAACTTTAGTATTGTGATAAATTTAAACAGAAACTGAATAAAGTGCTCAAGCAAAACTATGCTATTTGTATTTTATATCACTTTGTGCGTAAGTGGTTCCAGCCATGATAGCAATCAATGCTATGCTGGATGCTCTTCAATAATGCACCCACCCACTTCAAATTAGTGGTTTTAGCGTGATAACGTAACTGAGCACCTTTATCGCAATTAATGTAACGAATAAGTTACGTGATTGTTAGTTCCTCTCGGCATAAATTTTTGTTTGTGTTTCTACCAAATATAACACATTAGCTGTGCAACTTTTTTTCATTTGAGTATTTTATTTTATTTTATTTGAAAAAGGTCATTCATTGCCATGGTCCTCCCCAAATTCTCCTAATCATCCCCAAATCTCAGTTAAGGTGGCATTCAAACTCAAAAAAAATTTTAGAACAATTACTAAATGACTATATCAACAAACTAATCTAGCACTTACCTTTACACGGACTAATTAGCCCTGATTTTTTTTTTTTTTTTTTTTTTTTTTGACTCTTTCAAGCAAAAAAAAAAAAAAAAAAAAACGGAGTTACCGGGTCCCACATTTTCCTTTGACACGGGAGGTACGGTGAGGCTGTGACAAGGAAACGGTGATTTGTCATGGCATCCGTCGCGCATTTCTTTCTGCGAAATTTAGTCCGTGCATGGAGTGGTCAGAGTCGCGGCTCGAAGTTGCGGCGTGGGAGAGGCCAGCGGACCGGGGTCGCGCCGTCGCTTAGCGATCCGGACTTGGAATCCTCAACTACGCCACCCACCACGCTCCCTCTCGCACTAAATACGATCATTAATTATCATTGCTATAAAAAGCTCTCCACACTGCTCGACGCTCATCTCTCTTCATTCTCTTTCTTCATTAATCCTTCCTCCTCCTCGCGGGGGAATGTCCTATATAAGTGAGGGAAGGACGACACTTGGGAGGCCAGGCCTCGGCTTCCAACCGTGTTACGCATTTCCTTTTTATACTATGCTCGAAAAACTTTCTCCTTTTATTTTCGTACAATATTATTGTAGGATCTTTTTAATTGAGATTAATTTAAAATAAAAAATAAATTTTATATTAAATTATTATATTTGATATAAAAAATAATTAAAAAATTAATAGATCTTATATTTATTTTTTAGAGAGAAGATAAAATAAATATTATGAAGAATTGATATTTAATAAATTCTATGGTGATGATAATCTATGCTTCATAAAAATATTTTTAATAAAGCTGTACATATAATTATTAAATTTATTTTAATATTTTTTAAAATTTATATAATAAAAAATTTTATAAAAAAAATTAAGATGCATATGGTATTATACAAAAAGCTACGTGCTTATAGTCATTATATAAAAATTGATTAGAGATGATAATGCTGTGTTGGTATTAAAAAATTATTTTATATTAAAGGATATTATTGTAGGAGGATAGCACCTTTAGTCCTACATAGATTGTATGTCAAGGAAGACTCTAGCTTAGATGCGAATGAAATCTTCTCTCCTCCTATGAGGTGCTTTCTACACAAGATAAAATCATACGCCATCTGATGTGAGCCAAAGTGGATAATATCTCACTCATGTATGGAAGAATGTATGCCATTTTTTTTTCTAATGGATGGAAGACTCGAAAACTCCTTGAACACAGTTATAAAAATCTAGATAGCAGCGGCTCGACGATCACTCCCCTCTTGATGAGGACATGCATCGGGTTGCTACTAAGTTTCAACGCCTTTAATGCAGTCGTAAAAATCTAGGTAGCAGCGGCTCGACGATCGCTCCCCTCTTGATGAGGACATGCGTACTGCTACTAGGTTATTAATGCCATGGTGGATGCCAACATTGCGGTCATAGGCCAACATGCCTCCAATGAATTATGGTGCACCTCCTGCAATCTTATCCAGAGTCTTCTTTAATTGAGGGGCTATGTTGTGGTGTAGATAAGAGGGCATCATTAGTTCTATATTGATTATAAGTTAAGAGGAACTATAGCTTATATAAGATGGGGCTTTCTTTCCCTCATGAGATGTCTTTTGAAAAACAAAACTATGAAGCCCATGCCATAATGCCAGAGGCCGAAGTGGATTCGCTTGAGCTATGAGCCCTTGACCGCAAAAGATATATTTATGAATTTTGGTATATTCTTATATAGAATTACTTTCAATTAAATACAGTAATCTTTTTCTATTATTATTTTTTGAAATAATTTTTTTACTAACTAAATATAATAAAAATTATCTTTTTTTATCATTATTTTTTTATATAAATAATTTTTAGAAATCGTCAAATTATCCCGTAATCTAACATACCCTCAAATGGGCCCTAAGAGATTTATCTTATGCCACCCATTATTTATTAGCACACTTAAAATGGAATATGCTTCTTTATGATTTAGGAAGATTATTAAATTTAATATCCACTATTTTAACCACCGGGATAGAGCTGGACTGGATCTAAAAATAAAATTCATTATATTTTTCAATTTGATCATACAACATCTTATTGATTTTTTTAAAAAAAATTAAATAATATTTCAAGATTTACAATTTAGTGCCAGGAGCTGCATCTAGCAATTAATCTTAAATTTTATTATTTAGATCTTGAAATAATTAAAAAAATTAAAAAAATTTGATCGGATATATCTTTTAATTTGAAAAAAAATTAATAAAATAATAAAAAATAAAATTGATGTAGAAGTCATAATCTAACTCTTATAAAATATTTGCTTCCTCAAATTTATTTTTATTGATCATATTTATTTAAAAAAATAAGTGTATTAGAACTAGGACAGAAATTCAACTCAAATTATACAAGATCGATAAATCTTGTACCGCTATAAATAGATGCTATGTACTTTATTTTATGATTATTAACAAAAAAAAATGATGTGAACCCTATTTTTATATTTTTTTTATTATTTTTTTATTTTTTTAAGAAAATAAATTAAATAGATTGAGAATATTTTTTGTTCTTCCTAATCAAATCATTCTGAGTTATTTTGTGACATCAACTTTGATTCCAACATTAACTTAGAAGTCTAAGATATGAAAAGCTCTCGCTACCCTCTCTCTCTTTGGATTAAAAAAAAAAAAAAAATCACAACCACTAAAAGGCACTTTTCAGTAGCCCAATGAGCCCAAAGTACGTTGTTCTTAAATAAAGAGAGCACATTAACATCTTGGGACTAAAGCCTACGTGATTGTCATGGTATCCACCTTGGATTTGTCCATGTACTTCAACACCATCTCCATCGCATGAAAAAAATGCCAGGCCCTTAGCTTTCTTCTATTTCTCATCTCTCTCTCTCTCTCCCACAATGTAGGGTGAACAATCGAATGGATGCGTGGGACTTAAATAGCTTGCCAAGATTGGTTGAGGGGTTCGGGCCGGGCCTATTGAGCCCTGGGGAAGGCATGTGGATCGAACACTAGGACTGACTGGGATGTTATACTTATACTTTGAGAGGGATTGGAGTGAAATAATCTCTATATACAAATTTGAACTTAATCCCAGCAGGCAGTGTGAGGGGACTAGTTCAAACATTAGGAAAAAAGTTTATTGGAAATTGCAAATTCTATTATGTTCAGTATGAACTAAACCAATTACTTCACATGCGGTTCAAATTTAACTTGACATTGCTGATAGATTCTAGTACCTTCATGCCCGAAAATAAGTTACGCTTTTCTTGCACAAGAGGTAGAGTATAAACCAAAATAGAAGTCTAAGAGATTAGTCCCTATTGAAACTTGTGAAAGGCTATTTCTGTATTTGAAAATGGGACATCTAAATCATAATGGAGCAACCTAATTCTTGTTCATGCTCTGTTATTAGAATATAAGTAAAAATAGCATTATGTAATTACATAACTCTCTCTCTCTCTCTCTCTCTCTCTCCATCCAATCCTCACCTCTCTTTTGTGAATGTATTGCTAATATACTATTTGGGATCCCTTCTTTCTTTTCAATAAACATGTCCTGCATCCCCAAATCAGCCATGAAAGTAACCACCAAAAAGGCTTTCTTTTCCTTTATTATATAGTAAAGTTAGGTACAACATTATCTAACCTGTTTGCGTTAAGAAACTTAAAAAAGGTTATCAAAAGCAAGCATGCACCTCAATTCAAAAGGACTAAAGCCCCTAGTCATATGCACTACTCACAATTTCTACCGAATTTATAACTCTATTTGCTTGTCTACAGCTTTGACACTACCCATTATCCTTCTGATAAATTTGAGGATCATGAGAGTCCCTGATGATAGGTCTAATCATTCGAGGATTGGATCACCACCCTCCAAACTTGGATGATGGTTGTTAGATCACTTTCAGATGATAACATTTAAGACGGCCAGAAGAGTCACAGCTGGCTGGACCATCGCCCTTGCTGCTAGATGCTCCACAGCCTTGTTTGTCTCAACTGCTGGCACATGAGATCCTTGTCGGCTCCCCTCAATAAAAACCTAGCACCTGCTTGCACCAAGTCCAGATCGAAGGACCCATTTGTAATTGTCTCGATCTAACTGCTGCCGGGTGAGATCCCATCTAAGAACCATCTAAATATCATCAACCTCTTGCCTTGGCCCAACCTCTGTTGAAACTGAGTATCGACAGAAGCCATGGATGATCCAAGCATTTACCGAAGTATCCTTTTTGTTTTTCGTGCAAAAATTTTGAGAAATATATGGTGGAAATGCCACCATTTAGGTTTTTTTCGTTTATCTCCCCTAAATGAAAACAATAACAGTGTCAATTAGTTGACCCAATAATTAGCTAGGTCCAGATTTTAGTAATGCACTATCCAAGAATCAAAACCAAAAGCTTTACTTGATGAGCAAAGGAGTGTGACCACAGAGACGAGCGCCAATTTACATCTCCTTTTTTATGTTTTGAAAATAGTGGGGGCCATTAGAATTTTATTGCGATCAAAGTTTTTTTTTTTTTTTTTTTTTTCGGTAGAAGATGGCCTGAAGGCTATATTAATACATATGAAGTTTGTTTACAGACTTTGTTCCCAGTGGAAGGGGACAAATAAAGAACCAGTAGCCGAGGCACGAAAAGTGAAAGAAACATTAGATATCCAGAACCCATAAAAGATCCACATCCCATAAGTATTCAGATGAAAAGGTGTAGATCCCCAACACATGTAAGAGATGCAGAGAAATACTATGAGCTGAACCACTGATATTTAATTGAGTTGAACCACTGACAAGTAGCTGAGAAGACATAGAGAAGAAAGATGGAACAGCAGAATGGAGGCTTAGAGAAATCGGTTGAAGTGAAGAGCACCAAAAGTTGCCTGAACATCCGAAAATTAGGGGGAAGAAATTGTTGATTGAGATCAAAGTTTTGAAAGACTGAAGCCGAGAAGCAAACTCATCGTCACATAACAATATCCATTCATACCATAAGCAGTAGATTTCCTTGATCCGTAAATCCTGAGCCTTGGAAATGAAAGTTTTGAATTTTCTGAAGTTTCTTTCCTTCCAAATTTCCCACCACATGCATGCATGCATGCATCAATGATGTCAGAAGCCATTCCATATTTCTTTTGGATTATCTTTCTTTCTCCAAACGTCCAGAAAAGAAATCAAAAAGGGTGCTCTTCTTCTTATTTAATTTTAAAAATCCCTGGACAATTTCCAGATTTGCAAAGAATACCGGCAAGATATGGGCAAGGTAGGAACAAAAATGGAGCAGTTTCCTTCCTGTTACGACAAAGAACACAAGCCGGTGACATTACCAAGATGTCTTCATATTATCAGCAATCAAGATTCTTCTCTTGGAAGCCAACCGGACAAAAATTTTTGTCCTTTCGAGGACATGGCTTCCCATATATGATTGAAGGCCCAATCCAACCGATCACCAAAATTAATGAATTTATAATAAGAGTTTACAGTGATAATATTATGAGAAGTCCAGCTCCATGAAAATATTATGAAGAGAATCACCAACAAGAGTCCTTCAGAAAGAAACGATCCTAGTGTGATTATCGTCGACAACGATCCACAAATGCATTCTGATTAATGGCAGTGAGAAACAAATTTGGCAAGAGATCAGAGAAACAAAATCATCAATTCTTTGACCATCACCCAACAAGAAAGATACAGCATACGGAGGACCATCTTTAAGCCTAAGTACCGTTATCTGAAAAGCAGATGCAATAGATGGAGAACCAGAAATCCGAAGGATCTTCTTCTATGAAAATTATCAATTCACATTTTTAAAAAAAAAAAAAAAAAAAAAAAAAAAAAAAGAAGAAAAACTAATGGAAATTTCCTTATAGCAAAGTGAAGGGAGAATTCTCTTTTTAATTTCATGTGAATTATCCACCAAAGCCCTCATACATGAAAGACCGGTAATGTCCGTGCCATTGTTTCACTATTATAATGTTTAAAATCGTAAGGACGCTTTCACCTACCACGGCATGGATTGATTCCAATGAGAACAGGGGGAATCACTGCCCATGTTAATCCTTATGCCATAGCTTTACTGAAAGAGCAACGCTGGAGATCACCTCTCATTCCACGAGTCCCCTGTTGCAGTACACGGGTGGATGGGTGTGAGGTAAGGTTTAGGACCTCAAGGTACCACGGTGTAGGATCTGTGGCCATCAATTCATCTTGAGTTCCATAGTATTTTGGTTGTTCTGTTTCTGTTGTTCTTTGGTTGCTGCCACTCTTTCCCAGGCAGTAACCGGTCCTTCTCTTTGCATCTCTAAAGACCAGGAGGTTGTTACCTCCCTTATCATCAAAAAAAAAAAAAAAGAGTTCCATAGTGTTTTGCCCAAAAAACTTCATTGTTCTGAGTTCAAATTAAGATTCCCACATTGCGTCCCCCAAGATCATTCCCATCTAGGTTTAGTAGCCTTGTCTGGGTAAATTCATATGCCACTTCTTTTCCCTTCCAACTTACGCTAGATTGTTTCCTTGACTCTTTGAGACGTTGGCCCGTGACACCCCCGCAGACATCGGCGCTCAGAGTGCAGAGCAACTCCGACCAATGGTCATAGGCATCAGAGACAATGAGCTGTGAGAACACTGGTAGCCAGGTGGCGCAGGAGGAACAACAGCTCTGCTCTCAAGTTCCAATGAGCAGACCAAGACCTTGAACAGGAGCCCATGTTACTGAACCATCCGAACGGGAACAAGTGGGTCCCTTCTGCTGGGGTGGTTAAGCGTTCAAGAACCTTTGAAAGAATGAAAGGCTAGAAATTTACCTCGAAGAAGAAGAAGAAGAAATTATCCTTCACTTGATGGTTTGCTCCTCTGGTAAAATGGAAAATCCAATCATAAATAATAGTTGAGGTAGATTGATCCATGTTCCCCGTGGTTACTCAAACGTTGCGAGGTCAATTGTGGCTGAGTAGGGTTTTCAAAGTTCTTTATCGGCCTTGCATTCGGAAAAAGATTGAAGGAATTTGTTCTTTATTTCGCCCAGCCCACCGTTCAGAACTGCAGCCTCCGCCTTCTAGCAATGAATTGATAACGGCGGCTGTTAATGGAGATAAAGTAAAAGGAGGAGACCTGCAGTGAGAATGGACGAGATTTTGGGGCAGTCTCTGGAATCTTTGGGATGAGTGGCCATGATTCGATTTATCTATCGATGGAGATATCTCACACTATGATCCCGATTCGAACCCCCCACTATTCACTCTAATCACGTGTCGGGCATATAAGACACACGTGCCACGCGCATAACATCATCATGTCCTAAACAACTTGCTGATGCGATGTATGCAGGGTCTCAAAACCTGTCAATAAATTTATATCAATACCGAAGCTATAAAATTTGATAGTTTTCCAATTAAATAATAGGCTGTAACCTGCTTAAAAGAGCAGCTAAAATCATCAAAATATAAATTAAATAGCTGATCAAAAAATTTAAATAATAACCTTCCACTAGGTAAAAGTCCAAATACCAACAGGCACCCCAGACAATATTCCATATCTCAGAGGAAAATAACCATCACTACTAATGTGATTAAACTAGATGGAAGGTCAATATCAAAATCAAACTAAAAAGGTAAAGTCTAGTCCACAATACATAACAACCATCTTGGCCCCTCGTTCCATGCTTCAATCATAATTTGCCAGCCTCCTTATCTCAGTATATCTGGAATGGGGAAGAACAAAATATGAACTCTACAGCATGAAACGCAATTAGATAAAAGAATCCGTATGCTTCCAAACTTCTAAAACCAATGACAAATTCAAGCATTTCATAGTACACAAATCAGATCATAATATAGAAACTAGCCATGGTCATGTTTATGCCACGTGATATCGTATCGAAGGGTCATGCTTATATGCCATGCTAAGGTATCAACACTGCCATACACTCGTTCCCATAGTATCAGTAGTGTTATGCTTGCACCTCGTTGTTGGATTTTTACGGGTCACCTTTATGCCCTGCGACTAGGTATCCGCACATCATGCTTACACCTTGTAACTACGAATTAATAGATTTATTGGTGCAGAAACTAATTATCACCGAATTCAGCTGAAGCGGAGGAGAACGAGGTCACCATCGGAGACTTACAAAACAAAGTTCCATCCAGAGCCGGTGGAGGGTGGCTCCGACAAGACCCTCCGACGATCAAGTCAGCTCTTTTGGCCAATAGATATGGAGTGCTCTGGAATGAGTTTGGCAGAGTTTAGAGAAGGAGAGGAAAGCTTAGAGCCAAGAGAAAACGTATCTGGAGGATCCCTTTTTATAGACGGAGCTTGATTAATGGTGACGGCCATACCGCCTGCTGGCGGGCCGCTCGAGAGCCGCATGGAGTTTGGTACGGAGAGGAAGATGTCGTCAGACGGATAGTGACAGCCATACTGGCGGGTCGTGGGCCGCATGGGGCTAGTTATGGAGAAAGTAGTGTTGCCAGTAGTGGTGGCCATGTCGTCGGATCGTGGGCCGTGTGGTGCTTGTTACGGAGGAAAAGATGCCGCCAGACTGATAGTAGCGGCCATACCGCCGAGGTTCAACAACCGTAGGAGAAGAATCTTGGCATATATCCATTTCAGGGGAGCTCGGACTCCTAAGGGAGATACGTCTGGAGGGGATCATCCGAAAGGAGTTCGGTCCTTGGAGGAGTCCGTTTGCAGGAGCGATCCGGAATGAGTTTGGCTCTTTGAGGAGTTCGATCGAAGGGGAGGCTCGGAAGGAGTTCGATCGAAGTAGGAGTTCGGCCGAAAGGAAGGCTTGGAAGAAGTTTGGCTTCTGTGAGAGTCCGACTGGAGCTCGACCGCTGAGGAGTTCGACCGGAGCACGATCGCTGAGGAGCTCGACCAAAGAAGCTCGGTCTCTAAAGAGTTCGACAGACTGAAGGAGTTCGATCGGAGCACGATCGCTGAGGAGTTTGGCTAAGGCTCATCCACTGAAGCTCTTCCGTGGCTATCGGTTGCATTAGGCTGAGCATCGAACTGAACTTCGGTAGGAGCGGAGTTTATCCCCAACAGAAGTCCCCCTACTTTCGAGTTCGAAACTTGAAGGAAGGGAGTGTAGAAAATGTGACTGCCGAAGTCCTCATCTGGGCTTTGTGCCGATTCAGGTTGAAGCCCGGGGGAGATCTCATCTTCAGCCAAAGTTGATGTTGAAGTTAAAGCTCAGAAAAGATCTCATCTCCAGCCGAGATTGACTCGATCGCTCAGGAGAGATTTTATCTCTAGTCGAGATTATCTCCGAGGTTGTCGCGGTTTCTCGAGAGAGATCTTATCTCTAGTCGAGGTTAGCACAGTCGCTCGGAGGAGATCTTATCTCCTACAGTCGAGGTTGCCTCGAGGGAGATCTTATCTCCTACGGTCGAGGTTGATGTGGGCGCTCGGGGAAGATCTTATCTCCTGCAGTCGAGGTTGGCCCGGACGCTCGAAGAAAATCTTATCTCCTACGGTCGAGGTTAATGCGGGCACTCGGGGGAGATCTGATCTCCTGCAGCCAAGATTGGCCCGGACGCTCGGGGGAGATCTTATCTTCTGCGGTCGAGATTGCCTCAGGGGAGATCTTATCTCCTGCGGTCGAGGTTGATGTGGATGCTCGAGGGAGATCTCATCTCCGACAATCGAGGTTGGCCCAGATGCTCGGGAGAGATCTTATCTCCTGCAGCCGAGGTTGGCCTGGACGCTCAAAGGAGATCTTATCTCCTACGGTCGAGATTGATGCGGGTGCTTGGGGGAGATCTTATCTCCTGCAGCCGAGGTTGGCTCGGATGCTCGGAGGAGATCTTATCTCCTGCAGTCGAGGTTGTCTCGGAAAAAATCTTATCTCCTACAGTCGAGGTTGTCTCGAAAAAAAATCTTATCTTCTGCAGTCGAGATTGATGTGGGCACTCGAGGAGATCTTATCTCCGACAGTCGAGGTTGGCCCGAACGCTTGGGGGAGATCTTATCTCCTGCAGTCGAGGTTTTGCCTCAGGGGAGATCTTATATCCTGCAGCCGAGGTTGATGCAGGCACTCAGAGGGAGATCTCATTTTTGACAGTCGAGATTGGTCCGGATGCTCGGGAAAGATCTTACCTCCTGCAGTCGAGATTGCCTCGGAGGAGATCTTATCTCCTGCAGCCAAGGTTGCCTTGAGGAAGATCTTATCTCCTATGGTCGAGGTTGATGTGGACGCTTGGACGAGATCTTATCTCCTACAGCCGAGGTTGCCTCGGAAGAGATTTTATCTCCTGCAGCCGAGGTTAGCCCGAATGCTCGGGAGAGATTTTATCTCCTACAGTCGAGGTTGCCTCGAGGGAGATCTTATCTCCTATAGTCGAGGTTGATGCGGGCGCTCGAGGAAGATCTGATCTCCTGCAGCCGAGGTTGCCTCGGAGGAGATCTTATCTCCTGCGACCGAGGTTGATGTGGACGCTTGGGAGAGATCTCATCTCCGACGGCCGAGGTTGGCCCAGACACTCGGGGGAGATCTTATCCCTACAGCCGAGGTTGCCTTAGGGGAGATCTTATCTTCTGCAGCCGAGGTTGCCTTAGGGAAGATCTTATCTTCTACAGCCAAGGTTGCCTTGGGAAAGATCTTATCTCTTGCGGCCAAGGTTGATGCGGGCGCTTGGAAGAGATCTTATCTCCTACAGCCAAGGTTGGCCCGGACGCTCGGTGGAGATCTTATCGTCTGCAGTCGAGGTTGCCTCGGGGGAGATCTTATCTTCTGCAGCTGAGGTTGATGCGAATGCTTGGGGGAGATCTCACTCCGACAGTCGAGGTTGGCCCGGACGCTCAGGAAAGATCTTATCTTCTGCAGTCGAGGTTGCCTTAGGAAAGATCATATCTCCTATAGTCGAGGTTGCCTTGAAGGAGATCTTATCTCCTACGGTCGAAGTTGATGCGGACGCTCGAAAGAGATCTTATCTCTTGCAGCCGAGATTGGCCCGGACGCTCGGAGGAGATTTTATCTCCTACAGTCGATGTTGCCTCGGGGGAGATCTTATCTCTTACAGCCAAGGTTGCCTCGAGGAAGATCTTATCTCCTGCAGTCGAGATTGACCCGGACGCTTGGGGAAGATCTTATCTCCTGCAGCCAAAGTTGCCTCGGGGGAGATCTTATCTCCTATAGTCGAGGTTATCTCGGGAGAGATCTTATCTCCTACGGTTGAGGTTGATGTAGGCGCTCGGGGGATATCTTTATTTTCTACAGTCGAGGTTGGCCCGAATGCTCGAGGGAGATCTTATCTCCTGCAACCGAGGTTGCCTCGGAGGAGATCTTATCTCCTACGATCGAGGTTGATCCGGACGCTCGAGGGAGATCTTATCTCTTATAGCCGAGGTTGGTCCGAACGTTTGGAGAAGATCTCATCTCCTGCAGTTGAGGTTGGTCCGGACGTTCGGAGAAGATCTTATCTCCTGCAGTCGAGGTTGCCTCGAGGGAGATCTTATCTCCTGCGGTCGAGATTGATGCGGGTGCTCGGAGGAGATCTTATCTCCTACAGCCGAGATTGATCCGGACGCTCGAGAGAGATCTTATCTCCTGCAGCCGAGGTTGGCCCGGACGCTCGGGGAAGATCTTATCTCCTACAGTCGAGGTTGCCTCGGGGGAGATCTTATCTCCTACAGCCGAGGTTGAAGGACTTTGACCGGCTCATGTTAGGGCAAGGTTCTCATCCTGTTCCTAACACGGCCACTATCGACTGCTTCTTTCCTGTCATCATATAGTTTTTGCACCGAGAAATAATAATGCTGAAATGAAGTAGTTTTACTGAAGGAAGATTACTGGTAATATATCTTCAGATTTTCTGAGTTCCAAGGTCGTAGAAGCATCATCCCTCCGAGCTCTTTCAGACGATAAGTACCGGGTCGGATGACCTCCACCACTTCATACGGGCCTTCCTAATTAGGGGTGAGCTTTTTCTGGCTCTAAGACTGAGAGACAGCAACTCGCCGGAGCACTAAGTCCCCCACCCTGAATATCTTACTTCTAACTCTTGAGTTGTAGTACTGAGCCACCTTCCGTCTGTAGGCTGCCATTTGGATGCGGACTTTCTTCCTTTTTCTTTCAGTAGGTTGAGGTTAACTCTGAGGTCCTGAGGGTTGTGCTGCTCGTTGAAGCCTACGACTCGTGCAGACGGAAGCTTAAGTTCGATCGGGATAATTATCTCAATGCCGAAGGCCAAGACGAAGGATGTTTCCTCGGTCGGCATCCTTTGTGTAGTTTGGTATGCCCAAAGGACGTGATAGAGTTCGTCCATCTAGGCCCCCTTTGTCTTGTCGAGGTTTGTCTTGATACCTTACAATAGGGTCCGATTGGTCACCTTAGCTTCTCCATTGGCTTATGGGTGAGCCATCGATGTGAAGTGGTGGAAGATGTTTAGTCCTTCATAGAACTTGGCAAATCTTGCCCCAATGAACTGTCGCCCATTATCAATTATAAGGGTTCGGAGTAGACCAAACCGACAGACTAGTGACTTCCAGACGAAGTCCTGCACCTTGGCCTCGGTAATCTTCGCTAGTGGTTCAATTTCGATCCACTTGATAAAATAGTCGATCGCGATCAGGAGGAACTTCCCTGCCCGGATGCCATCGGGAAGAGGCCAAGTATGTCCATTTTCCACTGTGCAAATGGCTAAGGTGCGCTTAGGAGAGCAAGCTCGGATGCTGACTACCTTTGTATGCTGGTATTCTTCTGACAGCAGTTGCACTTCTTCACATACTCCACGGAATCATGAAATAAGGTCGGCCAGTAGTACTCTTGTCGAAGTAGTTTTTGCGACAGGGACCTGGCTCCTACGTGACTTCCGCAGAGTCCTTCGTGCACCTCCCACAGTGCGAGGTCGGCCTTTGAAGGTCGGAGATATCTCAACAGCGGAAGAGAGTATGACCTCTTATACAACCTATTTTCATGTAAAACGTAGCGGGAGGCCTGATTCCTGAGTTTTCGAGCTTCTTTTGGGTCGTGAGGAAGGACCCCCTTCTTGAGGTAGGTGACTAACGGGTCGATTCAGCTTGGCTCAAATTTCGTCTGCAGAATGACCTGAGATTTCTCTGGGGTTGGGCACTTCAGAGTCTCCAAAAATACTTCTTTGGGTAGTTCGATTGGGGCTGAAGTGGCCATCTTAGAGAGAAGATTGGCTCTTGCATTTTCTACCCTCAGAATCTATTGAATATCGAAACTATTGAAGGCCAAAGTCAAATCCCTCACTTTTCTAAGGTATCTCACCATGATTTCCTCCCGCGCTTCGTAGCTGCCATTAACTTGGCCGACCACCAACTGAGAATCATTGTAGACTTGAAGCCAATCTACTTTTAATTTTCTTGCTAATTTTAATCTAATGATCAGCGCTTTATATTCGGTCCCGTTGTTGATCGCGGGGAACTTGAAGCGTAGTGCATACTCAACGATGACTTCCTTGGAGCTGACCAAGACCAGCCTCGCACCAGCTCCAGCGGAGTTGGACGAACCATCCACGTGCAGAGTCCAAGAGCCTTCGGAGAGGTCGGTGCTTTCCTCAAGGAGGTTCGGCTGCAATAGCAGGGCATCGATCTCATTCTGTTCAAGCTCAACTTCGACTGAAATGGTGCATTTTAACACAAAATCTGCCAGTACCTGAACCTTGATTAATGGTCGGGGTCGGTAGTTGATGTCGAACTCTATGAGTTCGATTGTCCATTTTACGATTCTTCCAGAAGCGTCCACTCGGTGAAGGACTGCTTTTATTGGTTAGTCCGTGAGGACCATTATGGTGTGCTCCTGAAAATAAGGTCGGAGCCTCTTGGTAGCAATTAGAAGAGAGTAAGTTAGTTTTTCTAACCTAGAGTACCTAGTCTCCGCATCCCTCAGGATCCGGCTCACGTAGTAGACCGATCGCTGCGTCTTCGCTTCTTTCTTGACCAGAACTGCCGCCAGGGCCATCGAGGAGACAGCTAGGTATAGAAATAATTCTTTTCCGAATTCGAGCTTTATCAGCAGTGGGAATGAGCTGAGGTAGTTTTTAAACTCCTCGAATGCCTATTGGCACTCTGCCGTCCAGTAGTTCTTTGGTTGTCTGAGAACTTGGAAGAAGGGCACACATTGTTCGGCTGACCTTGAGACAAAGCGATTTAGGAACACCATCTTTTTGGTCAGACGCTAAACTTTCTTGATCGTCTTTGGAGCGGTCGTCTCTTGAATGGCTCGAATTTTCTCGGAATTTGCTTCGATTCTGCATCTCAACACCATGAACCTCAGAAATTTCTCGGAGGTCACGCCAAAGGTGCATTTGGTTGGATTCAGTTTCATCTTGTGCTTTCTGAGTGCACCAAAGGTCTCTTTAAGGTCAGCGAGGTAGTCTATTGAAGCTCGACTTTTGATGAGCATATAATCCACATACACCTCCATGTTGCGGTCGATCTGCTTCTTGAAGATCTTATTGACCAAATGCTGGTATGTTACCCCTACGTTTTTTAGTCCAAAGGATATGACCTTGTAACAATAAAGACCATGGTCAATAATGAAAGCGATCTTCTCTTCATCCTCGGATGCCATCCGTATTTGATTATAACTAGAAAAGGCATCCATGAAGGTGAGGAGCTCATGGTCCAAGGTCGCGTCCGTCAGTTGATCAATTCTGGGTAGAGGGTAGCTATTTTTCGGATAGGCCTTATTTAGCTTTTTGAAGTCAATGCACATCTTTCACTTATTGTTTGTCTTTTTGATGAGGATCACGTTTGAGACCCAGGTCGGATAATTAACCTTCCGGATGAGTTCGACTTTGAGGAGCTTATCTACTTCTTCGGCGATTGCTTTCTACCTCTCCGAAGCATGGTAGCGCATCTTTTCTTTTATCGATCGATGCCTCGGATCGACGGTCAGTCAATGTTTCATGACCTCGGCGTCAATCCCCGACATGTCCATTGGGGTCCAAGCGAAGACATCCGCATTTCTTCTGAGGAAGGCAATGAGTTGCTCCCGAACCTTACCTACCAAGTTGGAGCCGATATGCACCACGTGCTTCGAGTTTTCATCATTTAAGGACACAGAGATGAGGTCCTCCATAGGCTCATCCTGCTCCTCAGTGAGGTCATCGCGGACATCCAGTCCATCAACAAGATAAGGATCGGACCATTCTTCCTTATGTAGGGCGATTGAGTAGCAGTGCCTCGCCAGAGCCTGATCTCCCTTGACCTCTCCAATCCCATGACTCGTCGGAAATTTCATCTTCAAATAATAGATTGACACCACCGTCCGAAGTGCATTTAGACCAGATCGGCCGAGAATGGTATTATAGACGGACGGAGTCCTCACAACTAGAAAATCGACCTACGCTTTGGCCAGTTTCGGATGTTGCCCTGCCGTCACAGCTAAAGTTATTATGCCTTCGACTGGTACGGTGTTGCTAGTGAATCCTACCAGCGGAAAATTCATAGGCCCCAAGCAGTCATCGGGTAAGAATATTTTCGAGAAGGCATCGTAAAATAATACATCGGTCGAGCTTCCATTATCTACCAAAATGTAGTGTACATCGTAGTCGGCAATGTTCAAAAAAATTACAACCACTTCATTGTGCGAAAATTGGATCCCCTAGCCGTCCGCCTCGGTAAAGGTCACGGGTTCCGTGGTCCTTCACCTCTTCACTGGTCCCTCGGATCCGCTGGCCTCTCCTTGTTGAAGTCCCTCCGAGATAGTTTGATGACGTCGAGAGGCGGTCGATCTTCTTATTGGTTCTCTCCACTTAGTGGTAACGCCCTCAGTCGACCCTCCCGCTCTTCAGGCCGTCTCCGTAGGAATCGGCCAAGTCTCCCTCGCCTAACGAGCTCTTCGATCTCATTCTGGAGTTGGATGCACTCCTCAGTGTCGTGACCATGGTCACGATGATAAAGATAGAACTTGTTGAGATCGCGCTTGCTGGGATGGAAATGCATCCTCTTCGGCTTCGAAAGTTGTTTCCTGATTT
This sequence comes from Cocos nucifera, assembly GCA_006176705.1. Lineage (NCBI taxonomy): Eukaryota > Viridiplantae > Streptophyta > Magnoliopsida > Arecales > Arecaceae > Cocos > Cocos nucifera. Next base: position 432,345 of record QRFJ01000054.1, on the reverse strand, counting down.
TTATCAGCACTTAGGTCTTCGGAGTGTTAAGGGGGGCGTAGTTGTGAAATCTTCGTCGGAGAGAACTTCGGCGCTGGAAAGAATCTCGGCGTGCCCTTCCATCGAGGTTTCCCTACCTCAGGATCCGAGGGGGAGTTCGAGCTCACCTGCGATCAAAAGGAGTCCGAAAATGGGACCGAGCTTTACTCCGCTTTCCTTCTTCGGTGGGCCTGCCCGGTCCGTCGATTCGCTGCTTACCGCTGGCTTCATTATCTTTGGCCTTGAAGGCCTCCTTTGCCCGGACATAACCTTCAGCCTGAGCTAGCATGTCAGCAAAATCCCTAGGATACTTCTTTTTCAGGGAGAACAGCAAGTCATTCTTCTGAAGGCCGCCCTTGAGGGTGGCCATGGTGACTGACTGATCCCGATTTTGGACCTCTAATGCGGCAGCATTAAATCGGATGACATAAGCCCGGATAGATTCCCCCTCCTTCTGCCTAATGGCAATCAAGAAATCCGAACCTCGATGTGGATGTCGACTACCGACGAAGTGGACTGCAAACTGTTGGCTCATCTGATCAAACGATAAGATGGTACTCGGCTTAAGCATCGAGTGTCAGTTTCTGATAGCTCCCTTAAAGGTAGAGGGGAAAGTCCGATATAAGATAGCGTTTGGAGCACCATGGAGCAACATCATTATCCGAAAGGCTTTCAGATGGTCGATCGGATCGGTGGTCCCATCGTAACTCTCGAACTATGGGAGCTTGAAGTTCGGCAGGACCGGTTCCTACATAATTTTCTGCAAAAAAGGAGGGTCAGTACAAATATCATTACCACGTGAGGAGGAAGTATGACGAAGTTCTTCGATTCGTCGGCTCATTTCTAAGAGCCTTTGATCCAAGAGATCTTCACGATCTTTGATCTCCAAGATTTTTTGGTAGAATGGGTGTGAAGCTTCCCCCTGGATCGAGTCATGGTTCGAGCAGGGGGCCTCCATCCTCTGCTTTCCTCTTCTAGGGATCGGAGTTTGGATAGCCCGAGCTGGCCGTTCCTAATTCGGACCGCAGAGTTCTGGAGAATCCCATGCCGGTTGAGTCGATGCCAGGGCCTGTCGGTGCATGGCCTGCACCGCCTATATCACCTCCATGAGGCTACAAACCTGCTAAACGAGCAGGTCGAACTGCTCCGCATCCACTGCAGCTATAGATGGGACCTAGGTTGCCGGGGCTGGAGCGGGCGCAGACGAATCTGAATGGGATCAGGCCGTGGAGGCCGTCGATCGTTGGGTCGAAGTTCTCCTAGGAGGCATTTTCTCTCGGAAAAGAGTTCTAGAGGGAAAGAAGGAAGATCTCTAGATAGGGGAGAGAGAGATCGTCGCTGAGTACTTCTTTAAGAATAAGGAGCCTCAAGAACACCTCGAGAACAGAGTGGCCCTTCCTCTAACACCAAATCTGTTGGTGCAGAAATTGGTTGTCGTCGGATCCAGCTGGAGCAGAGGATGACGAGGTCGCCGTCGGAGACCTGAAAAATAAAGTTTCATCCGAAGCCGATGGGGGGTGGCTCCGGCAGGACCCTCCGATGATCAAGTCAGCTCTTCTGGCCAACAGATATGGAGTGCTTTGGAATGAGTTCGACAGAATTTAGAGAAGGAGAGGAGAGCTTAGAGCCTAGAGAAAACGTATCTGGAGGGTCCTTTTTTATAGACGGAGCTTGATTGATGGTGATAGACATGCCGCCTGCTGACGAATCGCTCGAGGGCCGCATGAAGTTTGGTACGGAGAGAAAGGCATCACCAGACGGATAGTGACAGCCATATTGGTGGGTCGTGGATCGTATGGGACTGATTACGAAGAGAGTGGTGTTGCCAATAATGGTGGCCATGTCGTCGGATCGTCGGCCGCGTGGTACTTGTAGTGGTGGCCATGTCATCCGATCGTGGGCTACGTGGTGCTTGTTACGGAGGAAAAGATGCCGTTAGACTGGTAGTGGCGGCCATACCGCCGAGGTTCAACAGCCGTAGGGGAAGAACGACGTATATCCATTTCAGGGGAGCTCGGACTCCTAAGGGGGATACGTCTGGAGGGGATCATCTGAAAGGAGTTCGGCTCTTGGAGGAGTCCATCTACAGGAGCGATCCGGAATGAGTTTGGCTCTTAGAGGAGTTCGGTCGAAGAGGAGGCTCGGAAGGAGTTCGACCGAAGGGGAGGCTCGAAAGGAGTTCGACTCTTGTAGGAGCTCGGCCAAAGGAAAAGCTCGGAAGGAGTTCGGCTTCTGTGGGAATTCGACTGGAACTTGATCGCTGAGGAGTTCGGCCGGGGCACGACCGCTGAGGAGCTCGGCCAAAGGAGCTCGATCTTTAAAGAGTTCGGCAGGCTGAAGGAGTTCGGCTGGGGCACGACCGTTGAGGAGTTCGGCTAAGGCTCATCCACTGAAGCTCTTCCGTGGCTACCGATTGCATTAGGCTGAGCATCGAACTAGACTTCGGTAGGAGTAGAGTTTATCCCCAACAAGATTATAACTAGATAACAAGATTCACACCCCAGCCATAGACACAACTAATCAAATATTCTCATTCACACTCAAACATGATCACAACTGGATATCCATTTCACATAAATCAGGTTATAGTTCAACAAAAATATTAATTTCTGTTAGAATATTCAAAACTAAATTGTTATTCAAACCATAATAAGAGAGCTTACTGAATAGCGTAGTATGGTGTAAGTCATTACGGTGTCATTTTGTTGTCCATCTCTCAATTTAGTAAGCAGGAAGTAAAATTTATTATTATTTTTAATCACTTCTCCCAGTAAGTATTTTGTTGCTATCATACCATCTATCATTTAGATTTGAAGATCTTACTAAGCGTTTATTATACTACTGAAATCCGAAGAAACCTATACTACCAGAAAATAATCTAATAGGTTCTTAAGTTGATGAACGCAATATGCAAAAATAGAACATTGGACATTTCAACATATGGGTTATAATATAACATCCAACAATATAAATACGTATCCAGATCATGCCCAATTCTCTCTCTCTCTCTCTCTCTCACACACACACACACACACACACACACACACACACACACAACAACCTTCATCGCATAAAGGCTGCAACCCTATAACCGAAAGAACACTAATTGTGATGCTGACCGAGAGAGGAGATGAACACCAAGAACGCACATCCAAACCATGCTCGTATCTCGTATCTGCACCCAAGAATTGCTACTGACGGACGATGAGCAGGATGACCTCATTGTTTTTGGTAGGATAAAATTGTCTCCTCAAATTGCGGCAGCCCACGATGCATACCCATCCAATAATAAAAACATGGAACCTTCTCAAACCAACAGCGATAGATACATCAGATCATAACAATGGCCTTCCCACTCCTGATGGCATTGGTGACAAGAGTTAACGTATCATCCTTCCAGTTTAGGCTTAAGACACAATGATCAAACTCAGCATATATCTCTTTTCTTGATGGCATGGTATCTCCATTCAGTCCCAAACCCATCTCAAGTTGGCATCTTGTAGCAAATCATAACGAGCTAACAGACCCTCGTGGGAAGAAAAATAAACACAAGTCTGCAATTACTAGAATCAAACTCAGCTTTTTCAAACCCAGTCGAAGATAACGAGTCAAATATTACATGATACAAGTGATAAAGATGTAGCATTTCTATAAACAGCTAAAGCTGTGCAGTTTGATTTGGTTGCGATCAGGTATAACCAGCCATTCCAACGGTCGAGCTTGCCCTGTTGGTTTTCCTAGCAGCCTGACTAGTAGCTTTGGAAAAGTACATGTAGTAGTACACATTCAGTATCATGGTGAAGACCACAAAGACTGCTCCGGCAATGAATACTCCTTTTCTCAGAGACTCACAAGTCCAGTTTGAAGCATAGATCACATGCCTGTACTTTGTGTGGTATGCATTCTTTGTCGCACCAGCTAATAGGCATGCCTCAGCAATCAAGAAAGTTAGCCTGCCAAAGAAAACATGTTCATTTCCATAATGCATTCCAAGGTAAAACACAGTTGTAATTTTTATAACTAGAATGATGAATTTGTGAGAATATGATCCTATAAGAAAGGAAGATCACCATGAGGAGGAAAAATATATGATTGACCAGGCTCGACTTCCACCAGGAGCTAAAGGTTTGCCAAAGCACATACACTTTGTGACTCCCATGAGTATAGCTTGACTTGAGAAAAGAAACAAGAAAGCACCAACTCCATAGCCAGTTGCAACATCTGAATCATAAACACAGTATGTGGCATTGAACTTATCGGTAATAATGGTGCCCTGGCATGCAAAACAGATAATTTAGTAATGCCAACGAACAAATCCTGGTTAATAGCTAGTAGATATGGATGACACGGTTCTCTTCGATAAAATGGTTTATACGTCAATTGGCATTTGTATCCAACCACAGCTTACAACTTTTGCAAGAAATGTTGATAAATAAGCCTCGTAAACCTCTGATAAGTCTTGAAATAGTGGCACCCCAGCCCAACAAAGAGAAAACCATTAATGGTATTAGGCAGATTTGCCATACTAATTGGTACTGTACTGTATCAAGCATACCATATCATACCATTATCCAGCCTTATACCATATTGACACTTTGTATGTCTCACCGTCTCGTACCATGCTACATGCTAACATTGTATAATAAGATGGTACGGAATTTGGTACCGAAAAAGATGAATCTTATTAAGAACTATGGAAATATGCTATTATTAACTACTTGAGTTTCACTCCTTATAGAGAGAAATTGATTACGAGGGGTGAGAAGGAACCCCAAAACAATCAATGTCCATCCCTAAAGCCAAGGCCCGACAAACAAAACACGAAACATGATGAGCATAGAATAGCCAAAAGACAGTCTCAATAATCCAGCGAGCTGTGGAAACACACTTGCTTCCTCATTTTTAATTATTGTTTTGGTGACCACGAACCAAGCCAGTTGTCATCGTCACATGCCTGTAGCCGGATGAACAGAAGCCGGGGCCTAGAATTACATCTACCTTTTGACATCCACTTTGAGTCCTTCCCTTGCTTTTTTACCCACTTTCTAACTTCTGCTGATGTCATATTCTATTTATATGAAACTTACAGCTGACTAAGAAAGTAAGTTCATCAATTTAAAGACTTTTATTCTACATAATTCCTTATACGAATTAGCTTTATGAGTCATTTCCTGTAATAGAATAATATATAACAATGTTATATGATACTTCTACATTCTAAAAGAAGAAGAAATCTATCTCAAGCCATTCACTCTTGAATACTACTAGCATCCATTTAACTTTTAATAATGTGTGACACTTAAAGAAGGTTATACAGACTAAATCAAAGACAATGTGAAAGCGCAACAGTTTGAGCGCCCATTTCCATTTGGGCAAGTAAACTTTATATATTGGGTAAGAAATAACTTGATAATAATCTAAATGTAGAAGTATGGTCAAAAAAAAAAATAAAAATAAAAAATTCAACAACAAATCTGAATCCAGATTCTCTGCAGCTTTCCACAATTTCAAAAATATCAAGCTATTCAAAATAGCTCTTTTCACCTCACACCGAAATCAAGCTCCATCAAATATGAAGCATGCCCAGCTTGACCCAACAAATAAGCTTGATTACACCTCTAGACATCAGTAATTCAAAGGACACACTTAAGCCATAATCGTGATTATTTATCAAAGTGCTTACACTACTAAACACTAGAAGAGCTCCAAAGGATAGATGTCCTATGTATACCTTTGTAAGAAAGTGTGAAAACTACATTCAAACACACATAAAATATGGAATTGCACAGGAGCTCTTGAATGTCTCTTTACATAGATTTATAAATAAAATTTAACATAAAAAATCTATCAGGTGCTCAAGCCAAGAAGAACAAGGCCAGAGAAAGATTAAAATAGCCCTAAACCTACAATTGCCATATGATATGTATGCAGGATGGCTCAAAGTAGAAATATGGAAGATGAATCACACTTTCACAATCCAAGCTACTGTGCCAGCACGCACTAAAAATATCACAAACATCCAAATGAAAAAGCCACTGCAAGATTCCAGTTAAATCCCAGATTGAAAGCAGGTACTTATCAATATGTCAAAATGTGCATGCATGCAGTTGGGGGGAGAGGTGTTTGGCAGAATCAAGCAAAAGCCACAAATATGATGCAATTTGAAAGTGACAAATCCAGAACGACTACTTCGTTCAAGCCATAAATCTATCATCATTTGTGTTATTAAGCACAAAGAACACAAATTACACAATAAATTTGCACTGGCAAAGCCTTCTCTTGGATGTGGTCAACCACTAACATAAAGGTGATGCAACAGCAACGTATAGCTGAAAGAATCAAGCACCGTAGTCATATGTGCAGGCCAATGCACTAGGCATCAGTACATAATTAATCTGCTATTAGGAATACCAGCTCAGAAGTACCAAATAGACCTATAGATAACAACTTATCACTTGTATTTTATCAAAAATGCATGCACACACAATTTACTGTTCGAAAAGAAGTAAGGCAACAGGGAAAATAAAATAGAACAAAATAAAAATCGGAGAAGCTTCAACAATGCTAAAAAGTAACCGTAATTCCCTAAGTATTGCCGTATGGTTGCATGGGATGAAACAGAGAACTCATACAACAAGCTTGTGCATTGACCGAGCATTACGTTTTAAAATGTTATATTTAAATCTTAATCAGATAGTCCGCTCCCACTTCCCTCGTGTAGGTTTTCAAATTTTAAAAAATCCATGCAAAACATGTGCTATCCATTCAATCAAGAGCTAACTCCCTACTCCACCCTCCTCTTTTCAAATCATCATTTAAAATTACAATCAAGGTCAAAATTTCCATCTTCCATTCAGCAATGCTGGAATTCTGATGCAAATTTAAACCTTCCATGCTAATAGCGGTGTTCTGTTACTACATTGCAAATGACCGTAAAAGATACATATTCTTTTCTAGTCAAGTGTATATAACTTTCAAAAAAAAAAAAAAAAAAAAAGGACTAATAGATCAAATAAGTACTAAATTCATCGAGTCACCTTGTTCCATACTTCCATCGACAGAGACCTTTCTCATCCCAGTTTTGAGCAGGGATGGCAAAATTTAAGCCCCTGGTCTAAATCAACTTCATAAACCCGATGGTATTGCATCCCATAACAAGTGCATACCAACCGGAGTTGCCCCAACTTACAGCGCGACGACCAAAATGCAAGGTTCCACATAAGGCGAAGCTCATAGTCGTAGAATTTTCAAATGAATCTCAGTCTATAATTCTAGAAAAATAGACCTCAAGAAAGAGGCGCAGCAAAATCACAAAGATCTTGTTGGAGAAACCCCTCCATCCGACCTCAAGCGAATGAAACGCTACTTTACTGATGACAAAGAAGAAGGTGAAACCGATAACAAGAACGGAAATGAGGGATTGGAGGGCTTACGGTGCTCCTGCGGCGTTCGGCGGCGATTGCGAAGCCGAAGGCGGTGAGACTGAGGGCGACCACGAGGATGTGGACCAGCGTAGAACCCTTCCCTTCTCCCATCCCCCACCCCCGCCCTCTCTCTCTCTCTCTCTCTCTCTCTAAAGAAGTAAGAAGGAAGCGAACCAGAGAGAGAAAGAAGAACAGTGTGGGATGGTGTGGATTGCGAGGTGTGAGTGCGAGGGACAGCCCGGACAAAGTTGCTTGGGGAATAAAGACACCAGCAGCAGTGCCGCCTACTTTTTGTACGCCGAATTCTTTAATTGCATAGTTGGAATCTTGGCAGCATGCCATTGTCCTCTTGCTTCTCCGGCATTAACGCTGTATTACTACGTTAATTAATATTTTTAATTAAGTTAATATTATTTAATAAGTTTATGATTCAAAAAACCTTGGAACCAGCATTATGATTATTTTTTATAACATTAAATACGTTTCTTATTTATAGCAAAATTGAAAGTTTATATCTATTATAATATTTTTTGTATTTAGAGGATACATTGCTTGCGACCAGCCGAGTCAAGGATTCGGAAAAAAAAAAAAAGAAAAAAAAGCTCCCGATCCAAAATTTTTATGATATTTCTATATTCATAATTTTATCCTTCCTAGAATTTGACTGCTAACCCGATGCTGGTGAAATTGAAAGCTTAAATACCAGAGATTTTCTCTCTTTTGTACTCTTTCATTCATTATTGGTGGGCTCTCTTTGGTCGCCTCTGTGAAGGCTAAACCATATAGGTGCTAATGTCTCCATACATACTCTTTGTTTGCTCAAATAATCCTAGATCTACTTTCTTTGCATAATAAAATCAGCCATCCTTATTATGCCAGCTACCACTGATAGGCATGCCTCTGTACTTGGAAGTGGTTTAGATTCAAACTATAATAATAGCATCCTCATCATATTTATCATTTATTGGTATTTGTATTTTGATCCTACATGATTTTTTGTGAGTCTTCCGCATCAACTGAGATCAACTAATATATTTTGCCCACATTTAATTACTAAGCTACGCGATCCCCAAAAAGTACAACAATAGGCGGGGCCAAAGTGTCCTAAAAAAAGGCCCGGCGACCCTTTTGAAAGGCACCTGAATTAGTGAGGTCCAACAATTACATGCAACTTCTTCTGATCAGATCAGCTCTGGATCTCACCGGCAAGATACAGAAGAGAGCTTATGCTGAAGGGAAGTCAGGGTGAAATTTCAGTTACATGGAGAAAAAAAAAAAAAAAGGCAGTATGAAGACCAAAATTTATAGGGATTTGCACTGATCCAATAATTCGTCTGGGATTTCTCTAGAAGCTCAAGAGACATATCAAGATCATTTAAGAAGTTTAACGAACTTCATGAGGATCAAAAAGAAATTATATCCCACACAGCATACATCATGTGGCTGTGCACATCCAAAATAATAGCTGCCCGTTCCTATAGATGGTGCATCAAGATGAGCGCTTGATAAATAGGGCTCATAGAAATGAGCGATTGTGATTAGCAGTGTGCATGGCCATATAATGCATGCAATGTAGTATATAATTTCTTAAGACCAAGGCCAAATATGAGGACTAATAGTATTGCAAGCATTCTAGTAAATAATATCTTCAACTAAGCATCATACCTGCAAAAATAAATATTCTCTTTAAATCATAAAAAGAAAAAATTCTGCAAATCGACACATATATATTACACCAGCGCGTTCAAGCTCCTGCATGCTGCAACTAGCAAATAACAAAAGCTATCAAAACATTGGTGGGATCACCTCCAAATTTTGTAACATCACACCTTAGTCTTGTGTTCAGGTCTATGACCGTTCTCAAAATCTACATGTACAAAGGCACGCTCAACTTCTGGCAGCTGTTCAAGCTTTTCTTGCAGTGTTTCACCAATGTCGTGTGCTTGGCTCAAAACCATATTCCCAGGCAAGACAATGTCCACCTCAACGAAGTATTCTGAACTAAAACTATATGCTCTAACCGTAGCAATATGCTTGATTTCTGCATGGTGATTCCAGATGAGATATGTCAACTTTGTTAAGAAGTCGGGTGGTGCCGTTTTCCCAATTAAAGACCATACGTTCTCCATAACAGTCCTTGCCCATGCACACATCGTGTACAAAGCTATCTGCAACAAAATCCAACACCCCATTGGTATGTTTGTAGATGGATCATCTGCTAGCTTCATTGCTAGAAAAATTGTAGGATAGGAATTAGAGACAATTTAATATATAATTGAGGTCAAGTCTTGAGCAGTACTTATAAAAAAATTCCTTTGGAAATAATTGAGCTTATAGATTTTCAAACATGAGTGTTAGTGTACTTTTGGTTGTTCATTCAGGCATGCATCTTTGTATTTGTATTTGTAACTGTTTGTATTTGTCGATAGACTATTTCTGTGATGGTATATGAACAAATGTGCTTTGCCATGCAGCTTACCAGTATTGCTCCAGCGGGATCTATCCACCAATAGAATTTAATGGCAAGCAAGGCTGCTGCTAGACCAATGGAGTTAGTGATGACATCAAATGAGTGATCTTGTGCATAAGCTCTAACAATTTCATTCTTGAAGTTACGGCAATAAAGCATGAGCACAAATTTCACAATGGTAACTGAAGTCATGATGCCTATCATCCATTTCTCTTTCATCTGATCAATAGCATGGTGGGCCTGCAAAATGATGATTGATCATGAAAGAATGGTTAAAATCTTGATAAGGTATATACTAAACTAATTGAATGTTAAAATTAGAAGCTAAGCATCATCAAAATACTATAGTTCTATATATTCACGATTAGTATATTAACGATAAGCTTAGGTTATTTTATTTTGTTATATTATTGTTTACGGGAAAGCAATATATATCCTATTTGGTCTTGTGTATAAATCAAATGATTATTGTTGCAGTCGAGGGCTCGTGGCTCAGATGGATCGATCTTCGCTTCTACATGTAAGTAATATTGTTTGTTTCGATCTCTGACATATGGCACGGGGTCTCATGGTTTTGTCCTTTGAAAAACACCTCACGAGGGAGAGAAGGTTCCATTCCATAAATATAAACCAGAGTTCCTTTTGACTCACAATCGATATGGATCTAAAGATGCCATTCTCTCACAATAATTATCATCTTTTTTTAAGAAAATCTTAACATGCAACTTAAAGGTTAATAAAAAACAGAATAAAGATGGAAGGGGCATGTTAAATACATCATGACATGACATGGATCGGTTAAGAAATATATACCTGCATGAGGAGCTGTCTACCAGACTCTAATAGTACTTGTAGGCCAAGAGTAGCCATCACGGAAGCAAAAACTATAATGCCCTGCAAAGAAATAGCAAATGAGTTTAACTTTCACAGAATCAAAGGTTTGATTAGCTCCATGTCACAGTTCTGTACCCTCCCTAACTTATGCCTCATCCTGTTCACCGTTTGTTGCCAATGCCAGACACAGAATGTAAGTAGAAAAAGAGATCGAGGTGGGAGGGATTGAACGCTATCGACACCTATCAATATATTGGAAGTTGTTGATCAAATCACTGTTTTAAGGGTGATCTTCAGGATTTAAAAAACACCGAAGTTGTAAGAGTACCTCTGCTAAAATTCCTTATTCATTTTGAGGAGGTACCACATAGAAGTAGCATCCATCATCTAAACAAGCCCCTAAACATGTTGCTATTCTAGCAGTGATAAATGTTTTGCTAAATGCGTAAACTCCAACAGCCTCCATGTGGAATGATTAGATTGTTTGGTTCATTGTAATTTTGATTAAAGTAGGATGGATGACCTATCGAATTAAAACTGGAAACTTACCACTGGTTGCATTCGTTTTTTCCCGATTGGATAACTATATTGGTTAGGCTTCTTCATGGCATATGATGTAAACAAAAGAATAAATCCTGATAGAAGATCCAAAAGAGAGTCCAATGTGGAAGCAATCACCGCCAAGGATTTGCTTTCAATCGACGCATACACTTTCGCCACAAAAAGGACCAGATTAGCTATGTTTGAAATGTTAATTGCCATCCTTTCACTGTTTGCTAGCTGTTTTAGTTCATCCTGAAAATTCAAAGAAAGATGAATTAATATTCTTGGATGATCTTGAGATGATTTTTTGAAGAACATTAAACTTGAGGTGTGCACAGAAAACATAAATCTTGATACAAAAGCCTAACAACACGTACCTCTGTAGGGGCTCCCTCTAAAGAACCTAGTTCGGTGAAGCTTTCCATTTCAGTCAATCCCTGCAGAAGCTTCTGCTGCTTCTTATAGTACCTGGCTATTTTACTTTTCTTACCTATTCAAAGAAAATAAAGAATGAGAACCTATATATAAAATATCATAGCAATAAACAAAACATGCCGGTCCCTGATGGATGATCATTGTTTTATATGTATCAACCAATTGAATACCTTAGTACTCAATGATGTAATAGCCGATGCTTATAAAATATTCGGTCAGAGCATGCCTCTTCTGAGAGAAGTCAGAGTTAGTATTTGAGTTATGACAAGTGGTTGGTTAAGTAGATATAATTTAAAATTTTAATTTCGGTAGGAACTCAGCAAGCATTGTGGTCTCTTTCTTTCCTCCAAAAAAAGGAAAAAAGAAAGAAAGAATTCAGGAAAGCTAAAAAAAAAAGACATGAGTCTTTATCTTTTGGAACCTCCATGGACGCGGAGAAAATGGAAAAAATGCTGTTATATTTGCTTATAGGACTTTAGAAAGTGTGTGAATCAACTAACGATTGGAAAACCATTACTATTATTTTTCTAGGTAAATAACTATATTGATTTGCTGGAGCATTTGCTTACGTTTAAATCATGGCCCATTTCATGTTGCTGGAGTATCTACTTATCTGCCCCTTGGTGCGTCGGTCCCGGTCCATTGACACATTGACACACTGATTTATTTACCTTCTTTTTTTCGGTAAGAGAGTTACATAGCCTAGAAGTCAAGTTAGGTGTATTTGCTTGACCACGGTGACCTACATTAAGTCGCTTTAGTTACGGTTCTCTTTCCTTTTTCATTTTAATTTTCAATTTTTTATTGTTAGAAATAAAAATATAATATATTTAGCATAGTTGATTAATTTTTAAAATATAAATATCATGATAATAATGAAACTAAAGGTAAGGATACAATTATGGTATGGTGGTAATAGAAAAGATGGTATTAGACATCAATTACAATGTAATTGAGACGATCATGAAAATGATGAGCGTAAGTTTTATATTTTTAAAATATTTTTATTAAAACAGAAATTCTAATACTATTTCTATATTTTTATTTTAAAATGAAAAATAAGAAAGAAAAAAACGATGCCAAATTGGCTTAAGAAAAGCCGAGATGGTGGATTCTCTTTCCATTTTCCATGGCAGGATCCAAAAAAAAAAAAAGAAAAAAATTACAAATCGACGTAGAAGCAAACAAATATAAGGGAACAAAAAAGGAGCACGACGTACCGAGAGTCATAGGGAACACAACGGAACCGTTGGTGTGATCTTTGGGAACTTGCGGCACCTCGAAATCACTTGCGCTGATCCTCCATGATGGCCTGGTTGGTTGCATCATCATGGCTGCTTCCATCCTCATAGGGGAAAGGAGCTCCATCCGATAGTCCGTGGACTCACTGCGGAGATCCATTGCCATTGCCATTGCTTCCTCTCTCTATGGACTGCGCTATTCTTAGTAGATGAAGAAGAGAGAAGCCCAAGCTAACATGCTACCCTATCCTCGCTATATAAAGCTTTTGTACGAGGGGGGTGGAAGTGGGTTAGGTGGAGGCAGCATGAGAGGCAGCATGGTTTAACAATATGGGATGACGATGGACAGCATGCTGAGAACACGGAACGGATGTGGGGGAGGTTAGCTTTTAAACAAAATATCTATGTGAAGGTGAGGAATGTCGATCGTGTGGACAGGCAAAGATTCTATCAAATAGGCCATATGTGGAAGGCTTGAACAACAATATTCAAACCTGAATTGATCAACCAGATGGTGGAATTAATGATGCAATCTAACCCATCTCAAGCTATGATACAATTAAACAATAACGGTGATGATAGCCGTGACAATGACACAAGCTGACCTAGTTTTAGTTCCTAAGTTTTATAGCTTCCACAGGTTGAACGTTCATTGGTGCAGTTCAAACATTTGGGACGGTTTGCATGGTTTAATTTTCAAGAGCAATGGGAGCACCTCCAACGATTTCAAAGATGTGATGCGAGAAGCATTGCCCTCTTTTTTTATTTTCTTTGGCGAATATTTTTTATCAATTCTTGGAACCTGGTATGCTATTTATGGTTTGTCATACATGATACGAACCAAAAAAAAAAAAAGGTTGTATGAGATCAACAAACGTTTCAAGACTGCAATGTTAAACATATCCCGAGCAAGTCTAATGCAACATTGATCAAAAACTAAGTCCTTGACCTAATAAGAATTGTTATATATTCTGTCCTTTATTTTTGTGTCTGTGGCTTGTGGGCGGATGGGGATACAATAATGCATGCAGTGAATGGGAGCACCAACGCTTCATCCGTGCCTCCACTCTTCACATCTTTATTTTTTAAACTTTAAATAGCAAATAATGAGATTGGTTTGCAAGTCTAGGTGGATGCTAATCAAACCTCACAAAGTAAATAAGAGTTTATTTATATTAATTCTGCAAGCCCGCACAAGCAAGCAGCGCGTTGTGCTCTGCTACCGTGCATTTAGATCTCTTCTTAGCATTCGAGCCAATAAAATCCATGCCTCGTGTAACGGCTCTTCCCCCTGAAAATCTCGAGAGAAGAACGATAGTTTTGGCGGGCTTCTTCTCCTCTTGGCCTCTATCTGTTCCACTCCTCTTCTTAAGGTAGAGCAGAGGAAGGTGGAACGGAGGACTAGAATCTCCTGGTGAAGCTGGCTCTTCCCAAATCTATCGTAAATGAGAGACGGTCCCAAAGCTCCCAGGTCCTCTCCAAACCGCGTTTCGTCCAATTAGCTGGATAATTCAATCAAAACTTCCCCTTGATCATCATCACATAGAATGGCATGCTTTCTATTTGAAATTCTTAAAAAGCTAAATTTTTCTAAATCCGATATCCACTACCTCATCTTTAATCGAAGTTTCTTTAGGCATAAAAACAGCTTAACTGAGTAGGAAAAACATCCATTAGGTACATTTGTGGTCATTACGGTGCTCCGTTGTAATATTTTGCAAAAAAATGATATTTAAAATATTTAAATATATTAAGATATTATTTTTTATTATTTTTCTCAGTCGATCAAGAATCCACAGTGGTGAGAGTTCCGACCTAGAAGCCGAGGACAGAGCTGCCATCGCCATTGGGGGAGGCAGTTGGGGATGGGAATGATGGGGCAAGAGCCGCTAGGGTGGGGGGAGTCTTGGGGGCATGATAGGGTCCGAATCTAGAAAATGATAGCAACCGGCTGCATTGATGATGGCAGCGAAGATCAACTAAGAGGAATCATCTTCGCTTTCTGCTAGTGACTTCCAATTTCACAATCCTTATAGGTAGAATTCGCTCTAAATCCACAAAGATGAAGAGATTTATTGGAAGTGGTGATGATAATACTCATGACTTCTTCCATAAAATTATCAATTATCATAAGAAGAACAACCGGATATCTCATGTCACTTGGAATCGTCAAACTGTTTATGGTCTTAACTAAATCATAGAGGCTTTCTCTTCTTACTCCAAGGACATCTTTGACAAACCTATGGATTGCTCTCTGGATCTTAATTAATTAGGAAGTACTCTATTCTTCATTTGCTCCTAATCTTCAAGTACGTAGATCAATTCAAGGATTTATCTCCATGGAGTATACAAAACTTCATAATGAAAGAGAAAACCAAATAATACAAGAAAAACTTATCATTCAACTTTTGTACAAAAATCTTCCAACAAGAAACACCAAAATTTTTATAAAAATTTTTTGAAATCTCTCAAAAAGCCTCTCAGTACCTTCAGAACGTCACCAGCTTTTCAACGCAACAAACGGTTCATCAATCGGAGTTATATAGACTCCAGAAACTCAAAAATAATATTTCAGTATGAAATTCAATCTTAAACACACTCAAAATCGATCTGGATCGTCTGATCATGATCGGCTTCTTCCTGGGTCATCGGATTGCGCACAACAGTTCTGATCAGACTCAGATCGAATCTCAAACATCGGATTGCGATCGACTCAAATCAGAGCCGTTGGATCATGATCGGTCCATGGAATAGTACCATGGACCGCATAAAATGCAAGAGAAATGACCAACTGGTCCATGCAGGTGCCTGGGAGCTAGCGGTCCACGATGGACCCTGCTCCATAGTGGGTTGGGCACCTACGTGGCTTTCTCCCATGCGGCTCCCGTGCGTGCTCGGACGCTCGGTCGGCCCAACGTGCAGCTGGCCTAGTGCCGCTATGCATGATCGGTTTGGACTGCACCATCGTCGTCTAGCACCACTTGTGAGCCTCTCCATGGGCCCGAGGGCCACATATCCCATTTTGATATTTTTTCATGCATATTTTTTTCATCTGAATTTCGTCTAGACTGTTCTTAGGTTTATTGGACTCCGTTCGTTATCTTGAATTTTATTTTAAACTTATTATGGACCAAATCTCGAGATATTTTTCTCAACATCTAAACTCTTTGGTGGACTTTTTACAAATTACTTTTATCAAAAGTAGATCAATTCTAGAGAATATCTTCAGCGCTAATGAGGTCATTCATCTTCCAAGAAAATGCATTGAACCTGGTTTAGTTTGCAAGCTAGACTTTTCTAAGGCTTTTTGACAGACTTGCCCTCTCATATTTCATGGAAATGCTGCATCAGAGAGGCTTCCCTTTAAAATGGTGAGGGTGGGTTGAAAATCTATTTATTTCATCTGAAGTGGCTGTTCAATTCCGTGACGACTATGGAAACTGGATACCTCGTAGGAAGAGAATACATCAAGATGATTTTTTATCATCTTATCTTTTTATTCTTGCTGCTGATTCCCAGAGTCGTCTTCTAAACGAGGCAGCTCTCCCTCACATTTTTTAGGACCTTAGAAATCTTCATATCATTAGGGGATCTAAAATTTTTTAATATGTTGATAATACTCTTATTTTTGCCAAAGCAAAGGAAGAAAATATTTTAATTCTTAAGCTAATTCTTTACTATTTTGAATTGATCATCAATCCCATTCATGATATTCCATACCGATCCGAATCAACCGATACATTCCATACTATACCATACCAGCGAGAAATCAAAACGATTCAGATCAATTTTTTAGAAAATAATTTGAATCGAATCGAATCGATTGGTATGATATGATATGGATTGGTACCGAATGGTTTGATCGATATAAGATGATATAGTACGGTATTGGTATGGATAATTTTTTTTTTTTTTTTATCATTGAGTAAATTTTTTTATTAGCAGTATAGTATGGTATGATATCATATCAGACTAGCTGGTTACTGATATAGATATCGGTACCAAATTCACGATCCTTGATTCTACTATTAATCATTAAAATTGTTCTGTTGTGGTTATTGGACCTTCAAATAGTCTGGCATATCTATGCCTCTTGGTTAGACTGTTGTCCGTCTTTGCTACCTCTAATCCATCTCAGACTGCCTCTCAAAGGAAGTCATTTCTTCGGATTGGATGCCTTTGACTCCAAGCTGGCTATATGAAAAAGCAAATTTATCTCATTTGGTGGAAGGCTCATTCTTGTATGCTATGCTTTCTTCTCTTCTGGTCTCTCCATCTGGGTCATCAAGAAATTGGATAGAATTAGAGCCTTCCAAAGGAAAGGCTCTAACTCAGTAAATTGCATCAAAAAATTGGATAGAATTAGAGCCTTCCAAATTAGTTGTAGAATAGTTCTACAAAATTATTTAGAATAAATTTTAATTTGATATGATTAAATTTAAATCTTATTTTTTAGATGTTTATGAGATAATTTAGATCTAAAAACATGCATGATATGATACATGAGATGTATGCAAAACATGTTTTTAGTTAGATCAATTTTTATATATATGATATATGATGTAGATCTAACTAGTTTTGTAGATTTATCATATTTTTGATTAAGACGTGCCCCTTGGCCGTCCGATCATAAAAATAAAGTGGGGTTTAAAGGCCCTCTCCTTCTATTCGATGGGGTATTCTTATGGTGTGCAGGGGTGCTGCGCGTTCGTCCTTAATCAGAAATTTAAAAAAAATATTTTCTGCAAAATTCTAGATCCTGAAATTCTAGAATTATATATATATTTTGTTTATAAACCTTAAACTTAATTAAGAATTAAGATTATGAAATATATTAGGTCTAAAATTAAAAATTTTTAGATCTAAGATATATTCATAGAATTGGGTTCGGACTTGGATAACTCAATTAAGTCTAGCGGTTGATCAAATCGAATCAGAAGTTGGTTAGGCAGGATCAAGAGTGCTTAAATTGACCAGCTTAATAGGATTAAGTTTAGGTCAAGGTTGAGTCACATGAGTGATCGATCGAGTTAAGATTTAATTAGGCTCAGTGATTAGAGTCTGGATTGTAGGCTAATCCAATTGATTCTGGCTCAACAATTTGGTGTCTAAGATAAGTTTGGCAGATATGACTGACTAATTTTTAATTGAGAGCTACTCGACTCAAATGCGATCTTATCGAGTTAATGGCATATCCCTTCCACCAGTCTTACTTATCTGACCATATTTATCGATCCAGTCCTGATCTAACATGGCTAACAATCTGAGTTGACCCATGCCACTAGGTTAGTCATAATGGTTATGGCTATGTCAAGTCAAATTTAAAGAGATCTAAATCAAATCTTCCTAAGACAAGATTAAATCTAAGATCTTCCACCATTGTAGATGTGCAGGCCCTTTCTGAGGTTGATTTTTTTGGCTGATCACCGTGGTTTAATTGCACCGAAAAGACGCAACCATGTCTATTAGGCATTGAATGCTATGGGCTGGAGGATGGATTGGACTCAATATTTTGGATACGGTGAGAGACCCAATTAGAAATTCAATCTATGCAAATGGTGGATCTGACTTAACTAAGAAGTGGATCAATATTTTGGATACGGTGAGATTCATAAATTAGAGATCGAGTCTGGGTGCACCATGATTAGAGAATCATTGGACAAGAGTTATTCACTCATTAGCTAATCCATCATCAATAACTGTTAGGTGAGGTGATGAGTCAGTTGGTGGGACTGCACCATCTACTAGAAATTAGTAATCGTGAAGATTTTCGCATCTCTACAAAGAAAGTATGGGGATTCGAGAAAATAGTAGAAGCTAATTTATTTAAAAATTAAATTTTTAAATAAATTGATTAAGTTTTAATTATAAAATCTAACTAAAAATTTTGACTCTCTATAGAAAAAAAATGTCTGCATCTAATCCACTAGCCTGTATCCTAGACATCCATAGACTGATCGGACCTAATTATAAGGATTGGCTTCGAAACTTTAAAATTATTTTAGATTTTGAGAAGTTGACTCATGTATTAGATCAGGATCCCCTACCTTACCAGCTCGTCCGTCTGCTAAATAAAGAGCGTCTTTTGATAAGTGGACGGATGAAGATAATAAGGCCAGATACTATATGTTAGGTTTGATGTCTAAGGAGCTTCAGCGCCAACATGAAGATATCAAGACTGTCCGCCAAATATTGGCTCACCTGCAAGAGTTGTTTGATGAACAGAGTCGTATAGCCAAATATCAAATCACTAAACAACTATTTAAAACTAAAATGCATGATGGACAGTCAGTCCAAGATCATTGTCTGATGATGATCAAGAACTTGGAAGAGCTTGAGAAGCTCGGAGTGAAGTTAGACCAAAATCTGCAGAATGATATAATTCTGCAATCCTTGACTGATGCGTATGGACAGTTCATCATGAACTACCATATATAGAAATTTCAGAATACTCTGGTCGAGCTTATGAATATGCTGGTTACTGCTGAGCTTTCTATGAAAAATTTTAAAGACTCAGTACTTGCTATGGAACGAATTTCTTCTAAGAGAAAATCTTTTGAAAAGAAGAAAAAGTCTATAAAAAAGCAGAAGATGGAAGGTAGAAAGAAAAAGAAGGCAGAGCTGAAGAACAAGGCCGCTGATAAAGAAAAGTATTTTCATTATAATACTGACGGCCACTAAAAATGGAACTGCCCTACATACCTGGCCACCCTGAAGAATAAGAAAGAGATAGGTCCTTCTGAAGGTATGCTCGTTTTTGAATCTAACCTTACGATTTCTTCTACATTCAGTTGGATGCTTGACTCTGATTCTAGTGCTCATTTGTGCACTTTCATGCAAGATCTTGAGGATAGCAGGAGGTTGAGGGATGGTGAGATGATCCTACGCATCGAAAATGGAGCAAGGATTGCTACTGTGGTCATGAAAATCTATCCTCTTTGACTCTGATTCTAGTATCCTACGTTTAGATTTACTACTTAAGGATTATTATTATGTGCTTACTGCAAGCAGGAATTTGATTTCTATTTCATGTTTAGCATAAGAAGGCTATGTAATTAGTTTTTTTAAGGATCATTGTAATATTTTTTATAAAAAAAATAAAATTACAAGTGGTTTTCTTATTAATGATTTCTATCAGTTACATATTGATGTATTTATCTTTAATATCGAGCAAAATATGAATGCTATAGGATCAAAATGACCCAGGGATAGTCCAAATGATAGGTTTCCATGGCACCTAAGGCTAGGTCATATAGCAGAAGATAGGATCAATAAATTGAAGAAAATCGAACTATTGAGTTCGTTGACTTCCGAGTCATATCCAATTTATGAATCATATTTTCATGGCAAAATAACTAAGCTCTCTTTTGTAGGACATGGAGAAAGGCCATGGATTTACTTGCCCTAGTATATACTGATGTATGCGGGTCATTTGATGTGCCGACTAGAGGCAATTTTGTTTACTTCATAATCTTTACCGATCATTTATCTCGGTATGGGTATGTGTATCTTATGAGACACAAGTCTGAAGCCTTTGAAAAACTTAAAAAATTTAGACATAAAGTGGAAAAGCAAATTGGAAAATCCATTAAGATTCTTCGATCAGATCGAGGAGGTGATATCTTAGTAAAAAATTTTTGGACTATCTCAAGCAATATGGCATAGTCTCTCAATGGACTCCACCTAGAATATCTTAACTCAATGGAGTTTCAGAATGGAGAAATTGGATCCTATTAAATATGGTCCGATCTATGATAAGCTTCACAGACCTTCCTGATTTTCTTTGGGAACATAGTCTGTTAACTGCTATATATTTACTAAATAGAATTTTCTCTAAAATCATTCCTACCATACCGTATGAGATATGGCATGGTAAAAAATCAAGTCTGAATCATCTCAGAATTTGGGATTGTCCGGCTCATGTTAAAAGACAACAAGCGGATAAGTTAGACTATAGGTCTTTTAGAGCTCGATTCGTAGGATATCCTAAAGAGTCATTAGGATATTATTTCTACATTCTAGAAGACCATAATGTGATTGTGAGTCAGCATGCCATCTTTCTTGAAAAATAATTTATTCAAGATGGTGGCATTGGAAAGTAGATCAAGCTCGAGGAGAAGTCTCCCAAGAGCAATGAGCTAAGGATCCTATGAAACCAAGTCAGGTTGAGCCAATACAATCACTACCTCCTCCACCTCATAGATTGGAAAGAGTTTTCCATCCCCCTGAGAGGTACTTAGGTACTATTTCAGAGAAAGTAGAGAAATGTTCCTCATAGATAATGAGATTCATGATGATGATCCCAAAATTTATGATGAGACGATATCGGATATCGACATCGAGAAATGGTTAGAGGCAATAAAATCAAAAATTAACTCGATGCACTCAAATCAAGTCTAGACCTTGGTAGATCCATCTGAAGGTATAGTACCTATTGGGTGTAAATAGATCTACAAGAGAAAGATTGGTGCAGATGAAAATTTGGAGATATTCAAAGCTAGATTAGTGGCAAAAGGGTATAGTCAGCATGAAGACATTGACTATCAGGATACCTTTTCGTCAGTAGTCATGCTAAAATTCATCTGCACATTGCTTGCTGTTGCAGCCTATTTCGATTATAAAATATGATAAATGGATGTGAAAACGGTGTTCTTATATGGATACCTTGAGAAAGATATCTATATGGAACAACCACTAGATTTCACATCCAGTGATGCTGATAATAAAGTATGCAAGCTGCAAAGATCCATATATGGACTCAAGCAAGCATCTCGGAGCTGGAATACTTGTTTTAATGATGTGATCAAATTATTTAATTTCATTAAAAATGAGGAGGAACCATATATTTTTATAAGGATCAGTGGGAGTGCTATTGTCTTCCTCATATTGTACGTGGATGATATCCTCTTTATTGGGAATGATATTTTCATGTTGACCACAGTTAAAATATGGTTATCTAAAGAATTTTTGATGAAAGACCTAGGAGAAGCATCCTTCATTCTAGGATTTAAGGTCTATAGAGATAGACCGAATAGGATGCTAGGTCTTTCACAGAAGATGTACATAAAGAAAGTGCTAAAGAGGTTTAGCATGAAAAACTCTAAGAGGGAAGTGGTACCCTTCAGACATGGCATTCATCTCTCCAAGAAAATGTATCCCAACATATCTGAGAAGATTGAACGCATGAGCAAGATCCATTATGCTTCATCAATAGGGAGTCTCATGTATGCCATGTTATGTACATGACCTGATATAGCCCATGCTGTGAGTATCACGAGCAGATATCAATCGAATCCAAATAAAGAATACTGGACTTCTGTGAAATGTATTCTTAAGTACTTGAGAAAAACTAAGGATATGTTGTTGGTTTTTGATAATGGAGAACTACAAGTCCAGAGGTATACAAATTTGAATTTTATGTCTGATATAGATGATCGAAAGTCGACATCTGAGAGTCTGTTTGTGTGTAATGATGGTGCTGTCAGTTGAAAGAGTTTCAAGTAGATAGTGATAGCAGATTCTACCATGGAAGCAGAGTACATCGCTGCATCAGAAGTTGTGAAGGAGGCATTCTGGTATAAGAAGTTCACTGCAGAGATCACAGTGATGCCATCGAATGCCATTCCTCTATCCTGCAATAATAATAGTGCCATAGCCTTTGCTAAAGAGCCGAGATCTCATCAGAAATTCAAGCACATCGAGCAGCGATACCACCTCATTCGCGATTACCTCGAGAAAGGTTACGTCGAGGTCAAGAGAGTCGACTCCGCAGACAATACGGCAAACCCACTTACAAAGCTGTTGGGTCAGCAAAAGGTCGAAGCCCATCTTGAGAAGATGAGACTTAGATTTGTAGCCAATTGGTTTTAGGTCAAGTGAAAGTTTGTTAGATATCAATGTCCTAGAAGCCAGATTGGCTGACACTTGTAATACACTTCTAAGGATAAAATTATAATTTTGATTATAAATAATAAAAATAATTTTTTTTCTATCATAGTGTATATTTGAAAGTGTCTGTGATACATTCCTTGAGTTAATGGTATTGATAGTTCATATTTTCAAGAGTTGAAAATTTAATACATGAATTTTCATTATTAACTCATAAAATGCTTTCGACCGTATGATCATCATGAGGATGGTGATTGATCCGAAAGGTCGGTGTATGATCGCTTCTTTAGGATAGATGAGTATTAAGTCTACGATGTAGAAACACTGGAGCGAGAGTACAGGTACTCGTTAGAGAATGAGGGCATTGAGCGTGACTACCTCGAGCAATCATGAGGAAGTCTACCTTCTCATCGATGACTAGCTTGAAGCTGCAATGGTGTGTCTGACGTTTTGATCTGAGGTGCATCGGCAGTTCACCTTGAGGGTGTTATAGTTTGACTCACCATAATTCGATCTCCTAGCCATTCGAAATCCTGAGGTGTATATTGGCTATAGCATGTTCATTATAGAAATTGGATTGCACCAAGAGGAGATCTATTTACTTCGGTAGATGAGGAGCAATCCTATGATGATCATAAGAATCAAGTCCATAAGCCCATGGCCATAGCAGAGTGAAATAATAGAAAGAATTTCTATTAGGATTTTCACATTGGACTTGAATCGAATGATTAATTCATATGACGAATATTAGGATTTGACGAGATCATCTTAATCCTAATCCGATCGAGGCTCAAGATAGAAGAACCTAATCATATAGGTAACTACACCAAGAGGTTTACTTTCAGTTTTGATGGGTTGCCACCATATGCTGCTAGGTGTCACTAGTAGATTTTGGAAGTAATTAAAATAATTTGAATGACCGATCACACTAGTTGTCTAAATTAGAAAAGTTCTGATCCATCGAAAGGTATTTCGATGATGTCGATGATAGAGATCGCGACATATCCCATTACCATAAGGAATTGAACCTAACTGGATCATACAAATAAGAGTTTGGATTTGGATATCGTTAATTGGACTAACTCAGTTCAATTGATTTGAATAAGATTCAATTAGGTTCAAGAAAATCGTGCTAGCACACGATTGAGCCTAATGTTCTTCTTTAATAATCATTAAAGCTTGTCTCGATTGAGCTAAATATATTTGGATCCACTCAGAAATTTTTACTTGGTCGGATTGGAGCTCGTCCAGATCAGAAAAGAATTATCTTAATTTATGAGATAAATTTAAGACAATACCTGCCATTTTTTATCACATGCTAATTCTTGTTTTCGAACATTGATCAAATGTTGACCTTGGACACTTGGACATCTGCCCATGTGTCATGCGCCTATAGGAGAGTACCTGAGGCCTTATCCCTCTGCTAAATGCAGATAGAAAGAGGGTGCATGCCTAGGGAGGCGTGCACCCCATGAGGATAAAGGAGGAGTCCCATACAGATGGGACTCCAGGGTTGCTTTAGAAAATTAAACTTTGTGGCACCAAGAACTCTTGTTTGATCCAATCTTGGTGCCATCTTAAGAGGGTTTTAAGGGTTTCTCATCTGATTGAATCAGATGATGTCATCCCATCAATTAGATTTAGATCTGATTTCTCAAAGGGCCATGATTGGCCGGAATGATGTGGCAGGGCATGGCACAGCAGGATTTATATAAACCCTATCTGCGCCTAGGTTTTTGATACTTCTACCTTTAACCCACACCACAAAGCCTCTCTTCCTCCTTCTCCACGCCACCCTCTGGTCCTTTCCCTCCTCTCCATGCCTAAGAAATTTTGGGCAAGAATAAGATGTGATCCAAGTAAGTGAAAGACATTAGGAAAGGAAAAAGGCAACACTACTGCAAGAGACAATGGCGTTTCTTCAAAAGAAATTTTGAAGATCTTCAAGAGAACTTTTGAAGATCTTCAAGATCAGATCTATATCTAATTTTAGGAGGATTGATTGAGAAAAAAAAAATCTTTAGATTCTACCCAAGTGGATACCGATTAAGGTCAGACGTTTGCGTGGCTACATTCAGAACCTCAAACAAATATCGGGATCATCATAGGATAATTAGATTATCTAAAATAAAGATATAATTAAATTAAATTAAATTTTTTTTATTTTTTTTATTATCATACCAATAAGATTAGATCCGAGGAGTAAGATCTTATTAGAATCTCAAAGAAATTTTTTTTGAAATATTTCTTTTGATCCAATCAGATCTGAATGAATCTGATCCAAAAAATAGATTTTTTCCTTCAAACCCCTCCTTAGTCACTAGAAGAAAATAGTGACTTTGCGATCGATTTTATGATCAAATTTTTTGATTAAAATTTGTAATTAATTTTACGACCAAAATTTTTGCGATCGATTTTATGATTGATTATTTAAAAAAATTAATATAGAGACTAAAAAATATTGATCATAAAATTCTAATTTTCTAACCATTTTATAATAAAAAATTTGAATATAAAAGTAAATTTATAAAATAATAATTTTTTAATTTAAAATAATTTAAAAAAAATTTGGTCAATTTTTTAGTTAAAAAATTTTCAATCAAAAAATTTATCAAAAAATTTTAAAATTATTTTTTAATTTAAAAAAATTTTGATCAATTTTTTGGTCAAAAAATTAATTTTTTTTGATCAAAAAATTGGTCAAAAAATTTTCAACCAAAAAATCAATCAAAAATTATCAAAATTATTTTTTAATTTAAAATAATTCAAAAAAAATTTTGACCAATTTTTTAATCAAAAAATTAATTTTTTTCAACCAAAAAATTGGTCAAAAAATTTTTCATCAAAAAATTGGTCAAAAAGTTTTTAATCAAAAAATTAATCAAAAAATGCCAAAATTATTTTTTTATTTAAAATAATTCAAAAACTTTTTCAACCAATTTTTATTTTCAAAATTAATTTTTTTATCAAAAAATTGGTCAAAAACTTTTTGACTGAAAAATTGATCAAAAAATGTCCTAATTATTTTTTTTAATTTAAAATAATTCAAAAAAAATTTTGATCAATTTTTCAATCATAAAATTAATTTTTTTGACCAAAATATTGTTTTAAAATTTTTCAACCAAAAAAATGGTCAAATAATGTTAAAATTATTTTTTAAAAATTTAAAATAATTTTTAAAAAAAATAACTAATTTTTCAATCATAAAATTAATTTTTTAATTGAAAAATCTATCAAAAAATGCCAAAATTAATTTTTAATTTAAAATAATTCAAAAAAATTGATCAAAAAATTGATTTAAAATTAATTTTTTTGACCAAAAAATTAAACAAAAAGTTTTTGACTGAAAAATTAGTTGAAAAATCCTAAAGATAAATTTTTTTAATTTAAAATAATCAAAAAAATTGATCAAAAAATTCTAAAATTATTTTTTTATATTTAAAATTTTAGTGATCAATTTTTTGATAATAAAATTAATTTTTTTGATCAATTTTTTAGTCATAAATATATTTTGCAACCAATATAATTTTTTTTTTATTTTTCTCTTAATATGGTATAATTTTAAAATTTAAAGTTCATCTTTACCGTTCTTTATCTAAATAGTTATCGTTACAAAAGACCTACTCGATCTAGTAGTCCTAATTATGTCAATCAATAAAATTTGATTTCGATGGTCACGAACGATCGTATGATGATCTGATAGATAAAGATCATCGATGGATTTGAAAACTTATAACGATGATCTCGGTGATATTTATAGCATACTATCAAAATTTTATTTTAATCGAATATTATTATCATGATCAATTTAGCATGAGATAATTTGGACTGTTAAATAAAAAATAAGTGATCAAAAGGCTAAACGACATTCGATTGTTTCATAATTTTTTAGATAAATAATCTTTGCTACTACTTTAATTATTTATATAGTGGTGATCATAAAATCCAAACTATGTGTATATAAACCATCGACGTTAAGCAGATTTTACAAAAGCATAAGTATAATTACCTAAAGACTTTAAGAATGAGTATTAAGAAACATATAGTTTTAGATGGTTCATATATATATGGTTTGAATTTTATGACCACCACCATACAAATAATTAAAGTAGTTGTAAAGATCATTTATCTAAAAAAATATCTTATAGTCGGATGTCATTTATCCTTTTAATCATTTATTTTTTATTGAATGGTTCAAATCATTCCATGATAAATTAACCATGATAATAATGTCTTATTGAAGTAAAATTTTGATAGTATACTACAAATATCATTGAGATGATTGTTACAAGTTTTTGAATCCATCGGTGGTCTCTATCTATTAGATCATCATACGGTCGTTCATAATCGTCAAAATTAAATTTTATTGATTGACATAACTAGGGCTATCGGATCGAGCCAATCTTTTGTGATGATACTCTAACGATAATTATTTAGATAATGAACAATGAAGATGAGCTTTAAATTCTAAAATTATATCATATTCAGAAAAAAATTGATTATTTAAAAATTAAATTATTTATTTTTTTATAATTTTTATGAAAATTAGCAAACAATTTTTTGGTTGAAAAATTGGTTGCAAGTTTTTATTTTTTAAAATTTTAATAATTTAAATAATTTTTTTGTTGGTAAATCGATTGCTAGATTTTGTGATTGAAAATATCAGTCGAAAAATATTTCCAACCAGCCATTTTGCAACTAAAAATTTTTGATCATAGAGTCAATCGCTAAATTATTAGTGATTGATTTTTGATTTTTAGCGATTGATTTTTCGATCGCTAAAATTTTATTTTCTTATAGTAGATACTAACTACCGATCTTTACTCCATTGCTTCTATCTTTAACTTGATCTTTGGATTGCCATCCAGTTGGGTACCTGATTAGGTCGAAGCATCTATCATGAATATGTCATGTCTTCTTGCAGTGGTCGCATCAAAAATATTTTTTATTTTTTTCTTTGAGCCGATCTTCTTATTAGCTCTTTCTATCACGGTCTTAACGGCAAGAGCCGCGGCTTTGGATTGAGAAGTTTGAATTCTGGTGACTTTCTTTTGCTTTTCATCTCAAATCAATAAGGCATATGCCTTATTAACTATTGGTAATAGCTCCATGGACAGCAACTGATCTCACAACATATTATAGGAATCCTTAAGGTCGAAAAGAAACTGATGTAGTCTTTCTTCTTCTTTCTCAACTTGGATCTGTCTAGTGGCTCCACAAAAATAAGTCAGCATCTTGGAATAAGCCACAAGTTCCTCCTACAAGCCACGAAGGTGGGTATAATAAGCGGCAATAGTCATATCATTGCCATGCCTGAAACTCCAAATTTGGGTCTTTAACTCATGAATGCAAGGAATATTGTCTTGAGAGTATCTTTCTTCAAAATCGACCCAAATATCTCGAACACTTTCAAAAAAAAAAATGTTGCAATAGATTTCTGGTACAACAGAGTTGTTGATCCATGACATCACTATTGAATTACAAGCATCCCATAGAAAATGATCCCACGATCCATCTATAGGTTGTGCAAGTATCCCATCAATGAATCGAATTTTTTATTTTGCTCGAAAAGAAGTGATAATGGTCCTTCGCCATGCAAGATAGTTCGGTCCCTTGAGCAAAGATGTCATAAGGGCATTTTCAGGATTCTCCAAAAGTGAGATGAAATAAGGAGATGCCGAGTCATGCTCAGCACTTAAGATCGATGACGAATCATCCACGATAGATTTGATTATGATGCTCTGATCGATTTGATCAGACATATTGATGAGAATAAAATGCAGCAACTATCTATTTGCCTCCAGCTATATGCAATAGAATGCTTCAGCAATAACTTATCGTAAGCGCTAATCGAGGAAAAGATTTGGATCAATGGCAACCTTGCTCTGATATAATGTAAAAGAAATGCTCGAAAGATGGAGGAAAAAGAGAAAAACATAAGAAAGAAAGTAAAAAAGATTTCTTCAATACATCCATATATAGTGGTGAAGATGAGAAAAATTGGCAGAAAATTGGAGAGTATACGGTATCAATCACGTGATCCTCTCAATCTAAAAACATGCCATAGTAATTATATATAATATTTTAGATAATGAATATTTCTAATATTCTATAATATACCATTATAAAAATATTCTAGATAATATATATTTTTAATATTTTATATATTTTTAATATAGATGATATACATTTGTAATAGTTATTTAGACTCACATCCCAATCTCTAGCGGAAAAGGTTGATCTTCTCTCCATTCTCTCGGATGTGCACTTGAATGCTGATCAGGATAAGATCACTTGGCAGTCCAAGTTCCTAATATCTAGAGGTTTGAGGTGGTCTCTGGCTAAAAAAATCTGGAAGGGTAATCTTCCTTCAAAAGTTAAATGCCTCGTGTGCCTTACTTTATTGAAAAAGCTTAATACCTGTGAATCTATGGACCATTAATTTATTTGCAAGCTGTTCTGACCCAAATTTATTCTTCTATGCTACGACTTCAACCGTGATCTTCGTCAACTATTTGCGTTGGCTTGGTATTGCTGGGAAGAAAGAATTGTAAGAATCTTTCTAAACAAAAATTCGGGTGTTCTGAAAATTGCTTCACCTAGTTAGTGATTGGATGGCCCTTTGCAATCGAAAGGAGTTATCTGGTCTTTTAAAAATCGCTGACTACCTCTTCATCGGAACAACCCGATCTCAGCTGTGATTTTGATCTTATTGAGTGTATTTTTAAATATCAAATCTTTTATTTTTCTTACTATATCTATCTTCTTTTTGTTCTCCTTACAACCTTTTGTAACGACCCTGATGTTTTCTATTCCTGCTGAAGCTCATCTGAATCCTACTCTTGTATAGCTCTTTATATTAATAAAGATTGGCTGGCTTATAGCCACGACGTTCTAAATAAAAAAATAAATAAATAAAAGTTCTAAGAGGTGTAGAAGTTGGGGGCGAAGCTGCCGTCGCGAGGTCGAGTAGAGCTTGCCACCCCAATGGTGGCACTGGCCGCCACAGGGTGGTCTTCGTTCGCTCCTCAGATCGGTGCAGGAACTGTCGCAGCGATGACCCGGGCACAACGGATGATGTAGATCTTATTGACGACAACAATGGAGGAGAGCCAGACCGTCTTGGCAAAGTGGGGCTGCTTCTTCTTCTTGGGGGCGATAAGGTCGGCCTGGCCATGAAGGATCTGGTGGTGGCATCATTGGCAGGAACAATGGCCGTGGAGGATCCGATGGCGACATTGATGGTAGGAACAAAGGTATTAGAAAATAATATATATTATTAAAAGATATGTATCTTGTATATCTCTTATTATGAGGCAAGGAGATATGTATATATGTGGAAGAGATTATAGGGGTTGGTTATTATTCTTTCTACCATATTAGGAGATACTGTATATAATTAGAAGATATGTATATGTATGGAAGAGATTGTGGGGATTAATTTTTATTCTTTCTTATTTTTAATTTCTTATCAATATATTATAATTTGTAACTTTATATATCAGTCAATATAGAATGAAAAATGCATTTCCCTCAAATTTTGTTATGATATCAGAGCCACAAAAACAATCTTAGCCACCATGACCACCATAAAATAAATACAGAGAATGATTGATGATAACCAGAGCATGAAGCAAGAAGCAGTGGCCTTCATGACGATCTCAGGAAGGAAGATGCCAGAAAGAAAAGGCAATAGGCCATGACGTGACCATTGCCACAAAATAGGTCACAATGTGACCAATTGCTTTGAATTAAATGGATACCCACTAAACTGGGAAAATCGAAGGTCATGTAGAGGGGGCGATCAAGGCAGAAGAGGTGGTGGTCATGGTGGTTCAGAGGGAGGTAGAGGTGGTGGCCGTGGGAATGGAGTCGCTCATCACGCTCAGATGAATGGAGGAGATGGAACTCTTCAAGATGTCGGCGACAGGGAGAATGGTCCGATCAACTTTGCAGGCTGTACTTCAACCCAAGTAGAGTAGTTGTTTACTCTTTTCAAAGACAGACAATTATGAGAAAACATGTCTGGTAAGAAATTTTTGACACCAAATTTAAAATGGATTCTTGATAGTGGGGCATCTTACCATATAACTTGTCACTTATCAATAATGGAGGAAGTCAAAGTCTTAGATAAACCTTTTATAGTGGCAATACCGAATAGTGAAGCAGTACTTGTGAAATGGATTGGCAGGATAAGAATTGGGCCTGATATAGTACTGAGAGATATTTTATATGTGCCAAATTTCACTTGCAATCTCATCTCAATATGGTAGTTGACTCGTGATTCCAATTGCATGGTGACTTACTATTCTATTTTTTGTCTTATACAGGACCTCACCTCGAAGAAGCTTATTGGAGTGGGTGACTTGCGAGACGGGATCTATCATCTCAAAGGCATGGCAAATGGATTGGTCTTTGCTATTTTTCAGACAAAGAAGGTGGCTCTTTGGCATGCAAGGCTTGGTCATCCTTCTTATGGCAGTTTATTTTAGTTATCATTAAGATTTGGTTTTCAGTTAAATAAGAAGTTTCATGATTATTGTGATATTTGTCATCAGGCTAAACAATCTCGAAATTCCTTTCCTAATAGTGATAATAAAGTCTGACATCCTTTTGCTTTGATACATTATGACTTATGGGGTAGATATCGCACTGCTTCACACTCAGGTTCACATTATTTTCTGACCATAATCGATGATTATAGTAGGGGCACTTGGGTCTTCCTCTTGAAAGATAAAACTGAAACCTATAAAGTAATGACCAATTTGAAGGAACCAGATCTAGGGTTTTACATATAAATCTTGAAAACTTTTTTATGATCTTATAGTGAAAGACTTAAATAAATTAAATATTTATTTAAATAAATATATAAATACCTAGATCTTAAATCTATTACATGATCAAGGAATGATATTAAATCATAAATTAAAATCAAATAAAAAAGTAAAAAGTTGATCAAATCAACCTAGATTTATACTACATCAAATGCAGGTATGAAGTTAATAGATCAGATCTATTATCTGAGCAAGTTAGACGTTCTAACTTGCTGAACCGGAGTTGAGGATGAAGTCATGAGCTGCACACGTGTTGGCCTCTAGGAGTCGTCCACACGAGCCTATGATCTCTAATCTGAAGTCTGATGCAGGAAATCAGCACAGCATGCTAATACTGTGCTGATCCTTCTTCGATGGTCAATCCGATACTTTCTTCTTTGAAATTTGAACTCTCTAAAATATGAGAAGGAAGATAAAAGTTTGCTGATCTGAGACTCTCTTAGAAAAAACTCAAAAAAAGAGGAGAGATTGAAAATAAAATAGCCCTCAAAGAAGACCCTCTTCTTCTTCTCTTTTATCTCACCTAGATATCTAATTTGGTGCCTATGGAACCCCCACGCCCAAGGATCCTCATCATCTGATTTTTGCACATCCCAAACCTCTCCTAAAGCTCTATATTCCATGAAAAAATTAGAACAAAATTCATCCAATAAATAGAGAAAAAGAAGAGTCTAAGTTAGATCAAAATCCTAGACTAGAAATATCCAAACATGGGAAGTTGTTGGGGCTTGGACGCCTCCTCCATAATTATTAGCATGGACCAGCAAGGGAGGGTGCACAAAAAAGAGGATTATTTTTATGGAATAAGAGAAGAATTAATTAAAAAAGGGGGTGGCACTCAAGGGAAGGTGTTTTGGTCAACAAAGATTCTATCTCATAGAATCCTAAGCAAAACTAACTCCTTTTTTGACTTGGTCTTCCAACAAATTGTCTTATAAGAAAAGAAGAAAAGAAAGAGGGTATGAGAAGCCATGGGAGTAGAAAATTTTTACGTAAGAAATAAAACAAAAAGGGCATGGGATGTGAGGATTAAGTGGCGCAAGTGATAGAAAGTCCTAGTCACACTATGACTCTAATTTTAACTTGGTCAAACAAGATCTTTTAACCAAATAAAAATAAGATTAAACTAATCCAATTAAATAAAATCCTAACCCATTTAAGGACTTAATTAAATTAGATTAAATTAAATTTAATTCTAATTTATTTTTTAATCAAATTAGAAAATTGGGTTAATCTGATTCTTAGTTAGACTAGGATTAGTTCTTCCTTACACTTGACTTATCCAATAAATCAAGTGAACTTAATTCAATTAAGTCCAAACTAAATCTAATTAAATTATATTTAATTAGACTTAATCTCAATCTATTGGCTTAATCAAATTAAGCTAGTTAGCAATCCAATTGCTAATCGATTCTTCTGCAACAATTGCACTAGGTTAAACACCAATTGTATTGATTGTTTAACCCTAGAACGATTCTTAATCATTGATCAACCATCCGATTAGATTGTAAGCTCTAATGTATGTGACCTCATAGGTCCGAACCTAAGTCGGTAGCATAGAAATAAATTTTTATATTAATCGAAGTGACTATCTAGCAATGATATCCAACGATCGGATAGATCAAAGATGTAACACACCATCCTTAGAACCCATGCGGATATAGTTTTCATATAATTTATCCCCTTGACCATAATGCTCGTAGGACACCTTAGAGTTCAACTGTCAACTCTGATAAGGTTGTCCATATTATATTTTAAAATATCAAATCCATGTGATGGATTATTCTGGCCAAGATTTTGCTATATTGAAATATTATGATACATTCTTCTCCAACACTTGGAGTGGTCAATTTCATCTTGATCACATTCTACCTTCGCGAGTACTTGACTGTGCCCAAAAGCCTTCCATTGCTAAATTAGAAATTCAGTTAGTCTGGTACCACAGCTCAGTGAGTTGCTTGCAAGTCACTGAGATGATCTTAGGTCTAAGAGATACTTATATCTATATCACATCAGAAACATTCTTGATAATAGAATGCTCTGAAGTTGATCACGTTCAATGATGATGTACCCATACATCTCACCTGTATGTCATACCAGTGTCTTCACACTCCTTATTTAAAAGGACAATCAACCTATATGGCATATAGCGACCTATGCTCAATAGACGTTGTTGTCCTAATTAATAGCCTATCATTTGGTCGTGAACAAATTTAAGGACTAATCGATAAATTCTCTCTTTATCGAAACTAAACAATCCTAAGGACTTCATCACAACAATGGAGTTCATTAGAAGATGTAAACTTATAATAAAAAACATATTAAAATATTTTTATTAATTAATAAATTAATTATAATTATAAAATAGTTCAATTGTCAATAGGCTAACGATTGACTTTATGACATAATTCTCAACAACTTCCACTTGTCCTAAAGCCACTCGACATAGTATTTAATATCCATATTCGACTTATGATTGTCAAACTCCTTGATTGCTAGGGCTTTAGTGAAGGGGTCGGTTAGGTTCTTCTTTTCATTAATCTTCTGAAGGTCGACATCACCACGATCTATGATTTCATGGATCAAATAAAAGCGGCATAGAATGTACTTTATCCGCTGATGTGCCTTCGATTTCTTTGCTTAAGCTATAGCGCCAATGTTATCGCAATAGAGCAGGACTGGACCATTAATGGAGGCTGCTACTTCAAGCTTGGTGATGAACTTTCTAAGCCAC
This sequence comes from Cocos nucifera, assembly GCA_006176705.1. Classification (NCBI taxonomy): domain Eukaryota; kingdom Viridiplantae; phylum Streptophyta; class Magnoliopsida; order Arecales; family Arecaceae; genus Cocos; species Cocos nucifera. Next base: position 397,924 of record QRFJ01000054.1, on the reverse strand, counting down.
ACAGCTTTCTTTGCTGCATCTAATGCTGCCATATAATCTACTTCGCTAATAGAGTCAGCCACTGTATGCTGCTTGGAACTTTTTCAGTAGATGGCTCTATCATTTAGAGTAAAGATATATCCGAAAATACTTTTACTGACATCATGGTCAGATTGAAAGTTGGAGTCTGTAAACCCCACAAGCTTCAGATCTGACTCACCATAAACCAACAATTGATCCTTAGAATTTCTCAAATACCTAAGAATGGTTTTAACCATCTTTCAGTGATTTTCTCCAGGATCAGACTAGTATCTACTCACCACTCCTAGTGAGTATGATATGTTTGATCTCATACATGTCATTGCATATATAATAGACTCTACTACTGAAGCATATGGGATTCTACTCATACGCTCTCTCTCTTCAGGAGTTGTCGGACAATCCTTCTTAGAGAAAAAAATTTTTTGGTCTATCGAAAGATAGCACTTTTTAAAATTCTCCATGCTGAACCTTTTCAGCATAGTTTCTATGTACGTAGACTGAGATATACCAAGCATTCTTTTAAATCTATCCCTATAGATCTTCATCCCTAGGATGTAGGATGCTTCACCCAAGTTCTTCATGGAGAACTATGATGACAATCAGACTTTTATTCCTTATAGTATGGAGATATTATTTTCGATTAAGAGAATGTCATCAATGTACAAAATAAAAAATACCACTGCTAGACCATTTGGCCATTTGTAAATGTAGGATTCTTCTCCATTCTTAACGAAGCCATACATTTTGATCACTTTATCAAAATACATATTCCAACTCCGAGATGTCTGCTTTAAGTTCATAAATCGATCTCTGAAACTTGCACACTTTGGACTTATTCATGGATGTGAACCCTTCAGGTTGTATCATATACACCTTTTTGGTCAGCTCTCCATTTAGAAAAGCTGTCTTCACATCCATCTGCCAGATCTCATAGTTCAGATGGGCAACAATGGCAAGCATGATCCGAATGAACTTGAGCATTACCATAGAGGAGAATGTCTCATCATAGTTAATGCCATAACGTTGATGATACCCCTTGATAATCAGATGAACTTTATAGGTCTCCACCTTTTTGTCTGTGTTCCTCTTTCTTTTGAGGACCCATTTACATCCACTGGATTTAACCCCTTCAGATGGATCAACTAATATCCATACATCATTGATCTTCATGAAATCCATTTCGAATCTCATGGCTTCTAGCCATTTCTCAAAGTCAGGTCTCTGCATCGCATCCATATAAGTGATCGGATCCTCATCATTTTCATCAAGTTTGATGGGATCACCATCCTGGATCAAGAATCCATAGTATCTGTTCGAATGGCATGGTACTCTATCAAATTATCTTAATGGTGTGGGTTCACTAGACTTTGGATTTGATCCAATCAAATCTGACTTAGATTCAATATTCTGTGTTGGACTTTCTACCTATTAAACTTTATCAAGTTCAACCTTAGAAGCAACAGTTCTTTCACCAAGAAACTTTTTTTCTACAAAGATTGTCCTAAGGATGACGAACATCTTTTATTCATCAGTATGGTAGAAATAGTATCCTTTGATCTCTTTTGGGTACCCTATGAATGTACACTTGTTAGATCTAGGTCCAAGTTTGTTTGTAACTAACCATTTGATATAAGTCGGGCACCCCCAAATTCTAAGATGTGAAAGTGCTGGTTTATGCCCTGTCCATATCTCATATAGAATTTTAACTACAGACTTACTTGAAACCCTATTTAAAAGATAACAAGCCGATTCGAGTGCATATCTCTAGAAGAATATCGACAAGCTGACAAATTCCATCATGGATCAGACCATGTCTAACAAAGTTTAATTCCTCCTTTCAGACATACCATTATGCTATGGTATTTCAGGAGGAGTCTATTGGAAGAGAATTTCATTCTCTCCTAGATATGTGAAAAACTCATCAGAAAAGTATTCTTCTCCTCAATCAGATCAAAAAGTTTTAATACTCTTTCCAGTTTATTTTTCTACTTCACTTTGGAATCGTTTGAACATTTTAAAAGAATTCGATTTATGCTTCATCAGATAGACATATCAATATCTAGATAGATCATCTATGAAAGTGATAAAATAGACATATCCATCTCTGGCACTTATGCTCATTGGTCCACATACATCAGTATGTATTAGATCTAAAAGCTCATTGGCTCTCTCACCTTTTTTAGTAAAAGATGACTTGATCATTTTTTCAAAAAGATAGGACTCACAGGTTGGAAGTGATTCACAATCATTGACTTCGAGAATTCTCTCTTGAGTTAACCCGTTTATCCTATTCTTATTTATATGACCTAGCCTACAGTGCGATAAGTAGATATCTGATACACTATCTAATCTAGGATGCTTTTCAATATAGTAGACTACATTAATAGATTGTGATAACATATATACACCATTGTTCAATTATCCATAGAAAGTAATAACATCATTCACAATGACATTCCAAACTCCTTTTTTTATTAAAATTTCATAATTGTTCATGGCCAAAAGGCCTACAGAAATGATATTTAAAAAAAAACTAGGACAGAAATAATAATCACTAAGAACAACGGTATGAGATTTAAATATAAATTTTAAAATTTTTAAAGCTAGAACTAGAACTGATCTTTCATCTCCAACGTTCAGGAATCTCTCATCTTGCTCGAATCTTCTGCTGACATGCAACCCCTACAATGAATTGCAAATATGGTAAGAGCTATCGATATCCAATACTCAGTTAGTAATATCATAAATAGAGAAATTGCAAGGAGTTATCATATAAATATCTTGCCCAGCAATAGCTTCTTTCTCTACCTATTCGAGTCCAGGGAGGTAATGTACTAAGGACAGTTCCTCTTTCAGTATCCCTGCTTCTTGCAAAAGAAGCATTTAGCTTGACTCTTATTGGGCTTGATCTTTCTGGTCTGGCCTTGTATTGATGTCCCAACCTGAACTTGCACCTTCTTTATTTTCTTCTTCTTATTCTTCTTTTCTTTCCTAAAGGGTCAAGAACCAGAAGACGAATCGCCCATTAAGTTCACCGACTCTTTATGGAGCTGGTGATCCTTTTCAAAGTTCTAAAGTAACCTCAGTAAGCCATGGTAGTTTACTTCAGATTTTATCATTCTGTAATAAGAAAAGAGAGTTAGAACTTTGGCAGCGAGTTCAGTATTGCATCTTTTCCAAGTTGTTCATACAAGGAAAAGTCGAGTTTGCTCAAGTGCTCTATCAACTCGATCATATACAGTACATGATCAGTGACAGAGGCTCCATCCTATATTCTGGCATTGAAGATGGTGCAACTAGTCTTATGCCTCTCAACGTCACGGGTGTGCCAAAAGAATCCTCCAAAACTTAGAACATTTCATTTGGCTGAGTTGTCTCAAACCTATAACTGAACTCATCGCTCATCACAGCCAGCATAATGCAGCGCATCATAGTTCGATTACTGAGCCACTTCTGATAAGTATCTCTGACTGTTCCACATACATTGATAGTTGGCTCCTCAGGTGCAGGATCCATCAGCACATATAGGATTCGTTCATGCTTCAGGATAATCTTCAACCTTCGATACCAGCTACCGAAGTTGGGTTCCACCAACTTATCATTGTCTAACAATGATCGGAGTGATAGAAAAGTGCCCATGTCTGCACAAAGAAAAATCAAAATCTAATTAGTAATTGATTCATTAAACCTAAAGATTTGGATTTTAATCAAAAATTTTCTCTCACTATTTTATTCAAATTGATAGCCTCTACCTCCAATTCGAGGAATTATCCTAATTTCTTAGTGGATACTAGAATCCACATAAACCGTGCACGAGTCCAACTTTGGTTGACCCACCCATGTACATCTAAGGATAGGTTCATAACCAATTATTTCTCCATATAATTTTTAGTAATTAAATTTTATCCCAGGCCTTGATCAGTTGGCTTTGGCCTTCTTAGAAAAGGGTCCAGTTAGGTCCAACCATTAACATGACCATACTTGGCCCATCTAACTAATGAATGATCAGGCCCAATCTTGGTTGGTCCACCTGGCCACCATTTAGAAAGATATATCAAAGAGATCATATAATGAATGATAATTCCATCAATCGATGAGCACCAAACCTTTGGGCCTCCAATGATTATCCAACTGATGGACTCATTATCATCCACTTTAATGGGAGGCTATGATCCAATTATCATATAACTATTTTATTTTAAAAATCTAATAATTTTAAAAAATTTAATTTATAGAAGTGAGTAGGTTAGATTAACCAGCTTATCATGATCGTCCCACTAACTTTATCAAGTCAACTTAAGGGAGATCATTAATAGGTTGGTCTAGGAGCACCTAAATCAGTCAAACTGATTTACCTAGCTGATATGGGTCAGCTTGAATAGTTAAGCAATCTGATCAAAATATAATCTTACCAAGAGGTCAGATAAGTTTGATCAGTGGAAGGGTTTGCAAGGCTTACCTTAAACACCATCAGAAATGGTCAGGTAAGCAAGCTACCAATTAAAAATCACTAATCTGGTTTACTTTAGATACCAACTGATTTAATTTATTTTAATTAGATCAACCTAACAGTCGTGCCAGACTGCGTAGCCAAGAATCAAGTCCATCTTGGATCTTGTTAAAGATATAGACTTGACCAACTATAACTATTGCAATTGATCTAGAGAATTCTTGACCTAATCTAAGATAATAATTGATTAGATTTAGTCAATTCTCTAATTAAGTCCATTCTTTAATCTAACCCTAGATCTAATCCAATTAATGAATCTAATCCTCACTAACCCATTAACCCAATGTGTTATGATTCGTGTCATAGGATCTTTAATTTACAATCCTATAACCTAATCAAACAACTTCTTAATTCTTAATTAAGTTTTGGGCTGAGAGTTGGGGTTAGGCTTTTCAAAAATAATTTTTATATTTATAAAATATTTTTATAATATAGTTCTATCAACCAAGTTACATGTTTGAATCATAATCAATATGCAAGTAACATAAACATGAATCTACTTTAGATCTAATCTAAACAGATTCATGTAATTAAAACAGTTTCAATAATAATCAATCATAAATCTTTCTAGATCAAATCTGATATATTTATAAATATTAAAATTAGAATAAAATATTTTTAATTAGATCATAAAATTTTTTAGATCTAATTTAAAATTTTATGATTAATATTTTAGATCAGCATGTACTAGGATAACCTATTTACTGTAAGGGATAAACCTTACAACATGATAACCTTATGGCAGTCTATGCAATCTAAAATATTTTATTTTTAGATTTAAAATTATTTTAAATTTATTAAATTATAAATAAAATTAGATTAAATTTAATAAATTTATGATTAGAGTCAGATCATCATGAACTAGGACAACCTATTAATTATAAGCGATAAACCTTACAATAGGACAACCTTATGGCAGTTCATGAGAACTAAATTTTTTTTTAATTTTAAATTTAATAATTAGATTATAAATTAGATCTAATCTAAGAAATAATCTAAATATACATAAAAATCATATAATAATAATCTTGCTCTGATACTAATTGAAGGAACTGGATCTAGGGTTTTAAGATAGATCTTGAAAATTTTTTCAAGATCTTGCAGCGAAAGACTTAAATAAATTAAATATTTATTTAAATAAATATATAAATATCTAAATCTTAAATTTATTACATGATCAAGGCATGATATTAAATCAAAAATTAAAATCAAATAAGAAAATAAAAGGTTGATCAAATCAACCTAGATCTATACTACATCAAATGCAGGTATGAAGTTAATAGATTATATCTATTACCTGAGCAAGTTAGACATTCTAACTTATTGATCCAGACTTGAGGATGAAGTCATGAGCCACACATGCATCTGATCTCTAGGAGTCATTCACACGAGCCTACAATCTTTGATCTGAAGTTCGATGCAGAAAATCAGTACAGCATGCTAGTACTGTACTGATCCTTCTTCAACGGTCGATCCGATGCTTTCTTCTTCAAAATTTGGACTCTTCAAAATATGAGAAAGAATATGAGAGTTTATTGATCTAAGACTCTCTCAGAAAAAAACTCAAAAAAGGAGGAGAGATTGAAAATAAGATAGCCTTCGAAGAAGACCCTCTTCTTCTTCTCTTTTCTCTCACCTAGACACCTAGTTTGGTGCTTATGAAACCCCCACACCTAAGGATCCTCTTTCTCTAATTTTTGCACACCCCAAATCTCTCCCAAAGTTTTGTATTTCATAAAAAAATTAGAATAAAATTCATCCAATAAATAGAGAAAAAGAAGAGTCCAAGTTAGATCAAAATCCTAGACTAGGAATATTCAAACATGGAAAGTTGTTGGGATGCTGGGTGCCTCCTCCACAATTATTAACATGGTCCAGCAAGGGAGGATACACAAAAAAGAAGATTATTTTTATAAAATAAGAGAAAAATTAATTAAAAGGGGGGGCGGCACTCAAGGAAAGGTATTTTGGTCAACAAGAATTCTATCTTATAGAATCCTAAGCAAAACTAATTCCTCTTTTGACTTGGTTTTCCAACAAATTGCCTTATGAGAAAAGAAGGAGAGAAAGAGCACATGAGAAGTCATGGGAGTGGAGAATTTTTATGTAAGAAATAAAATAAGAAGGGCATGGGGCATGAGGATTAAGTGGCGTAAGTGATAGAAAGTCCTAGTTACACTAGGACTCCTATTTTGACTTGATCAAACAAGATCTTTTAATCAAATAAAATTAAGATTAAACCAATCTAATTAAATAAGATCCTAATTCATTTAAGAATTTAATTAAATCATATTAAATTAGATTTAATTTTAATTTATTTTTAATCAAATTAAAAAATTAGATTAATCTAAGTCCTAGTTAGACTAGGACTAGTTCTTCTTTGCACTTGGCTTATCCAATAAATGAATTGAACTTGATCCAATTAAGTCCAAACTAAATATAATTAAATTATATTTAATTAAACTTAATTTTAGTCTATTGATTTAATCAAATTAAGCTTGTTAGCAATCTAATTACTAATCGATCCTCCTACAATAATTGCACTAGGTTAAACACCAATCGTATTGATTATTTAACCTTAGAACATTTCTTAATCGTTGATCAACCATCCAATCGGATCATAAGCTCTAATATGTATGATCTCATAGGTCTGTACCTAAGTCGATAGCATAGAAATAAATTTTTGTACCAATCGAAGTGACCATCTAGTAATGATACCCGACGGTCGGATAGGTCGAAGGTGTAGAACACCATCCTTAGAATCCATGCGGATATAGTTTTCATATAATTCATCCATTTGACCATAATGCTATTAGGATACCTCAGAGTTCAACTATTAATTCTGATCAGATTATCCATATTGTATTTCAAAATATCAAATCCATCTGATGGATTATCCTGACCAAAATTTTGCTATATTAAAATATAGTGATATATTCTTCTCCAACTCTTGGAGTAGTCAATTCTATCTTGAACACACTCTAACTTCGTAAGTACTTGACTGTGCCCAGAAGTCTTTTATTATTTAATTAGAAATTCAGTTAGTTTGGTACCAAAGCACAGTGAGTTGCTTGCAAGTCACTGAGGTGATCTCAGGTCTAAGGGATACTTATATCTATATCCCATCAGAGACATTCTTGACAGTAGAATGCTCTGAAGTTGATCACGTTCCATGATGATGTATCCATACATCTTACCTGTATGTCATACCAGTATCTCCATATTTTTTGGTTAAGAGGACAACCAACCTATATGGTATATAATGATCTATGCTCGATAGACGCTATCATCCTAATTAACAGTCTATCATTTGGTCATGAATAAATTTAAGAACTAATCGATAAATTCTTTCTTTATCGAAACTAAACAGTTCTAAGGACTTCATCACAATAATAGAGTTCATTAGAAGATGTAAACTTATAATAAAAAAATATCAAAATATTTTTATTAATTAATAAATTAATTATAATTATAAAATAGCTCAACCGTCAATAGACTGATGATTGACTTTGAAACATAATTTCCAACAAATGAATCGATCTTTGCTATTTTCTAGATAAAGAAGGCAGCTCTTTGGCATGCAAGGCTTGGTCATCCTTCTTATGACAGTTTATTTCAGTTAACATCTAGATTTGGTTTTTAGTTAAATAAGAAGTTTCATGATTATTGTGATATTTGTCATCGGGCTAAACAATCTTGAAATCCCTTTCCTAATAGTGATAATAAAACCTATCATCCTTTTGCTTTGATACATTATAACTTATGGGGTAGATATCGCACTGCTTCATACTCAGATTCACATTATTTTTTGACCATAATCAATGATTATAGCAGGGGCACTTGGGTCTTCCTCTTGAAAGATAAAACTGAAACCTATAAAGTAATGACCAATTTCTGTGCAATGGTTAAGAACCAATTTGGGGTGTGTGTTCAACGAATAAGAAGTGACAACAGAACGAAATTTGTTGGGGGCCAGATTAGACAATTCTTTGATGATAATAGAATTGTGCATGAAACCTCATGTGTTGACACACCTCAACAAAACAGAAGAATGGAAAGAAAACATAGGCACCTATTGAACATACTTTGCACTTTCAAGCAAACTTATCCATCCATTTTTGGGGAGAATGCATCTTGATTGCTGCATACTTGATCAATAGGACCCCTACAGTTGCAAATTTGGGAAAAACATCCTACGAGGTATTGTTTGGAGAACAACCTTCATTTGGATACCTTCGAGTTTTTGGTTGCCTTTGTTATGCTCAAATGTATCACACAATTAAAGATAAGTTTGATAAGAGGGCAAGAAAATGCATTTTTGTAGGTTACCCCTATGGACAAAAAGATTGGCATGTATATGACATCAAAACTTAAAAAATCTTCACTTCTAGAGATGTTATTTTTTATGAGGATATTTTTTCTTATGATGTTACAATAGAGAGGCATGGTGAAGTTGGATTGGACCTGACAAATGAAAAAATTGAGACTAAAAATGAACGAAATATTGGGCCAGATTCTAGAAAACATTCAGACCTAGAAACGAATGAAGACGAGGCCTATATGCTATCTTATGGTGGACTACGCACGACTCAATGCCCACCACAAGGAGGATCAGAGGAAAGACGTATAGAGGAGCTTATATCTCGTCATGGGCCGATAGACCCAATGATAGAGATAGGGGGAGATGAGAATAGAAGGGGCATTGTTAAGACCCAAATGCAACAGACAATCCAAACAAAAACATGGGCAGGCATGGATGAGATAGAGCAGAACATAAGGCCAACAGATCAAAATATGATTAGAACAAATATGGGATGTCCTCAACGAGATAGGAAAAGGCCAGAATATCTTAAAGACTATGTTTGCCATGCTGTGCAGTCTCGAACCCATCTCGAGTCTATCTTAAAAGGCTTTTTCAGTTAGTCCTCATCCTTTATCACATTATATTTCATATAATCGATTCTCTGATAAGCACTGTATCTATCTAACTGCCATTACTTCGAGTGATGAGCCAAAATCTTATTATCAGGCAGCTCAGGATCCCAATTAGAGAGAAGCCATGGGACAAGAGATAGCAGCTCTGGAGGCAAACAAAATTTGGACTATAGAACCTTTACCCCCTGAGAAGAAGCCAGTCAGATGTAAGTGGGTGTATAAGAAGAAATATAAGGCTGATGGGATCCTTGATAAATATAAGGCTCGCTTAGTTGCCAAAGGGTATACTTAGATCGAAGGGTTGGATTTCAAGAACATATATGCCCTTGTTGCAAAGCTAGTTACAGTACGATGTCTTTTGGCCGTTGTAGTTGCCAAAGGATGGAAGATACACCAGATGGATGTCAACAATGCATTTTTGCATGAAGACCTAGATGAAGAGGTTTACATGGAGTTACCATCTGGGTATCAAACTCAGAAACTGGGACATGTATGTTGATTAAGAAAGTCACTTTATGGCCTATGACAAGCTTCTAGGAATTAGTTTGCAAAACTCTCTACAGCGTTAAAAGGGTATGGTTTTGGTCAATCTCCTGCAAAATATACCTTGTTCACATACAAAAGAGGTGATATTTTTCTTGCGGTACTTGTTTATGTTGATGACTTAATTGTGGTCAATCATCATAAGTGTGTAGAATTTAAAAGGTATCTTCATAGCTATTTCAAAATCAAGGACCTGGGACCCCTCAAATACTTCTTGGGCATAGAAGTTGCACGAGCACCAAAAGGTCTCTACATATGTCAGAGGAAGTACACTTTAGACATCTTGACAGAGTATGGTATGCTAGGGCCCAAACTTCATTTTCCAAGGAACAGCAACATAGATTATCACATGATTCAGGAGATCCAATACATGATGCATCGAGATATCGGCATTTGATTGGAAGATTGATTTATCTTACCATCACAAGGCCAGAAATCACCTATGCAGTGCATATTCTCAGCCAGTTTATGCAAAATCCATGCTAGAAATATTGGAAGGCAGCAATGAGGGTATTGAGGTACCTAAAATCATGCCCAGGATAAGATATTTTATTACCAACAAATAATGACATGATCTTGAAGAGATACAGTGATTCTCACTATTATAAAAATGGCCTATAGAAGTGCTTACTATGACAGCGATTTTTAAAACCACTGTCATAGCACCTACGGTAATGATTTTCGTTAACCACTGCTATAGGTCAGACCTATAACAACGATTTTTATAACCGCTGCTATAGGTCCAACATATAGCGGCGGTTAACGAAAATCGCTGCCATAGGTCGGACCTATAGCAGTGGTTACAAAAAACCACTGCCATAGGTCGACATATAGCAGCGATTCATTATAACTACTACCATAAGTTGGACGTATAGTAGCGGTTAGTAGGAACCGCTGCTATAATCTGATTTATGTATATATATATATAACCGCTGTCATATATATATATATATATATATATATATATATATATATATATATATATATATATATATATATATTAAATATTATATAGTTTTAAAATTTAATGTTCATCTTCATCATTCAATATCTAAATAATTATCATTAGAGTATCATCGCAAAAGATTGCCTCGATCCAATAGCCCTAGCTTCATCGATCAAAAAAATTTGATTTTGACGATCACGAACGACGATGCGATGATCTCATAGATGGAGATCTTCAATGGATCCAAAAATCTTCAACGATGATCTCAATGATATTTGTAGCATACCATCAAAGTTTTACTTCAATCGGATATCATTATCTTGGTCGATTTAGTATAGATTAGTTTCGACCGTTAAATGATAAACGATTGATCAAAGAACCAAACGGTATCCGATTATGAGATATTTTTTTTATAAATGATCTTGGCTACTATTTTAATTATTTTTTATAATGATGATTATAAAATTTAACTCATGAGATGAAGAACGATCTAAAACTATATGTCTCCTGATAACCATTCTGAAACTTCATTGATTGTTATGCTCATATTTTTGCAATATCTGCTTAATATGAATAGTTTATACAAAAATAATTTAAATTTTACTATCAGCATTGTATAAAATATTTAAAATTATAATAAAGATCATTTAACTAAAAAATTATCTCATAATCGGATGCCATTTAATCCTTTGATCGCTTGTTTCTAATTTAACGATTGAAATCATTCCGTACTAAATTGATCATGATATCGATATCCGATTGAGGCAAAACTTTGATAGTATGCTACAAACATCATCAAAATTTTTATTACAAGTTTTTGGATCCATCAAAGATCTTCATCTATCAGATTATCGCATCGTCGTTCGTGATCATTGAAATCAAATTTTTTTGATCGATGAAGCTAGGGCCATCGGATCGAGATGACCTTTTACGATGATACTCTAATGATAATTATTTAGATAATGAACGATGAAGATAGACATAAAATTTTAAAATTATATAATATTTAAAAAAATAAGAAAAAAATTATTTTTTACCTATGGCAGCGGTTATCAAAAATTACTACTATAGATCTACAACAGTGGTCATAGAACTGCTACCGTAGATCTATGACAGTAGTTTTGGAAAATCGCTGTCGTAGATCTATGGCAGCGGTTCGATAACCGCTATTGTAGGTTAGGTTAAAAATTCTCAAATTTTTTCTTTCCTCCCATGCGCGCTCAATCTCTCTTGCTCTCTCTCTCTCTCCCTCATGTTCGTCGTTGGTGAGGCTCCTCCCCTCCCGACCGGCATCGCCCTCCTCCCCCCGACCAACGTCGCCCCTCCTTCCCCCTTGACCGGCCGCCCTCCTTCCCCTTGACCGGCACCGCCCCTCCTTCCCCTCCCTCTTCGGCCATCCCATCCCCGACCGCCCCTCCCTGCCACCCCCCACCCAGCCCCCCCACCCCTCCATCCAACCCTTCCTCGACCCCAGCGAAACCCCCCTCCGACAAACCCCATTCGACCATCCCTCAGCCCCCTGCGAACCCCCTCCGACGAACCCCCTCCACCCTCGCTCGACCCCCTACGAAACTCCACCCCCCTCCCCTCCATCCGACCTCCCTCGGTCCCCAGCAAAGCTCGACCTTCAACGAACCCCCATCCGACCCTCCTTTAGCCCCTATGAAACCCCACCCCCCACCACCAGCACCATTCTGACCCTTCTTCGACTGAGTGCGAAGCCTCTTTTGCCTCCTCGTCACTGTGCCCCCTCTTCGACCGTCCATGCTCTCTCTTTTTTCTCTTTTTCTCTCTTATCTATCTCACTATCTTACTTTTATTTCGCAGGTTACCTCTAGTGCCATCGTCCTCCTCTAGCATCATCGTCGGTGACCCTTGGAGCTTTCGATGCAACCCACTCTCTATAGCCACAGGTATAATTTTTTTAAATTTTATGGTATTATTTATTAATCATATTTTATATTAATTTATAAAATATTTATAATAAATATTTATAATATTTATTATAAATATTATAATTATCTACATGCCATAGTTTTTGGACTATGCCATGGCAGTAGCCTTAGATCATGCCATATCGGTGGCTGTGGACTAGATCTATTAATGGGTTGGATTTGGATCAAAACCTAGATATTCAAATCTGGATCCAATTTTAATTACTAGTACCAAATTCGAATCTGAATACTTGATCGATCTGTACTTAAGAGAGGAAGGGAGGGATCCGACCTTGCCGCCATCATTGGGAGGGAGGAGGTCCGGCCTCACCGACGAGGGAGATTGAGAGAGGGAGAGTGGAAGATTGAGAGAGCGAGAGAGAGGGAGAGAGGGGGTCTGGCCTCGCTAGCATCACTGGGAGGGATGGGGTCCAGCCTTACCGATGAGGGAGATCGAGAGAGTGAGAGAGAAAGGGATGGGGTCCGACCTCGCCGACGAGGAAGATTGATAGAGGGAGAGAGGAAGATCGAGAGATGAAAAAGCTGGGAGGAAGAGGTTCGGTCTCATCGCTATCGCCGACGAGAAAGATCGGGAGAGGGAGAGAGGGAGTGATCGAGGGGATGGCACACAGTCGAGCCAGCTCGGATATGCAGCCGAACCAGCTCGGGCCGTGATCGAGCCAGCTGGGAAAGAACCTTAGCCGGATGTCTCAGACACGGAGCTGGCTCGACTTTCGAATGAATAGAATTTGATATATCATAATGTTATATTGATTAACGTTCATTAACGTTGCAGATCATGATGGCACCGAAACACCATCTAGCTTTCATCCCTGCCCCTCGATGGGTTACGCATAGTTCAGCATCAGAGGAGCAATCAGAGCATACTCCATCCATCTTGGCATCGGCTGCTCAAGGATCTTCACCACCAGCATCTACTCCACCGATGGCATCTACTTCATCGACAGCTGAGCCTCTACCATCGCAGACATCTGAGTGTATATTTTTATTATATTAGCACAACTTTATTTTTTATATAGTATTTGTACACTTATATATTTGCATAATGTATTTGCATTATAGGTGCATCATCCAGTCAGATATTTTGCGGTCCCATATATATGACACACGTATGAAACCGCCAGCATCAGATGATGGTGCAGTATGATGCAGAGAGGATGCTGGTAGGGGAGACCGCGCAGAAAGATACATTTCTTTTTTGGAGTGCTTGTGAAGTGATCGGACATCATTCGTATAGAGCCCAGAGACTGGCATTTGATGGATGTTGCCATTAGGGATCGGATATGAGAGGAGATATAGATAAGTATGTGCATCTTAGTTATATTTATATATTTTATATGTTTATACTATATATGTTTGATTAGAATAATTTTGTAACTGATTTTTGATAAATTTGTGCAGAGAAGATACGACTTTTTCGATCATGGAGGGCTCGGATACTCGACTAAAGAAGATTAAAGAGTTGTACCAAGGTTATAAGATCAAGCTTCATAGAGAATAGCTCGAGCACCAATGAGACTCCGGAGGAGCTTGTTTCCTGGATACAGGACTATCCTCCAAGTCAGTGGGAGAGGATGGTTAGACACTAGAGGAGCCAGGAGTTTGAGGTAAAATTTCTAACTTTTAAATTTTTCAATATGCTTAAAATTTTATTTAAATATTTTTTAAATATTTATTATTTATTTAAATATTTGTTAGGCTACCTTCCATCAGAATTAGGAGAACCGTGCAGTCCAAGAGTATACGCACACTCTAGACTGCGAGTCCATGGCCAATCGTATGCATAGAAAGGTAATGAATTCTAATTCTTATTAGATAAATTAAATTCATATTTTTTATCATCTTTCTGATAAATTTATTCTTTATTATAGCTAATAAGAGATGGAGTGATGCCCAGACGTAGTGAGATCTTCCGATCTAGCCGCACGGATAAGATGGGTAGGCCGATGAATATCGCGATCGAGCATATTTTTGTAAGTATTAAATACATTAGTATATATGATTAGTATTATAATATTTCTTATAAAATTTTATTTTAATTTATAATTATAGGATCAGTTAGATGCGCTCGCGAGCGAGGGCCCGGATATCTCTGGGCCCCATGACCATCTATCTTAGATTTTGGGGCCTGAGCACTCTAGGAGGATCCGATGCAGGCTCGGACACATGCCGATGAGCTACTGGTCCGAGGCGAGTATCTCCTCATAGACTTTCGGTGTCGTCAATTGAGAGAAGCTTTAGGAGGCATTGGCATGGGCAGATCATGCTGCGACGTGGGTAGATCGGGCTGAGGACTGCGCATCTCATTTGGAGGGCATCGTGAGAGATATGATGCCGATGCTCAGCATGCATTTTGGAGTCATGGGCTTTGAGGATATGTTGGCCCGTATTTCAACTCCAGCTCTGGCTCCGACTCCAACTCCAACTCCAGCTTCGGCTTTCGGTGACGACAACGATGACGATGATGTAGATTTAGAAGACTTTTGATGTATTTTATTTTTTTAAAAAAATATTATAATAAATTTTATTTGATAATAAAATTTTAGCATTTCAGAATAATTTTTATATTTATTATATTTTTTTATGTTATATATCTATATTTATTAGATAAAATATATAAAAAATAAAAATTTTATTTTTTTAATTATTCAAGATCTATGGCAGCGATTTTATAATCGCTGCCATATCCGTGCCAACCGCTGCCATAAATTCGATGCCAACCTCTACACTAGATCTATGGCAGTAGTTAAGAAATCGCTATTATAGATTACCTATGGCAGCGGTTATGTAACCGCTGCTATAGATATCCTATGGCAGCGGTTACATAACCGCTACGATAGATCGATCTATTACAGTAATTTATAAATTGCTACAATAGGCTATCTATGGCAGCAGTTCTGACAACCGTTGCAATAATCGCTGCCATAGAGCTACGGCAATAGCCGCAGTAGCAGCGGTTAACATCTAGATTTGGTTTTCAGTTAAATAAGAAGTTTCATGATTATTGTGATATTTGTCGTCGGGCTAAACAATCTTGAAATCCCTTTCCTAATAGTGATAATAAAGCCTATCATCCTTTTGCTTTGATACATTATAACTTATGGGGTAGATATCGCACTGCTTCACACTCAGATTCACATTATTTTCTGACCATAATCAATGATTATAGCAGGGGCACTTGGGTCTTCCTCTTGAAAGATAAAACTGAAACCTATAAAGTGATGACCAATTTCTGTGCAATGGTTAAGAACCAATTTGGGGTGTATGTTCAACGAATAAGAAGTGACAACAGAACGAAATTTGTTGGGGGGCAGATTAGACAATTCTTTGATGATAATGGAATTATGCATGAAACCTCATGTGTTGACACACCTCAACAAAATGAAAGAATGGAAAGAAAACATAGGCACCTATTGAACATAGGGAGAGCTTTGCATTTTCAAGCAAACTTATCCATCCATTTTTGGAGAGAATGCATCTTGATTGCTGCATACTTGATCAATAGGACTCCTACAGTTTCAAATTTGAAAAAAACACCTTATGAGATATTGTTTGGAGAACAACCTTCATTTGGATACCTTCGAGTCTTTGGTTGCCTTTGTTATGCTCAAATGCATCACACAATTAAAGATAAGTTTGATAAGAGGGCAAGAAAATGCATTTTTGTAGGTTATCCGCATGGACAAAAAGGTTGGCATGTATATGACATTAAAACTTAGAAAATCTTCACTTCTAGAGATGTTATTTTTTATGAGGATATTTTTCCTTATGGTGTTACAATAAAGAGGCATGGTGAAGTTGGATTGGACCTGACAAAGGAAAAAGATGAGACTAGAAATGAATGGAATATTGGGCCATATACTAGAAAACATTCAGACCTGGAAACGAATGAAGACGAGGCCCATATGCTATCTTATGGTGGACTACGCACGACTCAATGCCCACCACAAGGAGGATTAGAGGAAAGACATACAGAGGAGCTTATATCTCATCATGGGTCGACAGACCCAATGATAGAGATAGGGGGAGATGAGAACAAGAGGGGCATTATTGCGACCCCAATGCAACAGATAATCTAAACAGAAACATGGGCAGGCATGGATGAGACAGAGCAGAACATAAGGCCAACAGATCAAAATGTAATCAGAACAAATATGGGACGTTCCCAACGAGATAGAAAAAGGCCAGAATATCTTAAAGACTGTGTTTGCCATGCTGTGCAGTCTCGAACCCGTCTCGAGTCTCTATCTTAAAAGGCTTTTTCAGGTAGTCTTCATCCTTTATCACATTATATTTCATATAATTGATTTTCTGATAAGCACCATGCCTATCTAACTACCATCACTTCGAGTGATGAGCCAAAAACTTATTATCAGGCAACTCAGGATCCAAATTGGAGAGAAGCCATGGGTTAAGAGATAGTGGCTTTGGAGGCAAACAAAACTTGGACTATAGAACCTTTACCTCCTGAGAAGAAGCCAGTCGAATGGAAGTGGGTGTATAAGAAGAAATATAAGGCTAATAGGATCCTTGATAAATATAAGGCTCACTTAGTTGCCAAAGGGTATACTTAGATCGAAGGGTTGGATTTCAAGGACATATATGCCCCTATTGCAAAGCTGGTTATAGTACGATGTCTTTTGGCCGTTGTAGTTGCCAAAGGATGGAAGATACACCAGATGGATATCAACAATGCATTTTTGCATGGAGACCTAGATGAAGAGGTTTACATGGAGTTACTATTAGGGTACCGGACTCACAAACTGGGATATGTATGTCGGTTGAGGAAGTCACTTTATGGCCTACGACAAGCTTCCAGGAACTGGTTTGCAAAACTCTCTACAGCATTAAAGGGTATGATTTTGGTCAATCTACTACAGAATATACCTTGTTCACATACAAAAGAGGTGATATTTTTCTTGCGGTACTTGTTTATGTTGATGACTTAATTGTGGTCAATCATCATAAGTGTGTAGAATTTAAAAGGTATCTTCATAGCTATTTCAAAATCAAGGACTTGGGACCCCTCAAATACTTCTTCAGCATAGAAGTTGCACGAGCACCAGATGGTCTCTACCAGAGGAAGTATACTTTAGACATCTTGACAGAGTGTGATATGCTAGGGGCCAAACCTACTTCATTTTTCATGGAACAGCAACATAGAGTGTCACATGATTCAGGAGATCCAATACATGATGCATCGAGATATCGACGTTTGATTAGAAGATTGATTTATCTTACCATCACTAGGCTAGAAATCACCTATGCAGTGCATATTCTCAACCATTCATGTAGAATCCATGCTAGAAACATTGGGAGGCAGCAATGAGGGTATTGAGGTACCTGAAATCATGCCTAGGATAAAGTATTTTATTACCAACAAATAATGACATGATCTTGAAGGGATACAGTGATTCTGATTGGGCGAGTTGTCCAATGACTAGGAGGTCCATGACTGGCTATTTTGTAACATTGGAAAAGGCACCAATCTCATGGAAGTCTAAAAATTAGGCAACCATGTCTAGATCATCAGCGGAGGTGGGGTATAGGGCAATGGCGAGTGTTACTAATGAATTGATTTGGCTACGCAGTCTCCTAACTTCACTGCATATTTCACAAACTAAGTCGGCCATATTATATTGTGATAACCAAGTAGTCCTTCACATTGCGGCAAATCCTATTTTTCATGAAAAGATGAAACATATAAAAGTCGATTGTCACTTCGTAAGAGAACGATTACAGCCAGAAGAGCTAGTTACTTGATATATGTCTACCAGGGAGCAATTAGCTGACATCTTTACCAAGGCACTAGGATAACGATAATTTTAATTTTTACTCAACAAGTTAGGCATTTACAACATGCATGCTCCAACTTGAGGAAGAGTATTAGAAAATACTATATATAATTAAAAGATATGTATCTCTTATTAGGAGATATATATCTCTTATTATGAGGTACCGTACATAATTAGGAGATATGTATCCCTATGGAAGAGATTGTAGGGTTGGTTATTATTCTTTCTAGCATATTAGGAGATACTGTATATAATTAGAAGATATGTATCTTTATGAAAGAGATTGTGGGGATTAGTTTTTATTCTTTCTTATTTTTAGTTTCTTACTAATATATTGTAATTTGTAACTTTATATATCGGTCAATATAGAATGAGAAATACATTCCCCTCAAATTTTGTTAGATGGCCATGGAGGATGCAACATTGGAATTGGAGCTGGGATGATGGTCATGGAGAATCTGGCGATGGCATTGAGGGCTACGGCCTTATGGTCGTGGCAGGGGCAAGGGAGGAAGAGAGAGATCTTAACAACCGAGAGAGAGAGAGATATGAGAGTTTGGGTTTGGTGGAAGAAGAACGGAGAGGGATACTAAAATCCTAAATTTTTAATTATTTTTTTAACTTATCATCTATTTTCATACGGAGTCATCCATGTAATTCAAATTATGTACTGCACTAATCATACACGTGATCGATTAAAAGCAATTTATGAAAAAATTAATGCCATCTATTTTAAATTGGATGGCTGAAAAGTAGCCAAGGGTGAAGAGACCAAAAATAGATTTTAGAGTTCCACGGCAAAACCGTTATCATCGTCGTCTTTAATGATTTTAGACGTTGGTCTTATAAAATACAATGCAATATATAGTTTGTTATAGTATAATATGTTACATAATATGTAATATGACATAATAATATTAGTAATGGTAGTTTTACCCTGATAATACCCTCTTTATACTAGATAGGCACAACAATTGTAATTTTCAGATCCAAGAAAACTAAACATGCCCCCGCAATAGGCAACGAAAGAGCCTCTTTGTATAAAATTAAATATAAAAGAGCAATCAAACGAAGAATTGGAAGTTAAGTTTTCTAAAAGAAAAAAATAGCTACCACGGTTTGATCAGATAAGTTACCTCATTATTAATTTTAAAAGATATAGTCACCGACCATTGGCTCTACTTTGGTTTAAAATAGAGAAGTCTGACTTAGAGAGATGGGTGCGAGCTAGTTGAGCTATTAGTTATTGGCCTACCGTGGAACTTTAAACAGAGTCAGCGGTTAACAACCATTCGGGAGCTCAAATTAGTCCATAAGGAGTGGGGAGAGGACACGATATAATGTAGCAAATTCGGACATTAAGATTTGGCTTTGATGATTGTTCAATAGCCGTGCTGCTCCACCTCTCTCATTGAATTTTCCAATTCTTAGGCTCATATATATCACGTAGGGAAACCAGATTGAATAAAAGATTGGATCAATCGCTTCGCCATAACAAGTTCTCTAGAAATTGGGCCATTACTTGAGGCTCTTGGACGTTAGGATCCGAGGAACAAATGACGTGACCTAGAAAAATTTTGATCTCGACTTCTAACCATGATCGGCTGAAGAAGTCTTGGATGGCCTATTCCCTGGATTGCATGACTGCGAAATATCCCTAATCCAAAACGTTCAAGGGGATGGTCCTGCGCATTGAGACGAGACGTTGTGATCTGTGAACTTCACTAGAGGCCAACAAAAAAGGATTATTCTTATCGCGAGGCACCACAGGTTAAATAGCCAAGGATTAGGTACGACAATCACATGCAGATGCTAAAGAACCAAAGAATAATCTGGTTCTCCCAACTACTTGAACTGGTTTTCTCTACAAAGTAGCGGAAGGAATTTACTATGTCTACAGTTCGGAAGGCAAGCATCAAGTAACATTAATTTAATGTTTTCTTTTAAAAAAAAAAAAAAACTATGAAAATCCCTCGTACTAGGAGATATTCAATTGCGGTGATATGAATAATAAAACCAATGAGGAGGGTACATTATGCCATGATCATCCGATCCCATCGAGCAATATATAGTTGGAATTCACCATCCAACACAAGCTATAAATTGTTCCAGATTGTCCATCACGTTGTAACAATGAAGTCAGGAGATCACAATTTAATATCTAACTGCAGTTCCGTCTAATTAATCAATACATGGATCCGCTCTTATTCTCTCCTTTTTTTTTAGAGAGAGAGAAGTTGAATACCCAATTGGATATTAGAGATGAGCTAGCATTACTGGAAAGTGGTAACGTCATTTTTTTTTTCCCCTAGAAAAGAACCAGCATCAATTTGACCATGAAGATCCAACTTCCATGTCAGTTTCTAGCCCTTCAAACTGCACTCCGGCAGCAGGTTGTCAAAAAAGTCGCCAAGGAGACCGCAGAGCTCAAGCCCATCACTCATTCACGTTCATGGTCAGGATAAGATACGCCGGCACTTGACACCTGTCACACGAAAAGTGGCACCAAATGATAAGGATGTGATCCATTCCCACCCTTCTTGTGTGAAATGTCACCCCCTCTAGATCCCATATATGGCCAAGAAAAGCCAGACCATCCACCTCATAGGGAGTTCACCATTGGATGAAAAAAATTTATCAGAAGAAGAGTTCGCAGGTTATATATAGGAATGGTGTTGGAGACATAAGGCCTCAAGCGTGCTGCATGGTCCATTCTTTTGCCTAGTTCGGAGAGAAATTAGGAGAAAGAGAGGAATGGCTTCCTCTATGACGCTCTCTTCCGCAGCCACCCCTTCCCGGGCCACCCCAGCCCAATCCAGCATGGTTGCACCCTTCAGCGGCCTCAAGTCGATTTCGGCCTTCCCAGTTACCAGGAGGGCAAGCAACGATTTCTCGAAGCTTCCGAGCAACGGAGGCAGCGTTCAGTGCATGAAGGTAACGAAGAGAACAGAAAAGGAGGATGTTAATTAAGCTGAGGATAGAATCTTTAGCTATGTTTCTTCTCTCAAAATAACCATGCATGTGTTCTACTTCGTATAAGGTTTGGCCGATAGAGGTGTGAAGAAGTTCGAGACCCTCTCCGCCGCTCTCCATCGAGGCATTGATCAAGCAAATCGAGTACCTTCTCCGCATGGGATGGATTTGGAGTTCAGCAAGGTAAGTTTGTTGTTTCTTGTTAGGAGCCATTTGGTTGGAGATAATTTGATATAGAAAAATAATTTTCATATCATATTATCATGTCTGGTATGAAAAATAGAAAAAAGAGATGGCAGAAAAATTGATGGACTGCATACTTATTTTTTGGATAGAAAAGATAAAACAAATATCATGGAATGTTGGTATTTAACAAATTTTCGAATGATGATAATCCATATTTGACAAAAATACCTTCAATAAAGCTACATATGTAATTATTAATTTTATTCTAATATTCTTTAAAATTTATTCAATAAAAATTTTTTATAGAAAAATTAATACATAGATGGTATATGCAGAGAGTTATATGATTATGGTTATCATATAAAAATTAATTAGAGATGACAATACTATTTTAGTATTAAAAAATTAATTTATATTTAAAAATATATTTATAAATTTTACTATTTTTATAAATATAAATATATTTATATTTTTTTATAAATTAATCAAACGTAATAATTATTTTTTGATATTATTTTTTTGAATAATTTTTTCATCAACTAAATATAGTAAAAATTATTTTTCTTCACAATCATATTTTTAAATAAATTATTCTCATGAATTATTATATTATCCTATAATCTGACATACTTCAATAAAGAGTTCTTTTGAAAATTAAACCAAACGCCCAAACGGAACCAATCTTTGGAACGGTAATAGGAAAGCTTGTCCTGGTCTCCTGGACTAGACCCAGGGTTTCGCTTGACGACATATACGTGGATTTTGCATGGTTGACCAACTTAATTCAACCAGAACGGACCAAATTAGATTTAGCATTCAACTGTTGCACCCATGTTGCATGGTAAATCAAGCTCGTGAGTGAAAAAAATTATCTACGGTGCTGCTCTTTGGGCACAGGGGTTAGTTGTTTTCAAACCAAAGTCTTATTAAAACTAGTGCTGCATCATGGGGTAGATATAACACCAATCAAGTATGCAGGTCGGCTTTGTGTACCGTGAGCACCACCGATCCCCTGGGTACTACGATGGTCGCTACTGGACCATGTGGAAATTGCCCATGCTCGGCTGCAATGATGCAACCCAGGTGGCGAAGGAGCTCGAGGAATGCAAGAAGGCATACTCGGATGCGTTCATCCGGATCATCGGGTTCGACGACGTTCGCCAAGTGCAGTGCATCAGTTTCATCGCCTACAAGCCCCCAGGCTTCTAAACCATGAATGAACTAGAAGTTTCGAGCGTCTAGAGTGTCTGTCCTGTTCGACTCTTTGGTTCGTTGTTCTTTTTCTTCTCGAAAGCCTCTCTCCACCATATGAGAATGGACTAAGGTCGTTGTTGTTTTGGTTGGTGAGGAACATCACGGCTCCGGCTATGTATTACTAATTATAAACTTATATGTGGATGGGGTCTGTCCGTCTTTTCTTTCTGTAACATGAATAAACCCGTTTTTTATATCATTCCTTACTCTCCTGGACATTATTTTGTGACTTTAAACATCAGAGCTGAGAAGAAATTTTGCCGCAAAATTGGTAGTGGTACTGGAGTTGCTTTATGCTAGAGCCGCAGGAACTCAAGTTGTGGTTACCAAAGTTATGGCAGAGTAGCTATAATATCTCTGTCCTGCTGGCCTCAACAGTTGGGGCTTTTGAAGTAAGCATTACTTATAGATTTCACAATTGAAATGAAGGAATGTTCAGGATTACAGTCTGGACCTATCACAATCCAGACTTAAGGATGGCAAAGATGAGTGTGGAGATGGTGAAATTTTTCTGTTTATAATTTTTCATGCGCAAAGCCTATTTGTTCAAGAAGACGTATGTGCGAACATGAGGAAGAAAATATTATAATCTGCACGTGATCTGTTATGGTAATTGTGGTAATAAGGAAATGGAATAGCATACATATATTATGTATATAATGTACATGTATGTATGTGCGTTGGTTGTATGTATTTATGTATATGTGCCAAACAGTGTAATCATATTATATTCTTGATAGATCTTGATTGGTATTCTCATATATTTCCCCTATTTCTTTGATCGGAGATTCCATCAAATGTTAGAGATTCTAGCATATTTGACATGTGTGTCCATTCACCTAGGAAAGTGGAAGAGCACCAAATATAGGCCATTTCAATAACAGAAGTTTGAAGCAATAGTTATCCATGCATATAGGTTCACAAAGAACCATTAGAAAGAAAGAGTCGAGTTGCAGGGAGTTTGGTTACACGAGCCAACGAAGGACCAATTACGGCCATCGGTCAAGCCCATATCTTGACAGGTTGGGCCAAAATGTTTTACGGGCTGGATGGCACTCGATATCAGAATACATGGCTCAACCTATAATTGGTCTGAGCCCGCAGATATTTACAAATTAATATGTATATACCTACGCCATCCAGCCTTAAGCTCAGCTTGTTGGTATCCTTCTCATTCCGGTAGAAGTCCAAGGTTCAAGTACACACATCTTGATAAGTTATCAATGAAAGGAATTTTAGAGCACGGTCAGGCCAACTTCGGCTTAGCCCAACCAAAGTCCCCTTGCATTAGGGCTTTTAGAGAGCTAAACCGAACAATGAGGAATATTGGAAGGATTTCCACTTATGTTGGCATTCTTATTTCTTAAGCGGACGTTGCGGGTACCCTCTTCATTCGCATAGTGAGTTCTCCTCACTTACCAAAAAGATATTATTAATAAAAACCATTTCTTATATCAGCATGGGCTTCTATCAACGTGTTGGATATTTTATGGACTTGCCCAGCAGAAGCCCACTCCTCCTGGTCGCTCATCCATCTACTAGGTCTCTCCTCCAAAGTCTCGTCGTTGGAGAAGAATGTCTGCTCCAATATGCTTTAAATATTAACTTAAAAGGCAATTAGCCATTAGATAGGGCCTTCTTATCCACCAAGCGAAGACCTTATTTTAAAAAAAAAGTTCCTCATTCATTGAATATATTTCTCAGAAGCCTAATTTAAGCTTGCTAGGAAGATCCTTTCATTCGGAACATGTCGCAGGGATGAGATGAGCAAGACTTACCTTGTTCAAGTAGGCATTTTGTCACAGGGATGAGATTGAGCACATCTTTATGGACTTAAAAGGTTATGTTGATCATGAATGTTCTGTGTCTTGATCATGAACGTCCTCTGCCCAAATACAGGTCTCCATTACCTTTTGTTTTACAAAGCTTTCAGCAATCTTTCATTAGCTCTTTGGTTGGCATGATGTCATTGATTGGCTGGCATGATGTCATTGATATCTAGCTAACACCAAATAGAGAGTTGCCCCTGAAAATTACCGGGAAAATTTTGGTCACATGTAAACGAGCTCGTGCCAGCCATGGATTAAAGAATGCAACGAGCACGTAGGGCACTTGTTGCACTTGACACGGTCTCTCTGTCCTTTTTGCTAGGTAGGCCCAGGTCTGATCTACTTCTGGTAACATGGCACATGCATCAGCAATCAACTCACATGGCCTTTCTTCTGACCAAATATGGTTCTCTTATAGAAAATTTTTCAAATGGAAAATTGTCCAGTTAATTCTTCACATTCAATTCAGCCCTTCAATCTTCGCAGCAGCTCGGTAGAATGCACGAAAGATTAGAATTTTTACTTTGATTCTCCTTTACTTTGTATGGTTTTAAAAATTCGTGACCACAAGGATTTTTTTTCTTTTTTCTGTTTCCTTTTTCTTTAAGAGAAACGGAGGGAGGTCTATGTGTAATATGACCATACAATTCTTTATTTAGTGAGGGTGCACCATCCAAGGATCAAGCTTAGAACCTTTAATTACTAAGTAAAGGTGCGTGATTATTAGGACAAACCACAATATACGTGACTGCAAGGAATATTATAAGATGTTGTTTTGATTGATCTAAGAGTAGTTATAGAACCTGGAAAATTTCCATTTGATGCCGATAAGCAATCCAAAGATTGAATGTTGAAGTAAACCTTTCAGCACAAGTTGGTCTAGAAATAATTATTATGTTGTATCTATGACTAATTTCAATGCCGATAGTTATTATGTTGTATCTATGACTAATTTCCATGCCGATAGTTCGATATAGGGACCTAGCTATGTAATTTTATATTCTTTCGTATTCACTAACTTGATACATTACAAAACTCTAGTTATACCTCTTTTAATCCTGACGGTTAATATTTATGATCTCGTGGATGTCGTAGAACCTACAAGAAAACTTCTCCTGCTCCTCTCTTGAACTAAGGAGAGAGAGAGAGAGGATCAGACAACCAATTATGCTAGATTTTTAATTATGATTTTGCTTTATATTATAGCACTGGTTGAAAATGAAACCTAAAATTATCTTAAAAAGTAACATATGATCGTGTTGATTTTTTTTTTTTTTCTTTCTTCTTTTTTTTTTGGAAATGTAATGGAGGCAGGTGATTGTTATCCATTGCCACCAATTTTATTGCAAAAGAAAGGTATTTAGAGAATAGTAGAAATTCAAAATGTACGGTGAGATTTCAAAAAATAGAAATATATATGACTATCGTTTGGAGTTTAAAAGAGCAACAAATCGAGAAAAGTAAAAAAAAATGGGTGATAATTTAAGGAAGATGCTTTGCAATCAACTTCAAATAAAAAAATTGGTCATAATCAGCAAGGGTGAATATATAGTCATGGTCGTCGTTCTTCTTTTTCTCCTTCATCTTTAAATTATATTGAAAAAATCAAAGTTGATTTTTGGTGAAAAAATTGAGTTGAAAAAAATCAGGATTAAACTTTGGTAGAGGGTTGAGGTCAAGATCTTTGGTTATGAAATTGGATTAGTCCTATTTAAAGCATGAGATTTGGACCATTTGGTTCATATGGCTAACTATAAAATTGGAAATCCTGCCTCGTTTTCTTTAGTTCCAACCACTTCCAAGCATGACACTTTGAAAGTTCTCTCAAACCAACCAGAGGCCACTTGGTCAAAGCCTGGCCGGGACAAGCGATGAATTCCAAACAACCGGATCCAAGCGCAATTCCGAACTGTCGTTTTAGCTTGGAATCCATCTCCCTCCCGAGTTTTTAAGACTTGTTGGTTGGGGTTAAAATGTCAGCCAAATCTTTTGCCAATCAATTTATCCATATTCCTGTACTTTTTAAAAAAAATATTGCTAAATTACTTTTCCACATATGGTGTTTATGTATGAAATAGACAAAAATATTTATATTAGTTTTCCATTAGCCAACAAAGTGTTTCTATTTTTTTTTATTCCCAGAATATCCTCTAATTGCTGATACACCTAAGGGATAGCATACGGTGAATATGCAAATTAGACTCGAAAGCATGAAAAATATTATTAAAAATAAAAAAAAAATTAATTTTTTATCTGATTATTTCTTAAATAATCAACTTTATCAAACCCGGTCCGGTCGATTGGATCAAAAATCCGATGATCCGGTTATGAGACCAGGCGGTTATTTAATTAAACTGTTCATGCATAAAATCCGTTTAAACCCATGTGAACTAGCCGGTTAGACTGTGAACCGTATGATCCGGTCTAACCCGACTGGACCATAAATCTAAAAATTAAAAGTTAAAACTTAAAACCTTTACTTCGACTTCACGTCCCGTCATCCCTTCGGCTTCTCGAGCGCAAACCCCAATGACCCAGCCCATCTTCTCTTCCTTGGTGACCAAATCAACGACGACGACGGCGAAGGAGGAGGACCGAGTCTTCTTCTATGATGGTGAGTAATATCTAAATCTAATCCTTTTTTTTTTTCCAAATCTACGAACTGGAGTCCAACGGTGAATAGGATCCGAGAATCGAAATCGGCCCCTCCATCCACCTCCTGCTCCAATCACAACCTACCTCCTCTACTCACCCCTTCTCCTCCGGGACCTTCCTTTGTCGATTTCTCCTTCGCTCAGCCCCCTTCCCCCTCTGCCTCCTCCGCTGCTGCCGTCCAGGAATCCACCTCTGCCTCCTCCTTCGCCACCGTTCGGAATCCTCCATCAACTCCCCCCGGCCGCCTCCTCCTCCATACGCTTGACCACCTCCCCCCTCTGCTCTTCCTC
Organism: Cocos nucifera; assembly: GCA_006176705.1. Lineage (NCBI taxonomy): Eukaryota > Viridiplantae > Streptophyta > Magnoliopsida > Arecales > Arecaceae > Cocos > Cocos nucifera. The sequence continues at coordinate 370,032 of QRFJ01000054.1, read as the reverse complement.
CATCGGCTCCTCACCTCTCCATCGCCTCCTCCGCTCGATTCCCTCCCCCTCCGTTCCTCCTCCTCTGTACACTCAACTCCCTCCCCCTTTGTCTCCTCCACTCGGCTCCCTCCTCCTCCTCCTCCGTATGGCCATTCGGCTCCCTCCCCCCTTCGCCTCCTTCTCCTCCTCCGTATACAACCTAGGACTTGGGAGCCGTGGACAATGGACATGGAAAAAAAATATTTTTTAATGATGCTGTCTATCTGTGTCACAATAAACAGTAAATATGTTTACTAAAGTTAAATACCATGTGTTGGAGATAAATTCTGCTCCTGCCGAAGTTCAGTCTGATGCTTAGTTTAATGTAACTGGTAATTACGAAAGAGCTTCGATCGAAAATTCTTCATCTAGTGGCCAAATCCCTCCCAAACTTCTTCAGCAGTCGAACTCCTCCAACGGCCGAACTTCTTTCGGACTCCTCCAGCGATCGAACTTCTCCCGAATTTCTCCTTCAGTCGAACTTTTTCATCAATCAGACTCCTTCCGAACTTTTTCATCAGTCGAATTTCTTTCGCACTTCTCCATCAATCGAACTTTATCCGAATTTCTTCAGCAGATTACTTTCAGATTTCAACTAGTATTCCTTCTAGATGATCCCCTCTAACTATATTTTCTTTAGGAGTTCGAACTCCTCTGAAATTAATGTATGTCAAAGCTCTTCACCAACCGACGTCTGCTTCCTCCAAACTTCGATTATTAAATCTCAACGAACGAACATATCACGATAATAAATACCTCTCTCTGTAATAAACTTCACATGGCCCCGAGTGGCCCACTACCGAATGGTTATGGCTATCATTATCAGTCTGCTATAGACGACCCCACTATCGGACGGTTACGGCTGTCATTATTAGTCTGCTATGGACGATACCTCTCTCTATAATAAATTTTATATGGCTCCAAGTGGTCCACTATAGAACGATTATGGCTGTCACTATCAGTCTGTTACAAGCTTTGTTTATGAAAAGGGATCCAACAGATACGTTTTCTCTAAGCTCTCTTCTTCTTCTCAAAACTCTGTTGAATTCTTGCCTGAGCACTTCATTTCTGTTGGCCAGAAGAGCTGACTTGATCGTCGAAGGGTTCTACTGGAGCTACCACCACCGACTTCGAACAAAATTTTATTTTGTCAGTCACCGACGGTGACCTCTTTTTTCTCAACTCTAGCTCGATCTGACGTCAATCAGATTCTGTACCAACACTATGCTAAACATCCATGGATATGAAAAATTATTTTTAATGATGCTTTGCTAGTGTGTGCTGAGTGCTAGCTGATCGCTATGTTACAGTAAATACTAAACATTATTTTTTTAATTTTTGTAACCCATGATCGTGAGTTTAACTCATAGGATCGTGAAAAAGAAAAAATGGATAGAAACAGAAGAAGATGTTGATGGCTTGATCTTTTTATTTACTCATTTTATCTTCTACTTATAAATTATAGCTTAATTTAATTTTTTTTGCAGATTATCAAAATGATCTTTGTTGAGGGGAGTATGCCATCAATGGGTGATTCAAGTAATACTTCATCCATTCAAATAATTAGGATTAGAGGTAAAAATGATCCTACATAAAATCATTGTAGAGAAGCTATTGAACTTAGTGGTAATACCAAAAGAATGAAGTTAGCATGCTTGTATTATGGAAAGTTATTTGCTAGTGGTGGGATCAATCACTTCAAACAACATCTTGCAGAAGTAAAAAGAGAAGTAGAACCGTGCCGCAAGGTACCGACGGATATTCGCCATCAAATGATACAAAATATTTAAGCTATTAGTGAGAAGAAGAAAAGAACAAAAAAAATGGGTGAAGATTATAATCCCTTTAGTTCAAGGCATAAGGAACATGAGGAACAAGATATTATAGGCAATTAGGTGAAGATGATGACATACAAGAAATTCCTCGCTCATCAAATAAGTTTACGGGCAATGCAAAAGATAAAAATATAGAAGGTGGAAAAGAAAAACAACTAGGAATAATTGAAAATTATTTCATGCCAAGAACAACTCCTGATGCTCAACCAACTATAAAAAACTTGTTACAAAACAAAGAAGCAATTGAAAGGTATAATCTTGTAGTGGCAAAATGGATGATAGATGCATGTGTACCATTTAATGCTGTCAACTCTAAGTATTATCATGATAGATGCCATAGGTAGTATGGGGCCTGGTTATAAAGCTCCAAATTTTCATTCTGTTCGTGGTTATTTGTTAACCAAAAATATTGATGAGGTGAAAAAGTATGTTGAAAGCTTTCATGCCACATGAAAGAAAATAGGATGCATAATCATGGCTGATGGATGGATAGATCAATGTAGGAGAACTTTGATTAATTTTTTAGTTTATTATCCTAGAGGAACCATATTTTTGAAGAGTGTGGATGCTTCAGATCCTCAAAGACAGCTGATATATTGTATAAGTTGTTTAAAGAAATTATCATGTTTGTTGGTTTGAAAATGTGGTTCATGTAGTGACCGATAATGCTGCAAACTATGTTGCTGCCGGTAAGAAGTTGGAGCAAAACTTTTCTATACTTTTTTGGTCACCTTATGCTACTCATTGTCTTAATCAAATCATGTAAAATATTGGCAAGTTAGTTTTAGTTAAGAACATTGTAGCCCATGCTATAGGTATCACAAAATATATTTATTGGGGATAAACTCCGCTCCTACCAAAGTCCAGCTCGACGCTCAGCTTAACACAACCGGTAGCCACGGAAGAGCCTCAGCGGTCGACCTCCTTCGAACTCCCAATAGTCGGGCCTCAGCCGAACTCCTTCAACCAGCCAAACTCCTCAGTGGCCGAGCCCCATCGGACTCCCAATGGTCGGGCCTTAGCCGAACACTACTAACCGGACTCTTGCCAAACATTCCCTTCGATCGATCGAAATCCTCAATGGTCGAGCTCCTTCCGAACCCCCCAGTGATCGAGCCTTAGCCGCACTCCTCTAGCCTGACACCCGCAAGAGCCGAACTCCCTCCGTGCTCTTCTAGCCAAACGCCTACGACAGCCAAACTCCCTCCGCACTCTTTCGATCGAATTCCTTCCAAGCTTTTCCTCGACTGAACTTCTCTAGAATTGATATATACTGAAGTCCACCAATCAATGCCTACTTTCTCAGAGCCACGGCTATTAAATCTGGATAAACGGTCACCATCAGTCTACCACAGGCGATGCGATCGGATGGCATGGCCACCGCTACTAGCAACACCACTCTCTCCATAACCAGTCTCATGCGGCCCATGATCCATCAGTATAGCTGTCACTATCCATCTGGCGATGCCTTCCTCTCCGTACCGAGCTCCATGAGGCCCCAAGAGGCCCACGGTCGGACGATATGGCCGTCACCATCAATCAAGCTCCACCTATAAAAAGGACTCTCCAGATATGCTAACTCTAAGCTCTAAGCTCTCCTCTTCTCCTCTAAACTTTGTCGAACTCATTTTCGAGCACTCCATTCCTATTGGCCAGAGCTGACTTGATCGTCGGAGGGTCCTATCGGAGCCACCCCCACCGGCTCTGGATAGGACTTTATTTTGCAGGTCTCCAACGGCGACCTTGTCCACCTCCGCTTTAGCTGGATCCAACGATGATCAATTTCTGCACCAACAGATTGACGCTAGAAGGAGGGCTCCGAACCTCCGAGGTTCTCTTGTTCTTAAAGGAGTGCTCGGCGACGATTTCTCTCTTCCCTCTCTGGAGATCTCTCTTCTTTCTCTCTAGAATTCTTTTTCAAAGAGAAAATGCCTCCCAAGAGAGCTTCGGCTCGACGATCGGCGGCCTCCGTGCCAGGTCCATGTGCTTTCATTTCAGCCCCGACAGCCTAAATTCCGCTTGAAGCCACCATAGATATGGAGTAGTTCAACCTGCTGGATCAGTAGGTTCGTGGCCCCATCGAGATGATGCAGGCTGTGCGACAGCTATCGGTGGAGACTTTGCCAGCAAACTCGCCATGAGGATGCCAGGGACCGACCTTAAGAAAGAGCATTTGGCCTAGCATACCAATCACCCTTAGGAAGAAGAAATAGAGAGTAGAAGTTCTTCCGCATCAAGGAAGCCCCAATAAAGGGGCATGAAGTTCTCCCGCAGAAGATTTCATAGAAGGGCGGAATGAAGTTCGACGTGAGCGAGGCCGAATTCTCCCTCGAGCTCGTCATCAAGGAAGCCCCAACAAAGGGGCATGAAGTTCTTCCACGGAAGGTTTCACAGGAGGGCGGAATGAAGTTCGGCATGAGCGAGATCGAACTCTCCCTCGAGCTCGTCATCAAAGAAGCCCCGACAAAAGGGCATGAAGTTCTTCCACAGAAGATTTCATAGGAGGGCGGAATGAAGTTTGGCGTGAGCGAGGCCGAACTCCCCCTCGAGCTCATCACCAAGGAAGCTCCAACAAAAGGGTGCGAAGAAGTCCTCCTCCTGAATGGTTCCACGACTATGCCCCCCGCAACGCTCCTCAAACTCAAATTCTCACGAAAGTTAAGAACCAGCTATCAAGATCAGAAGGATTACAATCTCTCCCAAACAAGCACAATCGAAGCAAGTACTGCCTCTACCATCGCGACCACGGTCACGACATTGAGGAATGCATTCAGCTCCGAGACAAAATTAAGAAGCTCGTCAGAAAGGGGCGGCTGGGTAAATTTCTTCGACGCCAGCCTGAAGCAGGGGAAGATCGGCCAAGGATGCTGCCATAGCCAAAAATGACAAGGAGGTCGGCCGCCTCACGGCATCATCAACATTATCTTAGAGTGGAGCTTGGTACTTTGGTAGACTGTCATCTCCCAGTGATAAAGTCAAGAGAGCTTACTCCAAATTGAGAAGGCCAACATGAGATAGAGAAAATCATCCGGCCTGGGACTTACTGTCCGAGGAAATCCAGAGGAACAACGCCCCCACGACCCTAAAATGGGGATATACTGTCAGTAACTTTTCTTCGGTAAAATTCTTTCCTTTCAATAACATTATTTCTTGGTGCAAAAACTATGTGATGACAGAAAAGAAGCGAGCAAAAATGGCCCATTAGAAATAGGAGGAGAACCTCGTCCTAACGCGAGCAAAGTCGAAGGCCTCATTCACCTTAGATGAGACAGAGGGAGAGGCATGGATGATGATTCGAATGTACCCCTACAATCCGTTAGGAATAAGAGGAGAACCTCATCCTAACGCAATCAAAGTCGAAGGCCTCGTTCACCTTAGACGAGATGGGGGGAGAGGCACGGACGATGGTCCAAATGTGCCCCCACAGTCCGTTAGGAACAAGAGGAGAACCTTGTCCTAACATAAGTAAAGTTGAAGGCCTCGTTCACCTTAGACGAGATGGAGGAGAGGCACGGACGACGGTCTGTATGTGCCCCATAGTCCATTAGAAATAGGAGGAGAACCTCATCCTAACGTGAGCAAAGTCGAAGGCCTCGTTCATTTTAGACGAGATGGAGGGAGAGGCCCTGACAACGGCCCTTATGTGCCCCACATAGCCGTTAGGAATAGGAGGAGAACCTCATCCTAACACAAGCAAAGTCGAAGGCCTCATTCATTTTAGACGAGATGGGGGGAGAGGCCCTGACAATGGTCCTTATGTGCCCCACATCCATTAGGAACAGGAGGAGAACCTCATTCCTAACGCGAGCAAAGTCGAAGACCTCTTCACCTTAAACGAGATGGGGGAGAGGCACGGACGACGGATGTGCCTCCACAGCCCATTAGGATAGGAGGAGAACCTCGTTCCAACGCGAGCAAAGTCGAAGATCTCGTTCATCTTAGACGAGATGGAGGGAGAGGCACGGACGATGGACCATATGTGCCCACAGTCCGTTAGGAATAGGAGGAGAACCTCGTTCCAATGCGAGCAAAGTCGAAGGCCTCGTTCATCTTAGATAAGATGGGGGGAGAGGCGTGGACGACGGTTCGAATGTGCCCCACAGCTCGTTAGGAATAGAAGGAGAATCTCCTCCTAACGCGAGCAAAGTGGAAGACCTCGTTCACCTTAGATGAGATGGAGGGAGAGGCACGGACGACGATCCGAATGTGCCCCCACAGCCCATTAGGAGCAGAAGGAGAACCTCATCCTAATGCGAGCAAAGTCGAAGGCCTCGTTCACCTTAGATGAGATGGAGAGAGAGGCACGGACGACGGTCCGTATGTGCCCCCACAGCCCATTAGGAACAGGAGGAAAATCTCATCCTAACACGAGCAAAGTCAAAGGCCTCGTTCACCTTAGATGAGATGGAGGGAGAGGCACAAACGATGGTCCGAATATGGCTCCTATAGCCCATTGGGAACAGGAGGAGAACCTTATCCTAATGCGAGCAAAGTCGAAGACCTCATTCACCTTAGACGAGATGGAGGAAGAGGTACGGACAATGGTCCATATGTGCCACCACAGTCCATTAGGAATAGGAGGAGAACCTTGTCCTAATATGAGCAAAGTTGAAGGCCTCGTTCACCTTAGATGAGATGGGAGAGAGGCATGGACGATGGTCCGTATGTGCCTCCACAGTCCATTGGAACAGGAGAAGAACCTCATCCCAACGCGAGCAAAGTCGAAGGCCTCGTTCACCTTAGACGAGAATGGAGGGAGAGGTACGGGACGACGGTCCGTATGTGCCCCCACAGTCCATTAGAAATAGGAGAGAACCTTATCCCAACACGAGCAAAGTCGAAGGCCTCATTCACCTTAGATGAGATATGGGGAGAGGCCCTAATAGCGGCCCGTATGTACCCCACAGCCCGATAGAAATAAGAGGAGAACCTCATCCTAACGTGAGCAAAGTCCAAGTCCAAGCTCCAAAGTCTACAAGAGATAAGATCTCTTCGAGCGACTGCGTCAACTTCGGCTAAAGATAAGATCTCTCCCGAGCGCCGAGCCAACCTCAGCCAGAGATAAGACCTCTCTCGAGCGATCGAGTCAACCTCGGCTAGAGATAAGATCTCTTCCGAGCGATCACGACAACCTCAACTAAAGATAAGATCTCTTCCAAGCGATCGAGTTAACCTCGACTAAAATAAAGATCTCTTCCGAGCGATCGAGTCAACCTCGGCCAGAGATAAGATCTCTTCCGAGTGACTACAACAACCTCGACCAAAGATAAGATCTCTTCCGAGCGCCCGAGCCACCTCGGCTAGAGATAAGATCTCTTCTAAGCGACCACGACAATCTCGACTAGAGATAAGATCTCTCTCAAGCGCCGAGTCACCTCGGCTACAGATAAGATTCTCTCGAGCATCCGAGTCAACCTCGGCCAGAGATAAGATCCCGATACAACCTCGGCTAGAGATAAGATCTTCCGAGCGCCTCGACCCGAGCCAACCTCGCTAGAGATAAGATCTCTTTCGAGCACCCGAGTCAACCTCGGTCAGAGATAAGATCTCTCCGAGCCCGAGCCAACCTCGGCTAGAGATAAGATCTCTCTCGAGCGATCGAGCAACCTCGGCTAGAGATAAGATCTCTCCCGAGATAAGATCGATCAGAGATAAGATCCCGATCTCGGCTAGAGATAAGATCTCTTCCGAGTGCCCGAGTCAACCTCGACTAGAGATAAGATCTCTTTCGAGCGACCGAGTCAATCTCGGCCAGAGATAAGATCTCTTTCGAGCGATCGAGTCAGTCAAAGATAAGATCTCTTCCGAGCGACCATCGTCAACCTCGGCTAGAGATAAGATCTCTTCCGAGCGACCGCATCAACGTCAATGAGAGATCTACCGAGCTTCGAAGAATCTCATCCACCATTAGGAAGCGGGAAGGAGAACCTCATCCTAACGTGAGCAAAGTCGAAGCCCTCGTCCTAACGCAAGCAAAGTCCAAGTTCGAGCTCTGAAGTCTACAGCTCAATCAACCTCAGTGAAAGATAAGATCTCCCCTAAACGTCCGCATCAACCTCGACCGCAGGAGATAAGATCTCCCTTCCGAGGCAACCTCGGATCAGAGATAAGATCCGAGACAACCTCGGCCAGAGATGAGATCTCTTCCGAGCGACCGGGACAACCCTAGCCAGAGCGCCCAAGATAACTTCGATTCAGAGCGCCCGAGACAACCTCGGACCAGAGATAAGATCTCTCCTCGAGCGTCCGAGATAATCTCGACCAGAGATAAGATCTCTTCTCCGAGCAACCGAGATAACTTCGGCTAGAGATAAGATCGAAGGCAACCTCGCCCTGAGATCAAATCTCTCTCGAGTACCTGAGATAACCTCGATCAGAGATAAGATCTCTCTCGAGCAACCGAGATAATTTCGGCTAGAGATAAGATCGGAGATAACCTCGCCCTGAGATTAGATCTCTTCCGAGCGCCCGTATTAACCTCAGCTGTAGAAAATGAGAACTTCTCTAAGTCGACCTCGACTACAGGAGATAAGAACTCCCCCGAGTCGACCTCGACTGTAGGAGAGGAGATCTCTTCCGAGTCAGCCTCGGCCGTTGGTGACAATATCGGCCCCTAGGAGCTCAACCTCCGACCTCGACCGCAGGAGGCAAAATCTACTTCAACCTCGACGAAAGATGAGACCTCCTTCGGGCTTCAACTTCAACATCAACTTTGGCTGGAGATGAGATCTCCCCCAAGCTTCAACCTGAGCCAGCGTGGAGCCCAGAAGAGGACTTCGGCAGTCGCCTTTTCTGCACTTTCTTTCTTTGAGTTTCGAACTCGAGAGTGGGGGGACTATTATTGGGGATAAACCCCGCTCCTATCGAAGTCCAGCTCGATGCTCAGCTTAACACAACCGGTAGCCACGAAAGATCCTCAGCGGTCGAGCTCCTTCGGACTCTCAGTGGTCGGGCCTGGAACTCCTTTAGGATCGAACTTCCTGGCCAGCCATTCAACTCCCAATGGTCGGACCTCAGCCAAACTCCTTAAGCCGATCGAACTCCTCAGTGGCCGAGCTCCTTCGAACTTCCAATGACCAGGCCTTAGCCGAACCCCTCCAATCGGACTCCTGCCAGACATCCCCTTCGATCGATCGGACTCCTCAGCGGTCGAGCTTCTTTCGAACCCCCCAGCGATCGAGCCTTAGCCGCACTCCTCCAGTCTGACGCTCGCGAGAGTCGAACTCCCTCCACCCTCTTCCAGCCAGACGCCTATGATAGCCAAACTCCCTCCGCACTCCTCCGATCGAACTCCTTTCGAGCTTTTCCTTGGTCGAACTCCTCTAGAATTGATACATACTGAAGTCCACCGATCAATGCCTGCTTTCTCAGAGCCACGGCTATTAAATCTGGACGAACGGTCACCATCAGTCTGCCACAAGCGACGCGATCGGATGGCATGGCCACCGCTACTGACGACACCACTCTCTCCGTAACCTGCCCTATGCGACCCACGACCCATTAGTATGGCTATCACTATCCATCTAATGATGCCTTTCTTTCCATACCGAGCTCCATGAGGCTTCGAGTGGCCCACGGTCGGACGATATAGCCGTCACCATCAATCAAGCTCTGCCTATAAAAAGAATCCTCCAGATACGCTAACTCTAAGCTCTAAGCTCTCCTCTTCTCCTCTAAACTCTGCCAAACTCATTCCCGAGCACTCCATTCCTATTGGCCAGAGCTGACTTGATCGTCGGAGGGTCCTGCTGGAGCCACCCCCCCATCGACTTCGGATGAGGCTTTATTCTATAGGTCTCTGACGGCGACCTCGTCCATCTTTGCTTCAGCTGGATTCGACGACGATCAGTTTCTACACCAACAATATTTATAATCATTATTATCCTTTATATTTGATAAAAAAATTTATTGGTGGAAAGGAGATAATTCGTTTGGTGCCCACACGTTTTGCTACCAATTTTATTGCTTTACAAAGCATATTGGGCCATAAAGATGCATTAAGAGCAATGGTGACTTCTAGAGAGTGGACAACTTCAGCTTATGCTAAGGATAGTAAAGAAAAAAAGCTCATCGATGATGTGCTTAATTCTCTTTTTTGGAATAAATGTGCAACCATTGTTAAACTAACAGAGCCTTTAATTCAAGTTTTGAGGGTTGTTGACAGTGATGACAGACCTTCAATGGGTTACTTGTATCATGCTATGCATCAAGCTAGAGATGAAATAATCAAGAGATTTAGAAGAAGAAAGATTATAGTTGAATCTTATTTGAGGATAATTGATTCTCGTGGGATTTGTAATTACACAAAAATCTTCATGCAGCTGGATTTTGGTTGAATTCATATTTTCAATATGACTCAGAACTTATGGATAAACATCCTCATAGTATTTCTGGACTCTTAGATGTCATAGAGAGGTATTCGTTTGGTAATCCAACCTTGCAGGAGAACTTAACTAATGAGATGAGGTTATTTAGAAATGCAGAAAATGACTTTGGACGCTCGTTGGCGATAAATGATCGAAGTTGCTTGGCTCTAGGTAAGCTTGTTCCTTCGTTATATTCTTATGCTTTCATAGTTTCATTGATATAAAGTTTTTTCAATTACATTATATTTTAACAAATATAATTTTTTGTATCTAGATGAATGGTGGGTCACCTATGAAAGTTGTGCACCTAATTTGTAAAAGTTAGCTATTCATATTTTAAGCCAAACTTGTAGTGCATCCGGATGCAAGAGAAATTGGAGCATCTTCGAACATATTCATTCTAAAAAGAGAAATAGATTAGAGTACCAAAGGCTTAATGATCTAGTATTTGTGCACTATAATTTGAGACTATAACAAAGATAATTTTATTATGAATGATATCTAATTGCTTATATTTATTTTTTTATTTAATTTTAAAATTAATAAATATTAAATATATGTTTTATTTCAAGGGTCGCAACCATGATCCTATTAACTTTGAATTATTTGGTGATAATGATGCATTGATATTAGTCGATGAGCCATCAGAGTTAACAAGTGAGGAATTGGAAACTTTTCACCATAAATTGGCATCATGTCTATTCAAGAAAACAATAATAATGGTGAGCAAATTATTTTATTATATAATTTATAAATAAAATATCATTATAATTTTATTATATATTTTTTTTTACTATTTTGTTAAATTTGTGACTTTGTAGATATGTTAAATTTGAAAGATTTGGATGGTGATGATGGTGAAAATGATGGAAATGATGCCAATAGGAGAGAAGATGGAGGAGATGAGAACATTGCAAGTCAAGGAGATATTTTTATAAATATTGACATAAATTTCAGTCCATGAATTTTTATATTATATACTTATTTATTATTTTTTTATAATTTTTTTTTAAAAAATATCATATATTTTTGAATATAAATAGATTATTAAATTTTAAAATTTATGCATTGTGCCTTGACACGTTGATTCAATCGTTAACCCGACGGTTGGACCGCTGGCCCACTGACTCGGTGTTTCATCCGGGCCAAAGCTCGGACTGGGTTTAATAACTTCGTGAATAATATATATCTTGGAACGTGCAAAATCCTGAATAACTATAATGCCCCTCAAAGAACGAGTCCTCGAGGGCAACGGTCGATAGGCAAAGCTAGGTAAGCAATGCATCTAGACTTGATGTGACGATTTAAAATTCAAAAATGTCATTCAACATGAGATCTTACATGATAAGTTGCTTTCATGGGCCCGACGAGAACAAACATCTACTCTTCCCCCTTGAATCCAAATACTAAATACATGCGTTAAATTATTTCATGCTTCCGCATGCCTAATTATTCCCCCTTTTTTAACCCAACAAGAAGCGGCACGCAGGACCGCGGGCGGTGGATGGTGGATACCAGCAAATGATGTGGTTTTTTCCAAGGGTTTGACACCACCCTTGATCCGATCTTAGTGGGGTCAGCCGCCCTCTGTATTCTAATGGTCCGTCATTATCAGCCCGGCAGGCTACCGATCAACACCCTCAAATTGTTAGTCTATTTTAATCCATAACTGAAAAGATAAAGGAACCGGAATAGGGACCATGCAGTGTGACTTAATGAGGTGAGCTTGTGCACGTACTGCATGGATTCAGGAACCGTGTAGATTTTAGGCAGGTCACTGAAGTTTTTCAGGCAAATGCTACACGCGGGATGCTTGCGTTGGAAAGCACCAAGTTGGCAGAATCATGTGAATCACAGTACTTCTAAAGGGGTATGATGACACAGGGCCCCCCGGTGACCATCTTTGATTGCTAGCATTTAAATATGGTTCCAAAGGGGGGGTCACTTAAATTCTGGAATTGCTACTGCAAATGTGATGCATGATGATCTTGGATGGGTAATGATGCGTCATAAAAATTTACCACTCATTCATTTTCTGTTAAATTCATTGCTGCCCATAAAAGCAAGTCAAGCCATCTCTTAATTACAACCCCTTTTTCTCTTTTGCGTGCAAAGCAGGAGTCGTAGACTAAAAAGGCAACACTTAATTACAATTTACAAATACTTGGCGTGCGTGCGAAAACGTCGCTGCGGATAAAGAATCGGAGCGCATCCATGAACTTTTTGGTAATATTTGAAAAGGTGGGGATGAACTTTGGTGTAGAGTCGTTGTCCCTGGAATTCACGTTATTTATAAAGAATAGATAATAACGTGATATGATTGTGCCAAATTTTGGCCTACATGCTATCTTTGCAAATTGTAGTAATTTTTTACACTAGTTTTTTTGCATTATTTATTGAGAATCCGTTTAGTTGAGATGGGTTAGATTACAGAATAATTTAATAATTTTTAAAATTATTTATTTAAAAAAATAATTATAAAAAAATAATTTTTATTATATTTAGTTGATTAAAAATTATTTTAGAAAATAATATTAAAAAAATTACTACATTTAGTTGAAGATAAATCTACGTAAAAATATGATTAAATTTATAAATATTATTTTAATATAAAATAATTTTTAATACTAGAATAGCATTATCATCTTAAAATAGTCTTTATATAATAACTATAATCACATAACTCTTTGCATAATATCATCTTCGTCTTATTTTTTTATAATTTTTTTTAAAGATTTTTTTGCATATATACTCTTCTAAACATTCAAATTTGCATGAATATCCTTTCAAAATTGATATTTGTATGTATACCTTTATAAAAATTTATTTTTTGCATAATACCTACATCATGTAACACCATTAAAAAATTAACAGTTTAAAATTAAAATGACTAAAATATCCTTATGGGTAGATGTGCAAAAAAAGATTTATAAGAATATATATATAAATAAAAATTTTATAAGGGTATTCACGTAAATTTGAATGTTTGGAAGGATATACATGCAAAAAAATTCTAAACATAAATACACATCTATTGATTTGTTAATTCTTTTCTTATTCTAATGAAAAAAAATTAACATGTAAACCAAAATAATAAATATATTTAATTTATTGACTTACATAGATAAAAAAAAAAATTTATCAAATAATAGATCCAAATTATTTTATCGAGAAAATAGATAGATCACAACCATTTATATTTTCTCTAATATATAATAATATATTTTTGAAAAAAATGTCTAAACCTGATATTAGATGGATAGCTTATACATTTACACAGAATGGATATAGTTGTGGATTTGGATATTATGTAACAATAAAAATTTACAATCTTATTATTTTTTTTATTTTAAATTTTTTTATTAAAAATATATTTATAAAATGTATAAGATATCATACCATATAGAGTATAAAATCAAATCTACTATATATATCATACCATCTAAAGAATTTTTGAGAGAACTCGAATCATATTGGCCGAATTGTGCTAGATTTTTTTAAAAATTTTTCTTAAGATTTTGCAAAGTCATTGCTAGGGATGATAGTTGAATGGCTCTTGAAGCCACCATCAACAACATCGAGAACCTTTCCTCGACTCCTTTCTTCACTGTTGGCATCTCTCTTTCCTTTATTGGACATCTCCTCATTATCGAACTTAGTTTTTCTCATCGCCACTCTCAAGGATGACTAACTGGACTCTTCTTCTCTTTTATTCATTGAAGATCTTCTTAGTATCAAACTCATACTCTCTCGTTGCCACTCTTAAAGACAACTGCTAGACTCTCCCTTTCTTTCCTTCATTGGAGATTTCTGCACCAGACTCATATTCCTGCTCATCAGCACTATCAATGATAATCAATCTGGTCCTCCTTCCATTAGACAATACCAAGCACATCGTAGTAGTTTTGCATGCCAAGCCAAGCGCGCACTTAGTTCAAGTTTTCCATATCCTATATTATATCCAAGTTTTTCACACCAAATAGTTACTGGAGCTTATCTCATTGAGTGCTTTATTGTAGTTTGCCTTGTTGGATGAAGAAAAACTGGATATACCTCTTTTCTTGGCCTCTCCACTATTCCTGAGTCTTTAGCTTCGATATTCCATAGGTAGAGCAAAGATAACTAGTGTTGAAAGATAGTAACAAAATAAGTAGAATATTGTAGTAAGTTACTTGCTCTAGAACATTTGGAACGCACGAGAAACGTCAATACCATCATTTTTTGAAGTCACGAAGAGATTGTTGGAGGATGCGATTAAGACTTAGTGGTGGCATATATGAAGCTGGCTCCCTCTTTGAAAATTATGAAAAATTTTATAGGAGAAAACTATGCTAGCTATTAATTTTTATTAATCTCTTTGCTACTAGTAGCTTAGTTTTGGTTTATAATGATCTTTATGATTCTTTTTCCTATTCACTTTCTCTCTCTTTTTTTGTCTAAGAGATTTCTTGTACTGTTTTTATTGAATGAACGAAGTTCTGATGAGTCATCCAATCTTGCATAAAAATAATATATAATATAGTAGTCTAATATATAAAATATTATATAATATCAATATTATATTATTGTTTTACGTAATATGTTACCACATTATAGAGTAAGAGGGTCCAAAACCATCTAGATAAAATAGATATAAATTAAATCAAAATTTTTTATGTATATCCTTCTAAACATTCAAATTTACATGAATACCCTCATAAAATTACTATTTACATATATACCCTTATAATTTTTTTTTGCATATTTACCCATAAGGATATTTTAATCATTTGAATTTTAAATCTTTAATCTTTTTAATAGTGTTATAGAATATGGGTACATATGCAAAAAATAAGAAAAAAGAAGGATATACTATAGGTGGTGTGGTGCTCCCAAGTCTTGAAAGGTCACGGGCGGAGCTAGGATGAGGGCTCTAGGGAGGCTAGGATAGGTATGGTCCTAGAATTAGGACAGAAATTATCCTAGGGTGGAGGCGGCATGTAACTCTCCATGGGCTTGAGATTCGGATATTAAGAGCCTCAAGGGGCTTGGTTGGTGCTTCGGAGATCTGAGATTCAAGATGGAGCAAGAAATCAAAGCTAGAGAATTAAGACTGTAGAAAGAAGATTTTCTGCATGTTAGCCGGCTCAGTCCAAAACTGAATCGACTAAGTCTCAGAGCACAGATAAAATAGAAAAATCGAGTTTCGGGACTGCAGGCATGGCACAAAACTGGGTCGGCTCAGTTTCAGACTCAGCCGACCTAGTGAAACTTAGCCGGCTTAGTGCTGAGATTGAGCTAGCTCGGTGCGTAGACAGAGTTACGTAAGGATCTATTTTGGGTTAGGATCTGGATTGATCCTAGAGGTCTTAAAGCCTGATTTTAGAGGTCTTAAGGGGGCTAATTCATACATGGATTGGGATGAGATACAGGGGAAGAGAGCATGTGAGACTTGGGCTCGATGAGTACTTTCATGTATTGGGTTAGCCTAAGAGAGTTTTTGAGCTGAAGATTATTATGGTTCATATGGAAACTCTAAGGTATATAAACCAGGATATTGTAACTTTTACAATAGAAGAAAATACAATTGAGCTTTTCTTCCTAACTCTCTTCTCTCTAGTTTCAATACTAAAATTCTAGCTTCTTTCATCTTTCTTAGATCTTCTTCAGTTTACTGGATTAATACCTAGGTTCACGCAAGAGATCGAATCTACGACTGTGGCTTCGAGCAGCCATAGGAACAATAATTGATATCAGAGTCAGGTTGAGCATGAAGAAGAAAGAAGATCAATTTTCAGTAGAGATCAGCAGCGAGATTTAGATCTAAAGGCTTTCTCCAGACTTCGTAAGGAAGAAAGAGATCATAGGACTGTTGTCCATCATCTCTAGTCATGATATTTCTCAGATC
Source organism: Cocos nucifera (assembly GCA_006176705.1). Taxonomy (NCBI): domain Eukaryota; kingdom Viridiplantae; phylum Streptophyta; class Magnoliopsida; order Arecales; family Arecaceae; genus Cocos; species Cocos nucifera. The sequence continues at coordinate 353,923 of QRFJ01000054.1, read as the reverse complement.
TATCTATTTGCTGTTATTTGATTCGGATTGATCATAGAAAATAGTAGGTTGAAGGTATGATTAGAGAAGTTTGATGGAAAGAAAAGTTTTATGATATGGATGATAAGGATGGAGGATCTGCTAGTTCAGATGAGGTTGGATTCGACCTTGAAAGATAAAGAGTGAATGTCCTTGGAGAAAAGGGCATGTGCCATAATTAGGGCTTGTTTGACGGATGAAATTTTATATGGTGTGTTGGAGGAGAGAACACCCAAAAAATTATGGTCAAGGTTGTAGCAGTTGTACATGGAGAAGAACATGTGCAATAAATTGATGCTGAAGAAGCAACTATATAGCCTTCGGATGTAGGAGGGAGAGGATGTTGCGGGGCATATTCAGCGGTTTGACCGGATAAGCATGGACTTACTTAATATAGAGATGAATTTAGAAGAGGAGGATAAGAGTCTATTGTTGTTGTGTTCACTATTCGGGAGCTTCGATCCATTGGTAACAACTTTGCCGTATAGTAAGGAGACACTGGTGTACGAGGAGATCATATTAGTGCTTAGGTTCAACGAGCAGCGGAAATGAATGACGAAGAGGAAGGTCTTTCAGGAGAGTCTTGTGGTTTCAAAGGAGCACAAAAAAGAGAAGAAGAAGGGCGAACAGAGGGGCATCAAGGGATTCAAGAGATGCTTCAAGTGCGGAAAAGCAGGATACTTTAAGCGGGAGTATCCGCTTTGAAAAAAGTGCAAGGGAGGAGAAGGCTCAGATTCTATTAGTATAGTCGTTGAAAGTGAAGATTCGGATGAGCTCTTTGTGGTCTCGGAGGAGCCCATAGGGTGCGGTGTATCTGAGATGGTTTTGGACAAGCCTACGGAGTGCAGAGGGTTCGAAGCGTTAGTGATGGTGTTCGAGGTACAGCGGCAGGTCCAGCGGTGTAGCATTGAATGGTTGGTCTCGGAGGACTCGGAGATAGAGTCGGCTTCTACGACATCAGGGAGACTTCAGCTCTAGGTGGAGCATCAGACAAAGGTAGCTTCATGGGTGGAGGAAGCTATGATACGGGTTCAGAACAGGAGGATGCAGAGGAAGGACCTATATTCCAGCACTAGTACCGGGGTTGTATAGATCCAAGTGGAGAGAATTGTGTAGAGAGATAGGCGTAGCTCTGAGGGGATAGTGTCAAGTGGAGCATCAAGATATGCGACGAGTGCCAGTAAAGAAACATTGCATGATCTTCAGAAAAATCTAGGATAAGTGATGCAGCTGTCAAGTAGAAGGATACCTACAACTCCAAAGATGGTGCAGAGAAATAAGCCAAGAACTTCAATGATGGAGGCGATCATCCCGAAGGTCTCAAAGAAAGCTCAGTAGTTGAAGAAGAATAGCAGTGGCAAGGTGAATACGAGGGGCTATCAGGACATGCAAGGACAGCAGAATCGTGCAGGAAGATGTTGTCAGGTGTGCCAAGACTTGGGCGCACCAAGATGAAGATTGTAGGTAGTGTGGTGCTCCCAAGCCTTAGAAGGCTATGGGCGGAGCCAGGGTGAGGGCTCCGAAAAGGCTAGGATAGGTGTGGTCCTAGGGCTAGGACAAGAGTTATCCTAGGATGGAGGCAGCATGTAACTCTCCATGGGCTTAAGATTCGGATATTGAGGGCCTCAAGAAACTTCATTGGTACTTTGGAGATCTGAGATTCAAGGTGGAGTAAGAAACCAAAGCCAAAAAATCAAGACTGCAGAAAAGAGATTTTCTACAGTTTAGTCGGCTCAGTCCAAAACTGGGTCGGCTAAGTCTCAAAGCATAGGCAAAATAGAAAGGTCAAATTTTGGGACTGCAGGCATGGTACAGAATTGGGCCGGCTCAGTGCACGGGTAAAGTTACACGAGGATCTATTTTGGGCTAGGGTCTGGGTTGATCTTAAGGGTCTTAAGACCTTATTTGAGAGGTCTTAAGAGGGCTAATTCATGTATAGGTTGGGATTAGATCCAAGGGATGAGAGCATGTGAGACTTGGGCTCGGTGGGTGCTTTCATGTATTGGGTTAATCTAAGAAAATTTTTGAGCTGGGATTTATTAGGATTCATGTGGAAACTCTAGGATATATAAATCGGGACATTGTAACTTTTACAATAGAAGGGAATACAATTGAGCTTTTCTTTCTAACTCTCTTCTCTCTTCTCTCTGGTTCTAACACCAAAATCTTAGCTTCTTTCATCTTTTTTAGATCTTCTTCAGTTTGCTGGGATTAACACTCAGGTTCATGCAAGAGATCGAATCTATGGTTGTGACTTCGAGCAGCTGTCGGAACAACATATACATGCAAAAGAAGTATTTTATAAGGGTATACATACAAATATCAATTTTGAAAGGATATTCTTGCAAATTTGAATGCTTATGAGGATATACATACAAAATATTTTATATAAAATTGGATAATTTACATTTATATTTATTTTAAAATAAATATGAATATATATAAATATAAGGGTTTTTTGCATATATACCCTCTTAAATATTCAAATTTGCATGAATATCCTTTCAAAATTGATATTTGTATGTATACCCTCATAAAAATTTATTTTTTGCATAATACCTATATCATCTAACACTGTTAAAAAATTAATAGTTTAAAATTAAAATGACTAAAATACCCTTATGGATAGATGTGCAAAAAAAGATTTATAAGAATAAATATGTAAATAAAAATTTTATAAGGGTATTCACATAAATTTGAATGTTTGGAAGGATATACATGCAAAATATTCTAAACATAAATATATCTCTCTTGATTTGTTAATTCTTTTCTTATTCTAATGAAAAAAATTAACATGCAAATCAAAATAATGAATATACTTAATTTATTGACTTACATAGATAAAAGGATCTTTTTATCAAATAATAGATTAAAATTATTTTATCTAGAAAATAGACAGATCACAACCATCCATATTTTCTCTAATATATAATAATATGCTTCTGAAAAAAAATGTCTAAACCTGATATTAGATGGATGGCTTATACATTTGCACCGAATGGATATAGTTGTAGGTTTGAATATTACGTAATAATAAAAATTTATAATCTTATTATTTTTTATTTTAAAAATTTTTATTAAAAATATCTTTGTAAAATATATAAGGTATATTATACCATATGGAGTATAAAATCAAATCTACTATATATATCATACCGTCTAAAGAATTCTTAAGAGAACTCGGATCACATTGGCCGAACTAAGCTAGATTTTTTTAAGTTTTTTCTTAAGATTTCGCAAAATCATTGCTAGGGATGATAGTTGAATGGCTCTCGAAGCCACTGTCAACAACACTGAGCATCTTTCCTTGACTCCTTTCTTCACTATTGGCATCTCTCTTCCCTTTGCTGGAGATCACCTCATTGCCGAACTCAACTCTCATCGCCACTCCCAAGGATGACTAACTGGACTCTTCCTCTCTTTTATTCGTTGAAGATCTTCTTAGTGTCGAACTCATACTCTCTTGTTACCACTCCTAAGGACAACTGCTAGACTCTCCCTCTCTTTTCTTCATTGGAGATCTCCTCGGTACCAGACTCATATTCCTGCTCATCAGCACTACTATCAATGAGGATCAGTTAGATCCTCCTTCTATTAGACAATACCAAGCACATCATCGTAGTTTTGCATGCCAAGCCAAGCACTTCATCTGAGTTTTTCATATCTTATATTTTATCCAAGTTTTTCATACGAAATAGTTATTGGAGCTTATCTCGTCGAGTGCTTTGCTGAAGTTTACCTTGTTGGATGAAGAAAAATTGGATATGCATCTTTCCTTGGCCTCTCCACTATTCTTGAGTCTTTAGCTTCGATATTCCATAGGTAGAGAAAGATAACTAGTGTTGAAAGAGAGCAACAAAATAAGTAGAATATTGCAGTAAGTTTCTTGCTCTAGAATATTTGGAAGGCACGAGAAATGTCAATACCATCATTTTTTGAAGTTAAGAAGAGATTGTTGGAGGATATGTTTAAGACTTGGTGGTGGCATATATGAAGCTGGCTCCCTCTTTGAAAATTATGAAAAATTTTATAGGAGAAAACTATGCTAGCTATTAATCTTTATTAATCTCTTTACTGCTAGTAGCTTAGTTTTGCTTTATAATGATTTTTATGATTCTTTTTCCTATTCATTTTCTTTCTCTCTTTTCTTTATCTAAGAGATTTCTTGTACTTTTTTATTGAATGAACGAAGTTCTAATGAGTCATCTAATCTTGCCTAAAAATAATATATAATATAGTAGTCTAATATATAAAATATTATATAATATCGTCATTATATTGTTGCATTATGTAATATGTTACTATATTATAGAGTAAGAGGGCCCAAAACCATCTAGATAAAATAGATAAAAATTATATCTGAATTTTTTGTGTATATCCTTCTAACATTCAAATTTATATGAATATCCTTATAAAATTGCTATTTGTATATATACCCTTATAATTTTTTTTTTCATATCTACCTATAAGGATATTTTAGTTATTTAAATTTTAAACCTTTAATTTTTTTAACAGTGTTATATAATATGGGTACATATGCAAAAAATAAGAAAAAAGAAGGACATACATGCAAAAGAAGTATTTTATGAGGGTATAGGTACAAATATCAATTTTGAAAGGATATTAATGTAAATTTAAATGCTTATGAGGGTATACATACAAAAAAAATATTTTTTTATTAAATTAATTTGAAAAGATGTCATAATAAATTGAATAATGACATATGCAACTTTATTAGAGATAATTTTATCAAGTATGAATTACCATTACTCCAAAATTTATCAAGTACTAATTCTTCATAATATTTATTTTATTTTTTCTTATCAGAAAATAAATATGGAGCCCATCACATTTTTTACTATCTTTTCTTTATTTTTTATATTAAATTTGATAATTTAATATAAAAATTATTTATCTATGTCAGATTATCTCTAATCAAATGTATCCCAATTTTAGGGACATAGAAAAAAGTGCAACTTCCAATCACAATTTTAGAGTCCTGTATATCCCATTCGCATTCCCAACTAATTATGCATGCAATAAATAGTAAGTGATGAAGGCCCATGTGATTTGGAAAAATAGTTTACATGATCGTTAATATTGAAAATCGAATTAATTTAATGAGCAAGAAAATTTTTTATTTTATATATTAATGAAAAAAATTATCCATAACTTTGAAAATCATGTTTTGTTAAGTTTTGTACAGCTTTCGTATCAAGGGCACGTCGATGATGCACAATTAGGAATGGAGGTGCAATTTGCATGATTTATAAGTGGTTATCACCTGCAAGTACTTCCAAATTTAGCTACTCCACATAGGTGGTAATTGATATACACAAACTCATAGCTCGATATGATGGATGTTATTAAAAAAAAAAATTATAGAAAATTTGTCTCGATTTTTTTGATGGGCTATGCCTTGTAGCAATAGGAAATAATAAAATATGCCATTCGTTCTACATGCTTTACACCTGTCTGTCGATATTTTTCTTATACTCCTGGGCATTTTGTCAATTTAGTATGAAATCTTATATGATTCGTTAGATTTGGATGTAGTATTTCTAATTATATTCATACATCGTATTCTACAACTAATTTGAAAGATAGCTTGCAATTTTCAGAATATTTAAGACTGCATAATCTAATAAACTTCTCAGTGTCATTCTTTCCATCCTTTCATAAACCCACTTAAAAATATGTTTTTTATGATACAGACATGATGCTGTTATGAATCCCAACGTACCACACTCTAAACACAATATAAATATATGTATTAGTGGAATACTTTTTCAAAATAAGTAAATATAAGATATCTACTTAAGAAAATGCGAGTACGTTGACATGTAGATTGAAAATTTTTTTCTCTAGATACCCAATGTTGAAATAATATGAATTTGCACCAAGAAACCGATAATGATATATCACCATCATATCTCCTGGGAAAAATGCTGGAGTAATAAGAATTCTTGCGGACAAGCTCGGAAAAAATCCCGGGATTAGCACCTTTTTAGGCGGGCTGCCGTGCAATGGATTTGTTGTAAGCAAACTCTTTAGACATAACTTCTTGTTAATTTAGCATTGCTTATAAAAGCATACGTGAAACCATCAACAAGAATTTGATGTTTTTGTACTTAATTGGTCACATCATTTAATGAATATTGTTGGGTGGTGCTTTTCAATCAGAGTTGGGATCATCTCCTATTCTAGTTTGAATTCAAGAGATCTTGTTCTCCATGCTTGCTGAATAGCTTGTAAAATAGATGAGTCATGCTTACTCACCTACAGTATTTTATAGCGAAAACGTGGCATTTTCTAATCCTAATTGGAGGGGATCCAAATTGATACAATAACGCCAAAAACCTTTTGTGCCCGGAAAAAGTTGTACGGCAGTCAAAAATCACAACACGTCGTCGTGATTATACAAAAATAAACCATTTATGTAATTTAGCATCATATCATTAAATTTTTGCTCTCCTTTTTTGTTTTTTTTTTTTTTTTGAGGGGCATCTATCTCCATATCCCGCGGGGAACTTAAAAACTTCTGCCATTTTGTAGTTCACGATCCAAATTTGATCAATAATACCAAACAATTTTTTGCTCAAAAAAAATTAATGCAGTCTAATAGCAATTGATCGAAATCATAGCATACCATACTTATAAAAAAAAAGTTTATATAATTTATCAGCGATTTTTTTCTTTCGAAAAGGAAGGGAGGAAGGCAGGCAGCGGCGTCCATCTCCACGAGTAAATATTTCTGCTCAGTTGATGAATCAATCTAATCATCGAACGACACGTATACAAACAGATAAATTGAAAAAAAAGTTCATGCGTGTTTATGGTTGACCTGGTTCATCACCTTAGCTGTGGATCTGATCCCACTAAAAGTTACGCCCATGCAAAAAACCGTAGAGCGGGTGGGTCGGTGGTCACCAAACCCGCCCAATAGCTGGCCTTCACAAGATACAACGCGTCTGGATGAAAAGCAAAGACCGGCACGTGCTCTTTAGTTTCTTTTGAAGTCTTTGAAATGGCCGTGGGCGGGCATAAACAACCAAACCAAGCTTAGACCACGGTATTTACCAGCCTTTAATTATTACATTTCTTTCTAAATATATTTTTCAGTACATATCATAATATTTATCAAAAGATAATTGGTATTATCACCGGGCGTTGCCTGCACCCGCTTTTCTTTTCTTTCTTCCTTTTGTTTTAAATTATTTTAGCTCATTCTATCCTTCCGCCCTCTATTATATACCTCTACCAAGCCCTTTTCCTCCTCTCCTTCCTCTCCTTCCTCTCCTCGCCGCCTTTCCACCTTTCTTCTCTCCGGTTTTCTCCGTCTTCCCTCTCTTGGGAGAGAGAGGCAGCTAAGGTACGATCCCTTTTCCTTCTCTCCGACGCTTTTCTCGTTCCCCGTTTGGTTTTCCCTTCTACTTTTTTTCCTGTGGTTTTTTGTGGACATGGAGCTTCTTCTCTTATAGATCCGAGCCTTTTGGTTTCTCGTCTCGTGCTGTATGTTGTTTTTTGAAGCCAAGACTGAATTTTTAGGACTTCTCTCCTCTCTTTACTGCGCTCCAGGAGCCCTTTCTAGCAGATCTATAGATTTCGAGCTATTTTCTTTGAATCGGATTTGTTGCCCCTCGAATTCAACCGGTTTTTGTCCGAAAACCAACTAAAAAATCGATCTTTTCGATTTTTCGCGACGCCCGATTCTTGCGGTTTTGCCCTGTCTTCCGATCTGAGCTCAACTCCTCCAGATCCATCAAAATCCCCCTTTTTTTCATTTGATTTGGCGTTTTGTGCGAAGAAAATATCAAATATTGATGGGTTTTACTCCTCGGCAGGCGTTCTGACTGCGGAACTCGGGGCCTACAAAGATGAACCATTGCGCGATGCAGCAGAACGCTTTCGCTGCCTGCGAGGAGATGCGGGGAGCCTCCTCCTTCGCCGTCGCCGACCGAAGGCCCCCAGTCTTCTGCCCCAAGCCCCGCCGCCTCGGCCCCCTCTTCTCCGCCGACTCCGTCCGCCCCCTCCGATGGCATGCCAGGTAAATTCCTTCCGCCCCCTTTTCCCCTCTTTTTTAGAACTAAGAGTTCTAATTTTTCCGTATCCATCTCTCTGATTCCATCTCCTTTCTTCTCTTTCTTTCTCAACAGTCATCAAGCGGATCTCTCGGATACAAAGGCCGGAGCGGAGCTTCTCGATTTATTTCTTGCAAAGGTGGGATTTTTAATCTTTTCCCCAGTTTTATATCCATCAGCTAATAAATATTAAAATTATTTGTTGAAATAGTGGGTCGGAGAAGTCCTCTAATATCTGTGTGTGTGTGTGTGTGTGTGTGTGTGTGTGTGTGTGTGTGTGTGTTATAGTCGGATAATTTTAGCTTTTTATGCCAAAAAAATATATCGAACAATTTATCAAGATCCGACGGATGAGACTCCGGGCACATCTTGCAGATCTTAGCCGTTTGATTAAGGATCGGATGGCCTTGATTAAAGCATGTGTGCTGGGATCTTGAATTCTTAAATATATGTGGATTAATGCTTGTTAAAAGATTAGGTTGTATGCATACGTTAAATACGTGGATCCATGATCTGATCTCCTCCGTCCATTTGGTGGTCTTTTGCAGGGTGGGGAACAGGTGCCCTCGTCACCTCCGTTCTTTTGTGGCTCGCCGCCGAGCCGGGCGGCGAACCCGGTGGTCCAAGATGCCCGTTTCGGTGAGGACCGGCCGCCGTCCCCGATTGGCCCCCTTCCGGTCCAATCCGGCTCGCCGATGTCTCCACGGAAAGGCTGTGTTCGTGCCAAATTTGGCCTCAAGCCGGCGGCCGTGAGAATCGAGGGGTTTGATTGCCTCAACCGCGATAGCCGGAGCTGCAGCATCACTGCTGTGGCCTAAAAACCTTGCACATATTTATAACCCAAAACCAAGTGCTTCCTTTCATTTGGAAGAGCACTTGGGAGATAAAAAAAGGAAAAGAGTGAGGAATATTAACATCAACAATCCGCAGTCACACTTAGATGCTAAACCAAGCATAGAAGAGGAGTTAAAGCAAAAAGTGAAGAGAGCTTTGGAAGGGAATTTGGAAAAGCGATTTCTTCTCCCATTGTACATTATTTGGCCCCAACAACCAATCTTTTCTTTTATTGTCTGTAATCATAAGTTTTTATGTAGATAACCTTTTTTTTTTGGGGGGGGGGGGGGGGGGGGGGGGGGAGGTTCTCTAAGGTTGTTTTTAATCGTTGCATTGGATTTTAGTCATTGCTGGGTGGGTTGTGAGGGTATCCTTTTCTGAGCTTTAACTATGGCTTTGTATTTTATGTCCAAGTTTCGGCCTGGAATCTGTATAAAGAATGGTAGGAAATGGGTCGGTCAGTTTTGAGCTATGGCATGTGTACATATTTATTTTATATATAAATGTTTGGATCTTGGCGTCCATGATGGGTTTATTTGCCCTTTCAATAACCATCTTGTGCCGGATGATTTTGTTGAATGATGGCATGTGGTGCGTCTATAATGAGTGATTCTCTCGTGCGGGGAGAAGTGCTATAAGAATCTTGTAAAGTTGTGCAAAGCTTTGATAAAGATGGGGGAAGTGGAGTATTCAGCAAAGGCTGCTACATTATTTTGTTTTTTTTGATAAGGCTATGTTTTAGATGCAAGTATGTAATGAAATCAGGCATAAAGTGGAGGGGTTGTAGCTTTGATTTAATGGAATACAGATTGTGAGGTGGACGGACGTTGTTGCACCTCACAAAGGGAATGCTTAAAAAGGTTCTGTAAGACATCTGTAATTATTGTCATGTGACCACCGCTGATTACCGTGCCACACCACTTCACTGCTGCTGTATTCCGGATGAGCTGCTCTGGTGAAAATTAGTGGTGATTGTTAGCGATGCCGATAGAAACCTTGCCTTTCGGCCACTTCCAAAGAGCAACAGGCCATTGAATCCCCCCCGCCCCCCCTCAAAAAAAAAAAAGGAGGACATCATTTAGAAGTTTAAATCGATGTTACCGTTTTTCTATTTTTTAGTTGATGTTCTGTTGATGGAAAAGTGTAAATCTTGTTAGCTCTTCACTCTGTTCGCTTTGAATCTCATTAAATTGAATATGTTTTTTTCAATCCAAAATGAAAATTACTATAGGACCCAAGCCGGGTGTCCAAAAGAAGAAAAAAATTTCCATGTAAGAATCGACATTTTATTCACGTACAAAGTTTGTGACTGTCTTTTTTTAGCAGAAAACTTTGTGACTTGTCATGCTTAAGTCATAGAAAGTAAAAAATGTTCTACAATTTAGTAGAATATCAAATTCAGTGCCTTGTAAATTAATTATTATAATGACTCTGAAATCTTTTAATTTTGAGGAATTCTCCTAATATATTGCCATGTATAGGGTTTGTCATTTCCTTCTCTCGTCTGAGAGATTTTTGTTTTAAAAAAGAATGTTGTCGTTATTTCAAGCCATCTGACTTGTCTGAAACATCATTGCGAATCTGTGATTGTTAAGGAAATCATAAAGGGCAATTCTTAATTAGTCAATCCTAAGCTCTCAATCACTTGTTCAATAGCTACGGTAGAAACGACGCGAAGAGGCAGTTGGGTAGCAAAGAGATGGTCGATGCCAAAAAAAAAAAAACAAGAAGAAAAGAAAAGAACAAGTCATGGCATGGAAATTTCTCAAGGTCATCTCCAGGAGCCGAAAGCTTGAATATTATTCTCTTTCATCTCCTTCATGATGTAACGTTTCATACATTAACATCAGTAACTCTACATATAATAGGAGGGTGCTATTACTATTCGCTAAATAATATTTTTTATTCTGAAGCACTCCTTCCTTCAGTGACTCCACCGAGAAGATGCCTGCAGTCCCATTGTTGGAAATATCTCCATATGTTTTATCCGTGCTCGTCCATACCTCCTGCTTCAGCGGCCACCCCACCGAGTTGTAGGATTTGGAAGAGCCTTAAGAATACTATTAGAAATTTGGTCCAGAGTGCGGAGCCCACGGTTATTGCTTGGATCCTAGTTACATTTGGCCTCGACGTTTAATGTCCCAAAGTCCAAAGTCCATTCTCTCTCTCTCTCTCTCTCTCTCTCTCTGCGTGTGTGTTTAATTATATCCAATGGACATAGTGTTGCACATGAAGCTATACGGCCTGACAATGCCATGCACGGTAGCTGAAGCCTGCACTGCTTGTGCTGCGAACAGTAACTGCTCGGTCCACTTCCATGCCCACTTAGTGTCATCATGTCTGCTGTTTACCATATCTTTTGCTCGCATCCGTGCTTACCATGCCTGGCCTAAACCAGAACTGCGAAAAATTGCTACGCCTCAAGGCAGGTGGCGGGCTGGTCCGGCTGTTGGGTTGCTGGCCTCTCTCAGTGCTGTCGAGTTTGTCATTGCCTGCGCCACGCCACTCCACTTTTTTAGGCACCAAACCTTTTAAAAGCCTGATTTCTCGGCATCTCTGCGGGCAATCCAGATTAGCAGTTGGACAGCAGTAGTAGCATTTGGAGAAAGATTCCTCCAATTAATTCTGGTCTGAATTTAGCTTAATGGCTTGGCTTACCTTTTTCTTTTTCTTAGAAGGAAGAGAGACCATTATTTCAAACATTTGCAGGTACATCGATTATAATGGAACCGAGATCTTTATGTAATGATAAAAATTCATAATCATTCCCTTAACCTTTTCTGATCAGCTGCATGTGTCATCCAACCAGTATATATGTACACCACATCCAGACATTAAAAAGGGGTACAAATAACCTGAACCGCTCAAACTTCCTTGAGCTCGGGTTCGTTAGGAACAAACCAAGGTCAAACATAGTTCAAGGCTTGGCTCATAGATGAGGCAAGACAAAATATTTTTGTTGTTTAGAAATGTTGGAAACTCCCTTGACTAAAGTTCTGCTTAAGCTGAATTTGAGCAAATTATGTCGAGCTTGGCTTGAGTAACTAGTTTAGCTTTCGAGAAGGAGTTTGGATTCTTTGTGATAGTTGTTTTGCCATGGATAGCTGCCACGTCATCTATCTACGAGATAGGCACCAATTCTAACTCTCAGAAGAAGAAAGGATTGCATTGGATACCAAACATGATATGTCGTGACAGCATAGGGGTTATCCAGAGTACTTTGCGGTGCAAAACACGCGCTTGAAAGGATGCAGCCTCTCCAAGTGGAGCTTAAGCTGTTCTTTTTTTTTTTTTGGTAAAGAGAACTTAAGCCGTCTTAAGGCTGGCAGTTTCATCGAGAACCAACGCAACTTGCTGAACAGTCTTGGATTCGGACGGAACTCGCCAGAGCTAACAAACGGCGTGCCTCTTTATTCGGTCCGACTTATCCCTGTAGCTTTAAGCTTTGGCGCAGAAAAAGAAAAAGGTAAAAGAAGCTTCAGGCTCGAACCCCACGCGGCTCGTATTGGTATTATCATGCGACCCATCTCCTGTCCTCCACAACAAGTTGTTTTCTTTTATAATTTCCCATCTCTCATCTCTCCACGGATCCACAGCAAGTGGTTTTCTTTTATAATTCCCTCTCTCCCGCTGGATCAGTGGATGACTTTCATTTGACTGAGGCTGGCAAATGGGAAGGATGGATTGAGAGGGAAACCAAATAATGTATGTGGTCCAGTCTACACTCCATCCAGTGTGTTATTATATCCGGTGGATTTGCTATACCTATTGCTGGGAAGCTTAACATTTACCATGCATTAGCATGTCATCTGCTCTCATAGGAATATAGGGTTGATACAAGAAGTATTAGATTGGTAGTTCTGATTCCATTCTTTGGTGAGATGGATGGTTGTTGGGAACATGGTAACCTTTGGGTGATGTTGTTTACCTGAGGACAAGTGGTAGCTCTTTCCAGAGAATGGCTATTATTCTACCATACTGTGGCCATTACTCTACCATATTGAATACTTTTATTTATGTAAATTGAATAATTATTCCCAATTTTTGCTAAAACACACGGATTAAAATTTATATTATTTATGATAGCAAACTTGATTCATCACAAAATATAACTACCATTTTTTTATGCATTCAAAATTTAAATTTTGAATTTTAAATAATAGCTATTGATAGCAAGTTTAATTCATACAATCGCGAGAAATATCAACATAATCATTATTTTTATTGGATTTTAAATTTAAATTTAAATTTTAAATATCAATCATTGATGGTAGGTTTGATTCATACAATTACAAGATATGCCAATATGATTATCATTTCTACTGTAATTTAAATTTTAAATTTTATAATATAAATCCAAATCAATTGAATCAAATTTTTTACTTGTACTCTTACAAAATTATAAATCTATAAGTATAATACAATACAACAATGATAAAATATTACCACTATTCTCATTCTCAAAAAAAAAAAAAATCTTTTCTACTTTATATTTAGGGATCAGTCATATAGGTAGTATTGTCTCTTAAGATTTTACGTTATACATCGTCATTATTGTATAGGGTAAACAAACAGAGAATATTGTTTAGTATGAATTCTCATAATCAATTGATATTTAATATATCTGTACAATATGTAATTGGAAATTCTAAAAAATAAAAAAAGTCAAGAAAGAGGTATGTCATAATTATGAGAAATTTTTCCTTCAAAATAGAAGAGAAGATAAGGTAGGCTTCTATTGGCTGATTTGTTGAGATTTTATTCGGCTAGTCCACGGCTAGCATGGTGGACTTAGTTTACCTAATAATTTTTTTTTGAAATATTTATATAAAACTTTCTCCCCTCATCTTTTTAATTATCATGCAAATCTAACCGTGTATATTTGCATTTTCCCACTTTGCAATTGCCAATATAGAGTCGAACCGATCAATTATCGTCACAGGAAGAAATCTCTTTGCATACTTTCCTCATTTGCCCAACATCCAACTTGTGAGGGGTGAACATAAAAATGTAGACAAAGGTTACTTACTTGCCTTCCGTGAAACTTACGTAGATCATTAACCCTTTCACCTGCGAGTCATGCCAACCGCATGGGACAAAAAGTTGGGCCCATAATTCTATGGATCCTCATCACCAACTTATTGCGTTGAGCTCCATCAAACAGGGCCAGATGCTGTTCCTTTGTTTGGAGCGGGAAAGAAACAGTTTAATTTTAGCTGGACATTTTCAAGTAGCAGCTTCCGAATGTAGCCTGGAATTTTTCTTGGCGAACGCTTGGAGACTTTCTAGCTGGCACAACTTAGATCACCCAACCGTTTACCGCAAGGTTAATTAGTATAACTTACAGCAATCTCATGGGAGGTAGTTAAACATTGAGTTGCCATGCCGACGGGTCGCGGGCGCAAAGAAATTTTCTCGTACGGTCATGCACCAACCATCACCTCCTTCTCTCCTTATTTGATCTCAACGGGGAGAGATTGACGGTATTTGAGGAAGAAGAAAAAATTTAAAAAATAATTTATTATTTTTATTTTATATTAATAAATAAATATATTCATACATGACAACTATATGTAAAATATATATTTGTGTGGATTGATGTGTATTAGATGTGCGGTTGTGCATTCATTTGAGGTAGATCCAATGAAGTTCAAAATGTATCACTTTGCAATAATTAAATCTACATATTTTATATACTTATAAAAATAAAAATAAAATATATTTTTGTTGCAAATTTTTTTTACTTCTTCTTCTTACTATTTTTTTTTTAGGATTGAGATCATTTTAACGAGGATGAAGAAACAAAAAAAAAATTCATAGCATCCGATCGTAGGCTAATACAAATGAAGAAATAGGAGGGATATCAAGAAGAAAGAGAAATCAAAAGAGGTTTCAGTATTCGAGAGCAATCAAGCCATCGGCAACTTGACCGCCTTTGCATGGAAAGAGTTCTATACGATTTGCTTGGATTCGTGAAAGATTATCTTGAAAAATAAAAATTTTAAAAAAATGGATCATTATTTTCGAACTCCAAGAAATTTTGTATGTTTTGTACATGGAACTTGGTTTTCTTTTACAAAGATATCTAATTGAAAAATAATTATAATAATAAAGGGGTTTTCTTCTTTTCAGCAATCAAAAAGTAAGACCAAATCTAAACTTATTTCGTCTTTGTTGAAGCAAATCCAATAGATAGAACAAATCCACGTGGACCACTAGGTCCTAGGTTCCGAACTTTCAAAAATGTTTATCATGTAATTGTCACGTCTTCTTATCATGTTGCTTAGGTGATATGAACTACTTTCTTACGTCCATTTAATATTTACCATGTAGTTGTATAACATGTAATTAGACGCTATAAATTACATTGCAAATTTAGCAGACAGTGACTACTCAATTCATCTTATTCATCACTAGTACCCTTGCCACTTTGTATGCAAGACCTAACCAGTATCACTCATTTAGAGCTTCTAGAAAAGGTTTGACGAAAAATCTACACAACAAAAGAAAATAATAGAAAATTCGAATATCGATGCATGTAAGAATTTTTGTTCCTTTAACTATAGTTTCACCGTAGGAAAAAGATAGGAAAATGGAACATTATATAAGAATTTTTGTTCAGTACCACTCATTTATAGCTTTTAGAAAAGGTTTGACGAAGAATCTACGCATCAAAAGAAAATAATAAGAAAATAGAATATCAAAATAAGAATTAATTATAGTTTTGCACCAAGGAAGAAGAGTTTTTCCTTCCCTTCTCCCATCAGTCTTTTCCATTTCACCATTTTTACTGCAATGGGAGTCAACAATCGAGTAACATGCAACCAAGCATGAGAAAATTCACAATAGCTTCGGTATGTGCATTATGATCAGAACACCGTAAGGAAACCATACAATAAAAACTTCTCAATTTCATGATCGGTTAGTTTGATTTTTGGTGTATGGGCTCACACTAACTCCCATAGCCATCCCGACCCTTTGGGTTTTCATGCCTTTGATCTCCCCCTTTATTTATTTATTTTTGCCACAGAATTAAGTAGATAACATTAACATGGAAGGACAGAGCATATATTATACAACACAAAACTACGTCTCTCCGGTCACCGCTCACCATGCTAACCATCTAATCTCTATTATTTCAGGTAAATTTATAATCAGAAACCCCTGGCCCAAACTCCGCTAAATCAAGAATTTTGGCTCGAGGAGCCGCCGAACGGTCACGCAGTAGCAGGGGCGCGGCCCGAGGCGGTAGACTCACCGCGCGGGCTCGCGACCACGAGGCCTTCCGGCTCCGGCTCAGCGTTGAGATCGAGGAAACGCGGGGTAGCGTTCTCCGCTACCCTCTCCTCCGCCTCGGCCTCCGCCGCCACCGCAGTCAAACGGCCCTTCCGGCAATCGACCTTGCCGGCGGCGGTCCCAGCGAAGTCCTCCCACGCGAACGCTGGGCTCCACTGCACCGCGACCCTCTGTCCATCCGTCGCCGCCCTAAGCCGGCCAGTCCCGCCAACAACGCGGGCGGCAGCGAAGCACTGGGACCAGTCGTTCATCCGACGGATGATCGCGAAGAATTCCTCCAC
This sequence comes from Cocos nucifera, assembly GCA_006176705.1. NCBI lineage: Eukaryota > Viridiplantae > Streptophyta > Magnoliopsida > Arecales > Arecaceae > Cocos > Cocos nucifera. The sequence goes on along the minus strand of QRFJ01000054.1, from coordinate 337,413 downwards.
CTCGTCGTCCGTCACCTCCCGATCGTCCTCGCCGCCCAGCGGTCTCGTCGGGAAGCCATCTCCTAAGTCGTCGGCCGTCCGCTTCCGCTTCAGAGACTCCATCCGACGGCGTCTTAGTTGTGGTGCCGAAGGGGAAGTGGTTGGCGTCCGCTTCGCCTCCCTCCGTCTTTATAAGAGGAGAAAAGAGGGCATGTGAAAAATTTCCAAAGGAGCGAAGAAATGGAAAGGGAGAAAGAAAGGTGGCCTCTCAATTCTCAAACCCAGAGCGCGTTGTTTGACGAGATTTTTGGGGACAAATGCCCGATATATAGAGAGCCAAGTATCGTGAGATTGAGACTCGAAAGCTTGCAAGTCTCGCGGAAATTCATTCTTATCGTCTTAATGTTGGATGGGATTCCGTTAAGATGGAGAGTAACGATCGTAGATATGATGTCACTGGAGGTTACGTTCTAATGACCTAAATACTGACCCACTCTCGTCAATAATTTCGCCTATCAATTTATCCTAATCCCAAAAAAATTATTGATAAAACTAAAAAAAAACCTTAGATTTATTTAATAAATTTAATACAAATTTTTAGTTGCTTTCTTGAATTTTTTTTGATGTTTTATAAATAATAATTATTTGGCTATAATTTTTTAATTTATTGAAGATAAATTAGGTCCAACCTGGCAACCGTATTATTTTTTATTAATAAAATGAAGTAATCATATAAATTTAGTACGAATACAATCAAAAATTTTTTTTTAAAAAATCTGATGAAATGGCATAGGCATATGAAAATATTCGATTCACAAAACATCTTTTGAGTGCTCGATGTCCACTAAGGCACAGTCCTCCAGTAGTTATCAAATATCATATAGAGTGGAAGAATTGTAGATGCCCAGGTCTACTTCGATATCCACTCTATCAAAGTGGTCGAATCTCACTCGACAACCAGATAGTTAGCCCCTAAAGTCTGCATTGCATACATAATTCCAACCAAAGCCACCTGTTGCTCACCCTTCAAAAAAGTGGTGTCAAAGAGGTGGCCCTTGCCAGCTATAATCAACCTCAAGTTTGGGTCTCAGATCACAAACCTAGCTCCACTACTACTGTCGATTATACTACCATCAAATTTAACTTTGAAAAAACTCGAGAACATGAGCTCTCAGATGATGAAGACCTATCAAGTCGCTATATGAGCAGATGGATAGCCCCAGGCATTTCAAATCATCAAAATCGCATAGTTCTTTATTCAAAAGAAATTTTAAGTATCATGCTTGAAACATATTTTTTGTTGTTGCTTTGCTTTGTTTGAGTCTTGAAGGGCCACCTAATGGGGTTCCGCTCATTTTGAGCATTATGCATCAATTTCCATACCACATTGAGGCTTTTTATCGAATGGGTTGTGTGCTCTTAGGTTGGAGGTTCTTGGGATGGATGCATGGAGAAGAGCAGCTACAATGAGGCTGCTCATCGGGCTCCGATGAGAAGAGCCGATCATGGGCTAGAGTGGTGCAGGGTTAGCCTTGACAAGCGTCGTGGACTTTCCATAAGGTTAGGTGGAGATTAAGTAGCTACAAAAGTACTTTACCAAAATTTTGGAGTTCCCAAAGAAGGTGATGGAGGATTCTCGTCGGAAATAGGAGAATGTTACTGTGATTACTCTGAGCCTAGGTTGGAGGGTCTCGGCTGAGTGGGTGGCCAAATATTCAATTCAAGGAAAGGGGAAAGCTTTAAGGAGAGGTCGAGGCCTTCTTGCATGCGGAAGAGCACCGATTATTCCACTTCCAATTGGTGAAGGAGCAGAATATCATCCTTAATGGCGGCCCTTGATTTATCGCCAAGCAACTCTTGCCATTGAGCCATGGGTGCCCAACTTTATTCGAAGCATGGATATTATTAGGAAGTCCATCATGTGGCTATAATTATCCAGCCTTCTGATCAAATTTTGAAATAATAATGATGATTTTTGGGATCACTAAGAAAGTTAGGAGGCTGATTGCCATCGATAATTTCATGGATCAGCTCCAAAAACTCATGTATGCCCGAATCCAGATTGAGATCAACACCATAGAACTGCTGAAGGTAGGGATGTCCATCCAAGGAAAGGGAAAGATGATCTAGTAGCCATTCATGTTTGAAAATTTGTCGATAATTTGCTACCGGTGTGGCTAGATTAGCCACTTTGACAACAATTGCCACTTCCACTGGCCAATCCATTGTTGGAAGGAAATGACTGCCAATCTCAATCGACGAACATTGTGGAGGTGGAGCAATGCGATTGGAGCCAGGGCAAGGCCATCGATAGGCTGGAACTCATGAAGGTGGATGGCAATCTGATGGCAGAAGTGGAGGGAGAGGAGGTCTAGGAGGCCACAATCTTGCCATGGCTTGGCCCATGGCTGGTGTTTTCAAAGATCTGGCAACCTAGGGTCAATCAAAATAAGTTGAACGAAAGGAAGGAATCCAAGTCAAATCCTGACTCATCTGGCCCCACTCTTCTTCTTTGAGACCGAGCTCACCATCGAAGCAACCAATCTTGCCAAAGTCCTTACCAAACCCTGATGGATGGTAGAAACCGACCAAGGTCATCCGATGGCGATCATTGGATCGAGAAGGGGCTAAATCAAAAGGAGACAAAATCGTCGAGGGGAGCTGAGTTTGCAACTCATGTCGGGATCCGATTCGATGCATTGGTGGGATTGAACTCTAGTGGGTCAGACTCGGTGATGGGCTAGGAGGAAGATGGGCCCCATAAAGACCTTCCGATAGTGGAGGTGGGCTCTGGCTCGATCCACCTTAAATGGGCCAGAAGCCTGAGCTCTTCTATTGGCTGCTCTCATGCCAAGGAGGCTAATGTCGCCTCTCAACCCAAAGGGGTCAGCACTGCTATTGAGGTAGGCCCAACCGATGGGGCGATAGGCCCCTTCTTAGGTGGTTGCTATTGGGGAGCTTGGCAGGTTAGGCTTGGTAAGGAAAAAGGGGTTGGCTTCAGGTGAGCTAGGTCTAGTTAGTGGGGTGCTTGTTGCGTAGCCATAGGGTGCTTCAAACCATGGCCCGGGCAAGCCGGGCTAGGTAGGGGAAAGTTGCTAGAGTTGGCTGTTGCAGGAGATGGGCCAAGTCAATTCTAGAGCCTGCGGTGCATAGGGGTGCCCCAGACCATATAAATAAGGCTCCAAAGTGCATCTTAGGGGCTGTAGGGTCTGTTGGTGTGTGTAATACCAATGGTGAGGCCTAAGATGTGAAGAAAAAGTCAATAGTGGTGGAAGAATAAAAAGAATTGGCATAGTATGGTGAAGGCTCGTGGGGGGATACTTGGTTGAGCCTTTAGGAGTGCTCCTCTCATGTCTGATGGTCCATTGCGTGAAGAAAGTATTTAAGTAGGACTATGGTGAGCTGGTATCTCAGATGGATAGCGATAACTAGTGGGAGTATGAGTCAGCACTGGAGATGCAAATCAGTGGTATAGGGGATTTGGCACCCCAGACACATGCAAATTCTCATCAATAAAAATCTTGTTATGGGATGTCCAGAAAGTTGGGCAGCTAGCCTTCTTTCTCTTCTATTTTTAGAAGACTTGTTTAGCAGCATAGCTCGGATTACTTGTGCTCTTCTAGAGACCCAATTGGCTAGTACTAGTCTTACATGCGCTTGGAGTCATTTTCTAGTATCATGAAAATTTTATGCCATTGAGTCGTGGGGCTCGACGGGGGGCGTTATTATTGTTTGGTTGAGTGGGAGAGCTACAATAGATATATTTCACTATTGTACTTAATAATTGTCTTTGTAATATCTAAAATAAATGAATCTTCTTGGCTTTTATCTGATGTTTATGCAAGCACTTACCATAGAGAGATATGGATTTTTTGGGACAAGATTTCTAGACAGATTGAATAGGACATTCCTACAGCTATGGTTGGTGACTTCAATTGTATTAATAGGCCCTAGGAGAAAAGAGGGGAGGCCTTATATCATATTGTTGGGACTAGAAAATTTCATGATTTTATTATGAGAAATGGCTTAGTTGATCTTAGTTTCACTAGATCTAGATTCATATGATGTAACAACCATTAGAGGAGTGTTAAGGTTTAGGAGCAGATCAACAGGGCCTTTGTCACATTTAGTTGGATACAACATTTATCCAGCCATCAGATGTGCTACTTGTTAAGGATTGCACCTGACCATTGTGTAGTTTTGATTTCTACTGATGTAGAGATCTCCTACTGGAGTTATTTCCATTTTGAGAAGTTTTGGCTAGCTTACTCTTATTTTTGGAATTTTATGTGGGAGGCATGGTGGATATTGATTCAAGGTAGTGCCATGTACAAGATTTCAAAGAGGTTGGAGTTGTCGAGGTGTAGATCGCGATGGTAAAATTCGATAGAGATTGGTAATATCTTCAGGAGACTAGAAAACATCGAGGTGTCCATTGTAGCACTTTAGTTGAGAGAGGATTTGGAGGGAGGGCTTTTTGAGGAGGATTTGATGGACCTCCATGGAAAGCTGTCTGCCCATCACTCTCCTTACATCAATAGAAGGTGCTTTGGAGGTAGAAGTATAGAGTGTAATGGATTAGACAAAAGGATATAAATATCATTTTTTTCCACTAATCGACCATCATTTGAAGTCATAGGAATCGGTTCTAATCACTAAGGTCTAGTAGTGGCCTTTGGGTGGACACTAAAAAGGATGTCAGGCATTCAACTTCTTCAGATTCAGGTGGATGGCCAGCTTAACTGGGGTTGGATCTCTTTGATGCCCCCCTAGCTAACCAGATATCAGCCCAAGAGAACCTTTGAATCATTGGCACTATGGTGGAGGTGGAGGTGGTCTGAAGGATGATTCGGTCTATGGCAAAGGACAAAGTCCGACCTGGATGGATTTGCCCCTTTGTTCTATAGATGGTACTAGCTCATCATTCGTTGGAAGGTGGTTAAGGCTATACCATAGTTCTTTATTGCAGAAGTGATACCGAATGTGTGGAAGCAGACCTTCACCACGTTAATTCTAGAGAAATTGGATGCAACATAGTCTAATCACTTTAAGCCAATTAACTTAAGTAACATCTTGTATAAGATTTGCATCAATCTTATAGTCGGCAGGATGCAGCCTATTCTTCCACATCTCATATGCCGAAGCAAAGAGCTTTTGTTGGAGGTTGAAGCATCTTGGACAACATCTTGATAGCTCAGGAGATCATGCATGACCTATAGAGGGTTTCATCTCATAGATGTCTCAAGGCCAGAAAACTCGATATGGGGAGAGCCTTAGATCACATGAGTTAGGAGTTCTTTTGGTGTGTATTGGAGAGTTTTAGTTTCCATAGCCAGTGGATTAGCTATATTATGGGATGTGTTTGTATCCCGTCTTTAGCCATCCTCATCAATGGAAGTCTAATGGTGTTCTTCCAATTTACTATCGAGTTGCATCAAGGTTTGCCCTTATCTTCCTATTCATTTATCATCTACGCTGATGCTCTTTTTCGTACTCTACATGCTATGATCTAGGGCTAGGCGCTAAATCTCTACATGTTAGCCCCGAATGTACAACCGATCTTGCATCTACTTATTGCAAATGATTACCTCTTGAGAGGTTGAGCGACTATCTAGAATGCCATAGCTTTTGCGAGGATTTAGGAGACCACTGCACTACATTTGGATAAAAGGTGAATCTTTTGAAGTCGATAGTACAGTTCAGTCCGAAGATCAAAGAACATGTGAGGTAAGCGATCAAAGAACGACTGGGCATTCTTGAGTCCGAGGGAGTATGCCATTATAGTTAAAGAAAAAAGTCTTATTTTTTTGGTCAGATTCGTTTAGATTTGATTGGATCAAGAGGAATATTTCAAAAAAAAAAATTTTGATATCCTAATCAGATTCGAGACTCCTCAGATTTAATCTTATTAATCTGATAATAAAAATAAAAATAAAAATTAAATCTAATTTAATTATACCTTTATTTTGGATAATCTAATTATCCTATAATGATCTCGATATTTATTTAAGGTTCTGGATGTAGCCACGCAAGCACCTGGCCTCTATCGGTATCCACTCAAGTAGGATCTGAAGATCTTCTTCTTCTCAATCAATTCTTCAAAAATTAGATCTAGATCTGATCTTGAAGATCTTCAAAACTTCTTTTGAAGAACAACCATTGTCACTTACAGCAGTGCTGCCTTCTTCCTTTCCTGGTGCCTTTCACTTACTTAGATCGCACATTATTCATGCCTAAAAGCTCTTAGGCGTGGAGAGGAGAGAGCGGATCAGAGGATGGTGTGGAGAAGGAAGGAGAGAGGATTTGTGGCATGGGCTAAAAGTAGAAGCATTAAATTTTAGACGTAGATAGGGTTTATATAGATTCTGCTGCACCATGCAGTGCTACATCATCCCGACCAATCACGACCTTTTATGCAATTAAATCTAAATATGATTGAAGGGATGACATCATCTGATCCAATTAGATAAGAGACCCTCAAAATCCTCCTAAGGTGGCACCAAGACTGGGTCAAATAAGACTTCTTGGCGCCACAGAGTTTAATCTCCGGAAGCAACCTTGGAGTTTCATCTGTATGGGACTCCTTTATCCTCATGGGGTGCACGCCTAGGGGCACATGCCTCCCTAGGCATGCGCCCTCTTTCTGTCTGCATTTAGTAGGAGGACAAGGCCCCAGGTACTCTCCTATAGGTGCATGATATATGGGCAGATGTCCAAGTATCCAAGGATAATATTTGATCAATATCCAAAAATAAAAATTAGTAGATGATCGAAAATAATAGATGTTGTCTTAAATTTATCTCATAAATTAAGATAATCTTTTTTTGATCTAGACGAGCTCCAATCAGATAAGTAAAGGTTCTTGAATGAGTCCAAACATATTTAGCTCAATCGAGACAAGCTTTAATGATTATTAAAGAAAATAATTTTTTTGAATCTAATTAAATCTTATTAAAATCAATTAAACTAGGTTAGTCCAATTGATAATATTCAGATCCAAACTCTTATTTGTGTGATCCAGTAAGGTTCAGTTTTATATGATAATGGGATATATCGCGATCTCTATCATTGACATTATCAAAATATTTTTCAATGGATCAGAACTTTTATGATTCAGACAACTAATATGATCGATCATCCAAATTATTCTAATTGCTTTCAAAATCCATCAGTGACATCTAGCAGCATATGGTGGTAATCCATTGGAACTGAAAGCGAACCTCTCGGTACAGTTACCTATGTGATTGAATTTTTCTATCTTAAGCTCCGACTAAATTAGAGTTAAGTTGATCTCGTCAAATCCTAATTTCATCATATGAATTAATCATTCGATTCAAGTCCAATGTGAAAATCTTAATAAAAACTCTTTCTATTATTTCACTCTACTATGGCCATGGGCTTATGGACTTGATTCTCATGATCATCATAGGGCTGCTCCTCATCTACCGAGATAGATAGATCCCTTATTGGTGTAATTCAATTTCTATAATGAACATACTATAGCTAATATACACCTCAGAATTTTGAATGGCTAGGAGATCGAGTTGTGGTATAGTCAAACTATAACACCCTCAAGGTGAACTATCGATGCACCTCAGGTCAAAGAATCAGACACACCACTGCAGCTTCGAGCCAATCATCGATGAGAAGGTAGATTTTTTTATGATTGCTCGAGGTGGTCACGCTCGGTGCTCTTGTTCTCTAACGAGTATCTGTACTCTCGCTCTGGTGTCTATACATCGTAGACTCAAGACTCATCTATTGAAAAAAAGTGATCGTACACTAACCTTCTAGATCAATCACCATTCTCATGATGATCCTACGGTCGGAAGCATTTTATGAGTTAATAATGAAAATTCATATCTTAAATTTTTAACTCTTAAAAATATAAACTATCATTATCATTAACTCAAGGAATATATCACAGACACTTTCAAATATACACTATGATAGAAAATAATCTATTTTATTATTTATAGTTAAAATTATAATTTTACCTTAGAAGTGTATTACAAGTGTCAGCCAATCTGTCTTCTAGGATACACATATCTAATAATTATTTGAGAGTCTCCATCACTGGATAGAGACTTTGGAGGATAGAATGTGTGTAGATGGAGTAGGCCATCAGAGAGCGACTTGAAAGGTAGCAGGCCCATTCATTGTTTATATTGGGTAGGGTTAATCTGGGGTAGTTAGTTCTTAGCGCTATGCCGATCTATTTGCTGCCTCATACTCTTCTATTGAAGGCCTCCTTGGTGAAGTCGGAGTGGTTGTTCGAAAGTTTTCCATGGGGCACATTGTTAGGAGAGGAGGGTTTCATCTGTTGGCTTGGAATATTGTCTACCAGTCAATTAGGAATGAGGATCTTGGAATCTAATCTTTACTGGTGAGGCACGAGGTTCTACTTACCAAACATATAGCTAGATTCCTTCTGTAGCCTGATAGCTTTTGGAATATGACGATACGAGCCAATTATGGCTTGTTGATGACTAGGAAGGATATCTGGGCCAACCAGAGTTGCTCCTTTATGTCAAGAGAGATCTGCTCTCATTCTCCTAAAATGATGGTCTAGGTCAAATGGTTTATAAGAGATGGGCAGTCTGTAGATCTACTGCGCAATATCTGGATGGTTGACCTCTCCTTGGATTGGTGGCGACCTTCATTGATATGGAGGTTGATGATAGGGTGATGGTTCAGGATCTGGTTCTCTCAACGGGGTTGGGATAATACTCTGGTAGCCCGCTTATTTAGATACCAGCTCTTCGAGAGGATTCTTTCTTAGGCTCTTCTTGTCTATGGTGGCCAGGTTCTGAGGGTTTGGAGGGCCTCCTCCAAACCTAGGGTGATAGCAAAAGAACTCTACGATCTGTACAGGAGGGAGCAGACTAGGAGGATGGATGGAGATCGGATTTAAAGATTGGGCACCCATCTCTAAGTCATCCTCTTTATTTAAAAGGTAGCCTAAGACTGCCTCTCCACTAGGATGGTCCTGAGGGACAAGGGTATTGACCTCTCCATCCCCTGCCTCGGTTGTGGGTTGGATGATGAGACTATGGGCCATGTTGTTTTTCACTGTTTATGTGCAGTATAAGTATGGCAAAGAACCAGCATTTTTGGACCTTACCCACTCTATGGCATCGGTCCAGTTCTTTCTGGAGGCATAGTGGAGGAGCATCAAAGGTGAGGCATCTAGGTTGCTAGCAATAGAGGGCACTGACTTGGGCTGCGAAGATTATTTAATTATCTACTGGCTTGATCTTGACGACTCAGGATACATGGGACTTTCCTTCTGCTTCTACAGTGACTTGTAGGATGTTTATCATCTGAAAGCCCCTACTTCCAATCTTAATTAAGGTCAACTTTAATGGCAGCATATTTGACAGCACAGGAGCAGTCGGGTTCATGATCTGAGGCCTAAAATTGAGACCTTTTGCGGTAGGAAGGAGTCATCCGGTAGATGTCACTATACTTGGAGCATAGCTTTGGATGGCCTAGGCAGGCATCATCATTGAAGGGGACATTGCTGTGGGTTGGTTGTGGGGGTGGGTCGGAGCAGCTCAGATCCACCCACTATTGTTGATGCTTAGAGAGCGCTAAGGGGATGCTCTTCCTTGGACATCCAATATATTTATTGGAAGACGAATAGTGCTGCTGTTTGAATCACCTCCTTTGTTGCTAAGCACTTAGATGAGACTTGTAGACTGATGCTCAGAGAGCCTCTTTTTTTCATGATATTTTATTTTCTAATTTTTATGATGGTATTTATATAAGATTTATGATTAATCCATCTCATCAAAAAATATATATTTTTCATAAATTTATTAGTTCATTCACTTACTCTTCTTGGAGTTTAATATAGTTCATCTTTTCTTATTTTTTAAGCGTTGAAATATGTGAGACCCTTGAATAGTGAGATGGACAATCTCTTGTAAAAGTTTTTAAAAAATAAATATATATAAAATACTTATTCTTTTTATTTTTATAAGTAATATTCTTAAAAGTATTTTAAATATATCATATAAAATATGAAATATTTTTAATTCAACTTTATGGAGCATCATGTATTGGTTCACATGAGCTTGGATGTATGTATCCGATATCCTTCTTATCTTTAAAGCTATTTATTTCTGTAATACATATAGTTTACCTATTTTAGTTCTTAATCTAAAATAAAATTTTATCAAATATAGTTGATGAACCAGTGGACATAAAAAGACGTAATATTGCCACTAAAATCTAGCAATAAAAATGATTTTTGTAATTCTAAAGGAAGTCGGGAATAAAATAAAAATCCTTTAACTAGGTTTTTAAGGGAATCAACTGCAAGATTTTAATTTGATCTCATCAACTACCGCGTGTCACCGTCACGTGATCGCGTATGACAATCGGTCCGCATGCGTGGAGGAAAACTTTCCCATAAAAACGCAGCTAACTTAACGCCATTTCGGGACGGGCTCGGATTGTACCTTTCACGCGAAAGTATGAATCCCTTCTTTCGCGACATCAACCGTTGGATCTGTCAGAAGGTGAACATAGAGATTGAGCGCTTTGCAACATGCGCAAGACGCGATCCAACGGTTGATGTCGGGAAAAAGAGATCGATCCTTCTTCGCGGGAAGGATACAACCGGAACGCTTGGTGACTGGGCGAGAATGTCCCGAGAAATAGTCACCGCTGTCACCGAGAAAACGCGCACAACTACTGGTTGAAGCCAATGACGTGCGACCGTTGTGCCGACGGTGTCACTGTGACGCTGATAGATGACACCACTCGACCGCTGGGCCCCGCGGTGGCACCAAGGAAAGACCTCGGGCCTCGAGAGCAGTCAAGGTCTCCATAAAATAACCTAGCCCACCTTGCATTAATGCACAAACAAAAGAGACCGGGTTTCGCACGGTGACATCGCGAAACGTGCGGCAAGTTGGCGGTGTCAGCCCCACGAAACTTCCCGCTCTTCCATGTTCTGGGCCCCAGCGGAAATCCATGCATCGCTTCCTGAATGGTTGGTGCAGGGCCATGTGCATCCCCAGGGTGAGGGTAGGATAGATCAACTGCTCCATTTACTGCAAATATATTCTTCTTTGGAGCAACGACAGCAGCTTTTCTTTTTATTAATTATGACCTTTTGTTTTCCTTTGGAAATTTGCGGCCCTGACGTGGTCCTTAGCTGATGTCACGACAAATCAGCATGTCGTGATGTTCGCAAGGCTATTTAATCGTACTACGTCGTTGGAAAAAATATTCTTTGGCCTTTCCATTATTTTAAATAATAATATAAATTATTTACAAATAGATGTATATATTTAATAATAATTAAATTATAATTATTATTTTATTCTGATTGAATACTAATATATCTTTATCTATATTTAATTTTTTATAAATATAAATATTAGTTAAATATATAAATTTATATTTATATGTATTCTAAATAGATACAGATATAAGTTTGATATTTGAATTATAGATAAATATAAAAATAAATTAAATAATTAAATTTTATGATCATGAAATCAAATATTATTAAATATATAATAAATTAAATTAATAATATATTAATATAATTATAATTTTTTTAAAAAAATAATATATGCTATATAAAATTATATATAGAATCAAATATTCGAATACTGATCATAGTTATCTATTCATATTCATATAGTTTTTTTTTTATAAATATGAATATGAATATGAATATTAGTTGAATACTTAAATATCTATGTATATCTAGATAGATTCGGATGTGAAAATAAATTCAAATCAATATTATCCATATCACTTTCATCCATGATACTATTCTTTTTGGAGCACCAGCATATCATCTATGAATATGAATTGTGTGTCTTCCATAGCAAAAATAATTGGCATGTCTTGGAGCTTGGATCAGAGGGGGGTTGTAATGTTCCACGAGAACATACCACCATAAGTTTCCATGCGGTTAAAATGGAGATAAATATTAGGCAGCTAAGCTTGTCCAGATCTTTGATAGCTAAAACAATCTAAAACTTCAATTTTACACCTTTCTACGTAATTCATAAGAATCTGATAAAAAAATGATATACATATATATATATAATGAAGAAAAATTTTGACACCTTATTACATGTCATTTGGCGTGTCTTATAGCACGACTTAGGAATCTTTCTTGGCTGAGGAGAATGTTTCAATGAATTAAAGACTCCTAAACATAGAAGCTGTAAATCTTGCAATATCAAGAGTTTCTAGAAGCTAAAACCCAGATTATTTCAAATATTCCTTAATTTAATTAAAATATTCTACTTGTTTTGCACACAAACATATTCCAACTCTGGTCCAAATATCAGTGCATCGCTTCTGCCATCTGCACATGAGAGGTCTCTTGGCATTCACATGTCCCCCTTTGTTAATTAAATTAGACAGAACTCTGTGATGGTTTTAGATTGTAATGCATTTGGACGTACCATCTCAACATCCATGTGCCAGCAAAACGTTCGGAAAGAAAAGCAAGTAACAGCTCCTGTCTTTTCAATTTGTTGGTTCAATGCAAGTATTCATATTGTTCACCATCCTATTCTTTCTATTCTTGGCTGCTCTATTTCTTAGCTATAATTTCAGCTAAAAGGCAACATATTTTGACTACTGTACTGTCAACAATTCACATCTTTCTCTGGATTTGGTTAATTGGTATCTTCTTTATAATACTATTATTTTACTTTTGCTGTTATCCCTGTATTCGTTTTTTTTTTTTTGGTTGGTTTCCAAATCCAAAGTTGTGTATATATTCTGCTACAGTCTTCTTCTTATTAATATATCTTGGGCTGTTTGTTTACCAAAAAAAAACAAAAAAAACAAAAGCAAGTAACAGCCGTTTTTTTTCATATGCTCCATAAAATATAACAGACCCCAAAGCAAGTAACAGTTGTTCTTTTCTGATATGCACCATAAAATATGACAGACACCAAGGACCGCAACGAACGGTGCTAAAAACTCCAGTAGAAAAAAACAAAAACGAAAAAAGAAAAGAAAAAAAAAAGAAAAAGGATAAGAAAAGAAAAAGAAGGAAACTTCCAGGAAGGGGGGGGGGATGGAGGTCCTCGGTAAGATTACCGCTGGCCATACACCGCATGGAGTCCGCATCAACCGGATCTAAAATGCGACGGGCGCGGTAGAATCACCGCAAGACTCCCGAGACCCGGTCTTTCGGGAGCCGGGTCGGCGTTCAAATCGAGGCTCCCCGGGATCGTGTTCTCCGCCACCCTTTCCTCCTCCGCCGCCTCTCCGCCGCTCGCCACCTCCTCCGTTCCCCTCCACCTCCGGTCATCTCCAACCCCGCTGGCCTCCTCGAAGTCCTCCCTCTGGAACGTCGGCTGCCACCTCCACAGCCTCTCCGCAGCCGTCGAGCTTCGCCGGACGCCGCCGTTACCGTCCCTCACGGTGAAGCACCTTGTCGCCTCGCGAATACGGCTGAGGATGGCGAAGAACTCATCCACCTTGTCGTCGGTTACCGATCGTTCCCTCTTCTCGTCGTCCACCTCCCCGCCTCGCGCCCGCGTTCTCCTGGCCTTCTCTCCGCCTTCCGCCGGCCGTTTCCTCGTTGTCATCTCCATTCCAACAGCTGCCGTTACGTTTCTTGGCCCTTTTTTATTTTTTTTGATGGTGCCCTAGGGTAGGTTGGGCTAGAAATATTAAAGAACGACGACGGTGTTGGTCACGACACGCCACCATGATGACGTCGCCCGTTTGGCATGGATGACCTCAGTTAGATGAGGTAAGGCAAGCGATGCCTCCGTCAATGATGGCACCGACGTGGACCTCGGGCTGCGATTCTACCTTTCGTTTTCCTTGTAGTTTTCGGCATGGGGTGCTGGATCTTTTGGCCGGGCGGCCGTTGATATTTCTCCAAACGTGAGTGGGAGCATCTGTGCCGTTGATTGGTGGCTGTTAAATCAGAACGGGAAGATGAGATTTCGATGGCCATTCCTTTTTCATATTCCTCCGTCGGTGATGTCATCTGTTGCCGTTGATTGGTGGACGTTGAACGAGCGAGCGTCAATTCCCGTACTGGAATGAATGGTAGCCAGATGCTCATCCTCTACTTGGGTGTCGTTTATTGCAAGGCACCATAGCTGATGACTGGCTCACAGGTTGACATTTTAGACGTCTGATGGTGAACTGAACTTTACGTGTAATAATGTGTGAATTTAGCACGACATGATCGATATCCTCCGCATGCAGTACACTTGACGAGTTCATTCATAAACAGCAATAATGTATACTTCTTCATGGGCATTCACACGCAAGTCAAGGCAAATATGTGGGAAACATGATATGTATTTTGGGAAATGAAGCCGAGAAATATTGATGAAATAAAACTTTTCTCTTCTCCATCTTCCATGCATCCATGATACAGCGTCTCTCTTCAATGAATTAACATATGGGTTAATTTAATTGTGGGTCACAGCTCCAATGGAAAGGTCAATGGCCTAGTCTAGGTAAAATGCATTCTAAGTTTTAGATGGCTTTGATTGACTGCATATCCAGGCCTAATAAGACCGAGAAAATGTCAACAAGGGCTTGGCATGCATTAGGCCCATTATGCTGCCCTTAGTTGTGCTTGAAAGAAACGTATCGCTGTCTGTTGGACTTGTTCCACCAACGAAGACCTCGTGGAGATGGCTCCCTCGACCAATCGAACGGTAGCCAATTACCCAATGTTGTTGGGGCAAGATCACCGTTCTAAACGGGCAACACTACCGTTCGAGGTAAAAAAAAAGGTCAATCGCTGCTGAAGTTTCCAAGTCCGAATGATCGATCTCGGTCCATTCACTCAAAAAAAATCACTAGCGTGGGTAGGACGACCACGTCGACAAACAGGACAATGGTTGTGGGTTTCGGATGGTTCTATTTAACAACATCGACCATTGAATCATATCTCACAATTTTCAAAGCACTTCGAACTTGTTCTTCATCTAGCATAGATTTTGAGATGGCCTTTACGCAATCTAATAGTTGGTGATGAATTATTCATTTATGAAAAAACATGACTCAAATTCATGATTGCAAGCATTATTTCATATTTCTTACTCTGCTAGGAAACTTCAACGGTGTAGATATCATACGGGAAGAAATTTATCAATCTCTTCTCAGATAATTTTCTGAATTGTTTTCTTGTAAATGGAATACTAGATATTATTCTAGAAATCTATTAAGAGATGATATTATTCCCCTTGACCTTTTATGGTGTCATGTTGTGGTTATTTATTACATCAGTCTAACACGTAAAATTCAAAATGAACTAAAACATTCTTAAGAAATGCCTCGGGCATTTATTAACAAGACTCCGTTGAGGAGGAGGGAGGATAAAAAATACCCTTCATTCACCAATCCCCCTAAGCGTTGCTTGGGCTGGGCCAACTATAGAAGATCTGCCTACCGTGCTGATTTTTCAGATAAGCACCAAATGGGAAGCCTCATCTATATTTAATTATCCCATCACCCTCTTACTAAGCCTTGTTCTCAGGGACCTTTGTTGACAAATGACAACCACATCCGATTCATTCCCTGTTCATCTTAAGGATGGCAATGGGTTGGAAATGAGATGGGTTGGCTTAGACTCGTATCCGTAAAAATTTCTATATGCATACCCATCCTATATCTGAGATGCAAATTGGATCGGATCGTATTGGATTGGATCGGATACATATAAATAATATAAAATTATTATAATTTTGAATTAAAGATATATATTACGATTATAATCCGATCTGAACCATTTTGGATATTTTTACTAAAATTCATATCCATCCCGAATTTTAATCGGATGGGATAAAATTTATCCCATTTGGATCGGATCGAATATCTGATGGATCGACTAAAATTGTCACCTCTAATTCATATCTCTTCTCTCCAATTCAAATCCAAACGTAGCATAATCTCTAGGCTCATGATCTTCCATACAGTCTAGTGATTGCCATCCCTTCCCACAAAAAAGAGCACATTTACTCATGGTGACTAACCTCACTTTTGGACACAAATCAGGGTGATGGAAATGCATCAGTATTTGTGGATAAACTTGTGGAGGAAAAGAAAATGTGTATTTAGTTCTCCTATTGGGGGAGGGGGGTTGTAGCAAGTGACTGAGATCGAGAAATTGACACATTTTTCTAGAAAGGGTGGAAATTATAAATGATATGTATACTGTGGATAAACTTGTGGAGGGAAAGGTAATATGTATTTAGTTCTCCTATTGGGGGAGAGGGGTTGTAGCAAGTGCCTGAGATCGAGAAATTGATACACTTCTTTAGAAAGGGTAGAAATCATAAATGATATATATTGCTGCTTTCGATGAGGTTGATTCAGAGCATATGGAGAAGCTAAAGGGTGAGATTATATGACAAACGGTATGGTGATTAAGATGTGAGGCCGCCAATGTATAGAGATGGAAATTATTTTCAATCCAGTAGGTAACTAATATGATCAAATCTAAATAGAGTTGATTTCAACCAATCCAATTAAGAGACGAGACATGTATTAGTTTTAGAAAAAATATCAATCTGAAGCGGGTTTGCATCAGATATGGATAATGACATGCCTCGCCCTGAATCCATCTGGATAATATCTCTCTTATTTAAATAACCTTAAAACTCTCTCTCTTTCTCTCTCTCTCTCTCTCTCCTTTACATAAAACTAAATCTATTTACCCCCATCTCACCTCCAAACCTAAAACCCACTCACCCCCCACCCCCCTCTCACCCTTACTCGTCCACCCTAACACTCAAGTGGCACTATGGCGGTCCAATGGATGGTAGGTTTCCACCCCTACCACCCATAGCGGTGGCCCGATGGTGGCCTAATAGCTAGGTTCCGATAAAACCCTAGCCAAGCTTCATTATTTGACAACTCCAAGCCTCCCACCAGCTAAGACTCCAGATGACCTAAAAAATAGAGGAAACACTAGGGAAAAACATAGAAAAAATTAACTAGAAAGATGGAAAAAATTAAAAGGTAAGATCTTTTTCCACATAGATTGATCTTTTTTTTTTCTTTTTGCTTATTTTTGTTTTCATTTCATCCTCTTTTTCGGAGATCTGTTGGGAAGGAGAGCCCCTGAGGGAGATTGGAGGGGTTATTAGATTTTGGTGGCGATTTTTCTTGAGCATATGGGATTTTGTGCAAATTGTAGTGGTGTGAGTTCGTCCCTTGAGGTTTCGAGAGCTTGGTGGAAGCATAATATTTTGTAAGATTTGGGGATAGAAGGTGGGGCAATGGTGGAGATGGAGAATGGAGAAGAGTGAAATGAGAGATCGATTGGGATATATACAATCTAACCTGATCCATTCTTAAAGCCTGAATTAACCTGACCCAAGATAGATATGGGATGGATATGGATATGATTTTCTTTTCTAATGAAGCAGATATAGATATCAATCGATTCGACCAGTATCTGACCTATTGCCACCCCAAGCAATGCATCTAGTTAGAGAATTTCAACATATCTTGGTAGCTGAGAACTTAAGGATGAAATTAAATGTTTCTTGCTTTTGTCATTATGATTTTTGTTATGTTCACTTGACCATCTCACTTTTGGTCGGTTGTACTACATTAAAAAGTTTTGCATATATATATTGTTGCAAACTTAGTTGATTGCATATTTGTCTTCTAACATTACCATTTATAGATAGCCTCAAATCATCTTATTTTGCATGATATCCATCTCAATACATTTTAGACAAATAGTGTTAATATATTACTATTTTAAATATAAACAATTTAGTTATCCCTTACATTAACACTTTTGATACAATTATATAAAATATAGCAATTTTTTTTAAAAAAATTGAATACTAAAGTTTTTAGAGATATTAATATAAAAGGGTAATAATCTCAAATTTAAACTAAAAAAGATTATTTTTTAATATCGTCAACTAGAAATCGGAAAGAAACATTCATGCAAAAATAGAATGAGTTGAAAGATATATACGTATGCATTTGTGTGTGTGAAAATGTCCAATTCTAAATAAGCCCGACCTGAAGCTAGACTAAAATGATTAAGTTTAGGCCCAAGGCCTAGTGATAAGTACAATAAATATACTAATAAAAGTAATAATTTATTAACTAATTTATTTTTATTTTTAAAAATTAATATTTTTAATTTTTATTTTTAAAAATATTTATCAATGAAAATAGCTTATTTTTTTGGTTGCAATAAAATAAGTTTGGAGCAAAACAGAGTTAAAATATACCTGATATGAAGTTTCAAAGAAAAAATTAAAAAAATAAATGGCTCAGTCGACTTCGCAACTCAGCTAGCGTGCACTCTTTAGTCGATGCATCCAAACGCGCACAGCCAAGTCAAGTTAGCCTGCAAGCTGGCACATCGCAAGACAACCCATGCGTCCGAAGCTGATCCAGAGCCGCTGACATTAGGCTCACGTCAAAAACATCGCAGCTCATGGTAGACCTTTAAGAAAGGGTATTTTGGTCATTTCATGCCCACGCCGCAAGCTGATTAGCTCAGGTCTGCGAAATGCTCGGTTCACCTTGGTCCATATGAACAGTACTATGTGATCCAATGGTAGCAGTGATTTGCGGTTCAGATCCAACGATCGAGATTTTTCTCGTTTTGATTTAGTTTCCAACTCCTCATTTGCGCGATCGAACGGTCCTAGAAGCTCCAAGCGATGATCCGACGGCTAGTATTCATCTCGATGGTGATTTAAACACCAAGTATTGATCCGATGGTTGAAAACCTTCTGATCAAATCGATTTAATGGTCAAAATTTAATTCGACTTGATCTAGTCTATTATACATCGATTTTTGATGATTTTGAATCCGTTTGATCAAGATCTGATGAGTAGAACTCATGAAACTGCACAAAATTTGATCCAGGGACTCTTTTAATCTAATTTTCACTAAAATTTCTCCAATTTTGATGATCAAAACACTCCCCTAATCCCTTATTGCCTAGAAAAAATACTCCAGCCCTCTAACACCTATTTAAGGACCCTCAAGCCTCCAAATCAAATTGTCTTCGATCAAAGAAAGATGATGGTATAGGTTAGAGCCATGCTTGGGTTCAAAATTGCTTCGAGATCGATAGTGTCGAGGGGAAGAGCTGGACTTCTACACCATCTTAATGCCAACACCGATCCAAGATCAAGTTCAGCCCACTACTAGTTTTTATTTTTATTTTTATTTTTTTAAATTTCATGTATTTATATTCTAAACTTTTAATTAATGCAAAATTTATTTTTTTAGCTATTTAAATTTTAATATTTCATTTTTAATTATAATTTAATTTTTGCTTTTTACTTTTAATTACTCTATATTTTATTGCAAGTAGATACTAAGCTCTAACTAGTAGATCTTAGTACCAAGTTTAATTTTTTTATATTATTTAATTTTTATTTTTTATTTATAATTCTATTTTCTGACTTCAATTTTTATTATATTTTTTTTATAAAAATTAAAAATTTTAAAATCAAAACACGGCCTTCTATATGGATTTGACTCGACTCACTACTTTCTACTTATTTTTAATTATTTAAAAAAATTAAAATTAAATCGATAAAATGGTATCTTAATAACAACATCATGATCTTATCAAGTTTTTGGCATCGTTGTCGAGGAGGGCATAGATGCTATATTTTTGATTTCTATGATTTTATATAAATTAATTATAAATAAATTTTTTATTTTTTAAAATTTTTTTGCAAATATAGCTTACTAACTTTTTTTTATTTTTTTTGCATAAAAAAGAGAGAAAAAATTTTTAAAAAGATTAGGGCAAAGAGAAAGCTTCCAATTTTGCTTGGTAAGATCAATCCTAACCTTAGATCTTTTTTTATTATTTATTTTATTTTTAAATTAATTTAAAAATATCCACTTAAATTAAATTAAAAGCTTCATAACAAGAGTAGAAATTCTAATTACATATAGCATCCATCATATTAGTTTTATTTTTATTTTTATTTTCTAGTGATCGCTGGAGATAAGTAAGCTTCTCAAGTCTCATCAGTTTCATGCATCTAATTTAGCTGCATAGAATTTCTTGTATGAAAGTAATTATGCATACTCATCTCTAAATCAATTTAAGGGCAACATCCAATTAAACAAGATAAGATGAAAATTTGGTCATCCTTTCTTCGTCCATAAACAATCAGCCAGCATCTTGCATTGACCTAAGCCTTTAATTTTAAAATTAATTAAACATCGACCCTAGGAATTTGAGCTCATTAGGACAAGGAACCCTAAGAGTTGCACGGAATTAGGATTAGTCAATTTGACTGGTTCTATGCAAGTGGTTTGTGGGACGACTAGATCCAAAAGAAGGTAGTTTATAATTAATTTCATTAGCTCACCTAGCCAAGTATAATTGATGTCTAAGACAAATAATGGAGGAACTCCCACCAATTTTATACTTACTTGGCTAGTTGATTAGCTGATCTTACACCTGAAGAGCTTGAATATAACCTTGCCAATTAGAAGCTGTCTAGATCTAGAATAATCCTTAGTCAAGATTTATTGTCTAATTTGATTACTAACTAAAACATCAAACCTAATTAAACCTTAATTCTTCTCTCTCTTTTTAGCTTTAAGACTTCTTAGAACTTCTTCTTTGGAACTCTTCTTTCTTTTTTCTCCTTTTCTCCTCCAAAAATAAAATAAAATAAAATAAAATAAAATAAAGTAAATTATACTAAATTAAAATAATAATAAAATAATTAATTTTTTTAAAAAATAATATAATAATATAAAAAAAAATAAAAAAAAATTTAAAAAAATTTTGAACCATATAATAGGATTGCACTAGTACATGTATGGTAGGAGATCACTTTATCTGATCTAGTTGAACCTAATCATAAAATTGAATGGTTGAAAATTTTAGAGAACCACCTAGGTAGATAAAAGAATATTTTATTCTTTTCACATATAACTCTTCGACTTGTATCTAGTTATATGATATCCATACTATCCACTATGAGATCAAGTCGACCATAATCTAGATGCTCCCATTCTTCTATGAAAATATCAATGAAGATCCTTACAAGCATCTGGATGAGTTTTTATAAGTCTATTCTATGATCAGGATTCAAAATTTAACTGATGATGCCCTTAGATTAATTTTATTTATTTTTTATTAAAGGATAAAATCAAGTACTGGCTTAGCATAATAGAGAGATCAATAAAAAATTGGGTTGAATTGCAAAATAAATTTCTTAAGAAATTTTATTCCATAAGCCGAACTAATACCATGAGGCGAGCTATCATTGGATTTGCTTAGCTTCCAGAAGAATAAATTTGCAAGTCATGGAAGAGACTTAAGAAATCTATTAGAAAATATCCACACCATGGTCTGTCTAAGTGGCAATTGTTCAAACTTTTTATGAGGATTTAGGAGATCAATTTAGATAAATGATAGATGAATCTTATGGAGATGCATTCATGAACAAGAGTGAGGACGAAGCCTATGCCTTATTTAAAACTTTAAGTGAAAACTCAATTAACCATGCTTCGTTATCTTTCTACCAAAAGTGATAAGGAATCTAAGATCTAGAATCTAGTTCTAAAATTAATTTAAATCTAATAAATAAAGTCAACCTGCTTATCCAAAAATTAAATCAACTCTTAACTCTAGGTTAACAATCTCCTACATAATACATACTATTTTTTAATTATTAGAAGATTTGTTCAATTTATGCTAGCTCAACCCATCATATAAGTGAATATCCTATAGCTACACAATTTTTACTTTTTATCCAAGAATAAGTTCAAGCTGCTTAAAGCTATTCCAAGCCAGTTAATGATCCATTTTCAAACATATATAATCCAGATTGGAGGAACCATCCTAATTTTTCTTGGATAATCCAACAGACTCAAGCTCAGACCCAATATCAAAATCATGCCTATAATAGAGGTCAGCTTAGTCAGTCTACCCAGTCATCATATTATAATTAGCCATTATACGCACCTCCTCAATAGACCAATCTAGCTGATGATAGATTTAACCAACTTTAATAATTAATTTTGACTCAACAAAAATCCATCGTTAGGCTGGAAGCTTAAATAGGATAATTAGTTGAATCTAACACGAAGAGAAAACTAGATTAATTATCGAGCCAATCGATTTTCATAAATAACCCACCTATTATTTATCACCATCTAGACCTAATTATCAATCCAATATCTCACCTAAAAATTTTTAATTTGAGAATGCCAAAGTAATTTTTGAACTTAAAAGTTATAGAGTTCTTATAGATCTATACCAAGATCAGGTGAGAGAGGCTAGTACTGATGCTAGCCAAGATAAAAATATTGAAGAATAGGTTAGTACTGAAGCTAAGCACATAGACGAACCTGAGCTCAAAATTGGTACTGATGCTGATTCTAATTTAAATGAGACTGACAAAAAGAAGAAGAGAATAGATGATAAACCTAAAGTCCTGTTTCCTTCAACCCTAGAAGCTGATCGTCTTATAAAAATCAAGAGGCATGTAATGAAGTATCAATGAAGTTATTTAAGCAAAATCATATTAATTTACCTCCACAACTAAACCTGCCTTTAGTCACCCTTTCACTACCTATTGCATTAAATTCAACTTCTAACTCAAAAACTCAATTCATGAGCATTCTAGAAAAATAAATAGAAAAATTTTTTGATAAACAAGGGACTGAGGAGGGGGTCATGAACTATATTCCCATAATTAACAATGAATACATCAATAAAGGGATAATAAAATAACTTTCTAAAATTGACAATCTAAGATTATTAAAATTTATCAATCCAATATTTGATACAGGATAGAAAAGCTATATTATGTCTAGCTAAAGATGGTAAACTTAGCGCTTGATAGGAGGCAACCCAATATTTAATTTTCTTACATCTAATTTATCTTTTTAGTTTATTTTTTTTAAGACATGTTGAATAAGCTGGAGGAAGAGTCCAAATTTTTAAGACCTATGTTGGACCAAAAATATATTAAGTCAGATGTATTCTTTCCTTTTTCTTTATTACATTATTTATTTTTTCTATTTCATTGAGGATAATATCGATTAAGTTGGAAAGAAAAATAATAAAATTTTAATTTTTTTTTTAAATTCTCAAAAAAGTTAGTATTTAGCATTTAGATATCTAATTATACTTAAGAATCGAGTTAAACTAAGCATTTTTAAAAAAAAATTGATACGTAGATCAAAAAATTTATGAGATATTGAGAGATCAGGTATTAAGAAAATCTAATAAAAAAATTAAGTCTAGAACATAAATTTTTTTTTTTGAGTATTTTTGATTTTTTCTACCAACATCAAAGAAGAGTCTATTTTTTATGAACTTATATAGGGTAACTATATGTTTCTTTATATATATAAATTAAAAATAAATAGTTTTTAAGTACTTCTTATTGAGTAATTGGATCTCTTTGTCGAAGCAAGCATTGAGTTTCATGTCAAAAGATGGAAAGGACAAGAAAGTTCGTTGTAAAGCTAGTCTTAACTCTTAGCTTGTTTGATTCGAGCTAGTAAATCCGAGGGATATTTTATACCTAATATCCTAAAGCCAACTGATTTAGAAGTCATTGGCATAAGACTTACTACACGGATCAAATAAAAAATTTAAGAATTAAGACACTCAATAGTGGTATAACGTTAAAAAAATAACATATTAGTTTTCTACTACGTAATCAGGTTCCGTTGCCTAAGCAAGCAATAATATTCGCATCAAAAAGTGGGCAATATAAAAATAAAATTTAATAAATGAAGGATAGAAGTACCAATATAATTGCCTATATGAAAGTTTAGATAATTCAGAATAAAAGTAGGAATAATTTTAGAAAAAAATCAAAAAAGTTGAATGTTCTTTACTTAATTTTTATATTAGTAAGTCCTAATACCCCAATGACATACCTCATTTATGCTCTACTAAATAGCAATGGCCATTTTAAAAATTGTCTAGTAAAATTCAAAACTTTAAAGCTCAAAAGATATCTAAAACTAAATTCTTTCTTTACTCGAGGACGAGCAAAACTTAAGTTAAGGAATATGATAAGTACAATAAATATACTAATAAAAATAATAATTTATTAATTTATTTATTTTTATTTTTAAAAATTAAATATTATTATTATTATTATTAAAATATATATTTATTAATGAAAAAAGCTTATTTTTTTGATTGCAATGAAATAAGTTTGGAGTAAAATGGAGTTAAAACAATTCGATATAAATTTTTTTAAAAAAAATAAAAAAAATTTTAAAAAATAAATGACTCAGCCGGCTTCGTAGCTCAGTCGGTGCAAAAGAAACTAGCTAAAAAGAACTAGCTCTGAAGTGATAATATTAAGCTTATAGCAAAAACTACCAAACATTTAGATCTTGTCTGGATGATGAAAGATTTTATCAGTCCGATATTTCTTTAGAAAAATTAGTGCAATTGGTGCTCTTGAAAAAGATTAGGTTCTTAGATAAAACAATATTTCTAGCTTTAATAATATGATGCAGACGCCTTGTAGCCAGATACCTGGATTTGATGGATCGGGTCTGAAAGTATATGAAATCAATCTGATTGCACCAGATCCTATAGAATTTTAACACTATCATGCTAGAATAGCTATAATTTTCTTATCTGATATCAGAATCACTATTATTACCCCAACTTGGAAAGCTTTTTTCGAGCCCTACAAGTTATAATTAATTTTGGAGACTAATACAATTATTTAACTAGTTAATGAAAGCCTAGAAAATCCTAGACAAGTTGGGACTCTACTCTTTTCCTATTTTATTTAGGATTTTTAACGTAAGTTATAGTTTAAGTCTATTAGTATTTTTTCTCTATAAATAAGGCTTTTCAGGTCAATGTTGTAACCAATTTTCTCAAGTTATTGAATTAAAAATTTTAGAAGAGAGTTTTCTCTTCTTCTTCGTTTCTGTTTTTCCTTATTTCGTACAGCTTTCTTCGCTCTTTCCCAACTAAACTCTATGTTAAGCTACGTTATTTAGTATCAAAGCTTCGCAATTTCTTATGTGATGATTTCTTCCAACAGTCCAGATAGCGGATAGTGGTTGCAAGAAAAACCAATATGTAAATCAAGTAGTGGCAATACATGATGAAATCATGCATGGGAATGAGATTTGATGTTAGAGTATAAAGATTTGAGAAGACAGATAATGGATCCGACTCACTATAAGAAAATAGTAATTTTGTGATTCATTTTATGATTAAATTTTTAAGATAAAATTTATAATTGATTTTACGATCGATTATTAAAAAAAATAATATATTGACCAAAAAATATCAGTTGTAAAATTAGCTATAAAATTAAAATTTTACAATCAATTTTGCAAATGAAAAGCTAAATATAAAAATAGATTTATAAAATATTAATTTTTTATAGATATGCAATAGCAAATTTAGTCACAACCATTTTTAATTATTTAATTAGATTTTTAAATAATTTAGAGACTAATTTATTGGTTGTAAAATAAATTTATAATTATGCAACCAAAAAATCAATTGCAAGATTTCCAATTTTTTATTTGTATTAAATATTTCTTATCAAAAAATTGATCGTCAAATTCTTAAGTTGTTTTTTAATCTATAGATAAGTTTGTAATCAATTTTTCGATCATAAAATTTATTTTAATATTTTATAATCAAAAAACTAATCATAAAATATTTTAAATATTATTTTTTAAATTTAAATATATTTATGATTGATTTTTTAGTTATAAAATATTTCATAAATTTATGATTGAAAATTGATGATAAAATTTTTGAATTATTTTTTTAATCTATAAATAATTTCATGATCAATTTTTTAGTTAAAAAATATTAAGTATTTTATAACTAAAAAATTAATTACAAAATTTTTAAGTTTTTTAATCTATAAATAAATTTATGGTCGATTTTTTATTATAAAATTTATTTATATTTTGCTATTAAAAAATTCATTCAAAAAATATTTTAATTATTTTTATAATTTAAATATATTTATGATCAATTTTTTGGTTATAAAATAATAAAAAATTATGATTGAAAATTAGTCAAAAAAATTAATTATAAAATAAAAAATAATTCAAAATTTTATGATCAATTTTTTGATCGTATAATTAATATTTTGTAATTAAAAAATCAATCACAAACTTATTTATGGATTAAAAAATAATTTAATAATTTTATGATTAATTTTTTGGTAGTTTATTATTTTGTAACTAAAAAATCGATCGTAAATATATTTTATAATAGAATATAATTTTTTTCTTATTTTTTGAATATAATATAATTTTAAAATTTAAAGCTCATCTTTATCATTTTTTATCTAAATAATTATCATTAGAGTATCATCACAAAAGATTATCTAGATCTGATAGCCCTAGCTATATTAATTATTAAAATTTAATTTCAATGGTCGCGATGACCATATGATGATCTGATAGATAGAAATCATCAATGGATCCAAAAACTTGCAATGATGATCTTAATGATATTGGTAAGATACTATCAAAATTTTACTTCAATTTAATATCATTATTATGGTCAATTTAAGATGCAATAATTTGAGTTGTTAAATAAAAAAATAAGTGATCAAAAGAGCAAATGACATTCGATTATAAAATAATTTTTTAAATAAATAATTTTTACTACTATTTTAATCATCTATATGGTGGTGTTTGTAAAATCTAAATTATGTATATATAAATCATCTACATTAAGTAGATCCTATAAATATATAAATATAATTACTTAAGAACTTTTAAGACTAATATCAAGAGTATATAGTTTTGGATCATTCATATATATGTGATTTGAATTTTACAAACACCACCATACAAATGATCAAAATAGTAGTAAAGATTATTTATTTAATAAATCATCTTATAATCGGACATTATTTGGCCTTTTGATTACTTATTTTTTATTTATTAGTCTAAATCATTTCGTACTAAATTGATCCTGATAATGATGTCCGATTAAAATAAAATTTTGATAGTATGCTATAAATGTTACTAACATCATTGTTACAAGTTCGTGGATCCATCGATGGTCTTTATCGATCAGATCATCATATGATCATTTATGACCATCAAAGTTTAATTTTATTGATCGACGTAACTAGAGCTATCGGATCGAGGCAATCTTTTATGATTATGTTCTTATAATAATTATTTAGATACTGAATAGAAAATATAAACTTTAAATTTTAAAATTATACCATATTTTAAAAAAATAAAAAAATTATATTCAATTATAAAATATATTTTTGACTGATTTTTTGATTTAAAAAATTAAAAAAATTTATGATCAAAAAGTCAGTCACAAAATTTTTAAATTATTTTTTTAATCTATAAAGAAGTTTGTGATTGATTTTTTGGTTGTAAAATATTAATGTTACAACCAAAAAATTGATTATCAAATTTTTGAATTATTTTTTATTCTATAATTAAGTTTGCGATCAATTTTTTATTATAATATTTTTTAAAATTTTATAATCAAAAAATTGGTCATAAATTTAAATTTTGAAAAATAATAATTGGCATCTTTATTTTTAGAAAATCTTCTTTATAATCCCTTCCCAGTCATAGCCAAGCTCAAATCCACTCTTCCCCTCCCTAGCCCACCCACGATGGCCTACCCTCCTTTCACCGACGATCACATTTCCCCAACCCCTCCACCCTCCCGCGATCCCCTTCTCCTTCTCCTCCCAATCCTAACCATGCCCGAACCTCCTCTTCTTCTCACCCTCACTCCAACTTGCCCATGACATTCCTTCTCGGCGACCACCCGCGATGGCCTTTCCTCGTCGGCCCACCTATGATGGTCCCCCTCCCCTCTCCGACAAATGTCCACGATCTCCTCGTCAGTCTGCCTGCAATAGCCCCCGTCTCATCCGGTCTCTCCTCGTCGACCCACCCACGATGGTCCCCGTTCCCTCTCCAGCAACTGCATGCGATGGCCTCCCCATTTTGGCTCACCCACGATGGCCCCCCTCCCCTTCTTGGTAATAGCCCATGATGACCTCCCCTCGTCGGCGCACTCGTGATGGCCTCCCCTCGTCGGTCCGATCGCAATGGCCCCCCATACACTCTAGCCTCCCCTCGTCGACCCGCCCGCGATGCCTCCCTCCCCTTTTCTCCTTCCGTTGAACCTTCTTTTCTTATCCTTGCTGCACCTGCTGTCGATCTCCACCATCGTCGTGCTTTCCATTATCACCAGCATTGGCCTTTGTCGATCCATAGAGATGATCATAAGCTACAAGAAACGAACAGAAAATGCCCTTCAATCTATAGTGGACTGCAAAAAACTGAAGAGAAATCGATTGGTGAGGAGAAATAGATTGCTGGTCCACGCCCACTTTATGGACCACAGCGCCAGCCTCACTAGCACGATCGACCGTGCGGCTGGCACAATAGACCATGGTATGCTGTGCACTGGGCCTCCCATGCGCGTTCGTTTGGCTGCATCGAGTAGCCAAATTTTATTCTAAATAATAATATAAAAAATAAAAAAATAATATAATAAAAAATAATATAAAAATAAAAATTAGATATCAATTTTGTAACCAAATTTTATTTTAATAATTTTCAATAAATGTAGCAATCAATTTTACAAGCTATTTTAAAAATTAAAATATTATAAAAATAAATTATGATAAATTTTGCAATCATTTTTTTAATTAAAAAATTAAAAATGAATTACAATCAATTTTATGATCAATTTTTTTAATAAAAATATTTTGACAAAATTGGTAATCAATTTTATGATCGA
Source organism: Cocos nucifera (assembly GCA_006176705.1). Taxonomy (NCBI): domain Eukaryota; kingdom Viridiplantae; phylum Streptophyta; class Magnoliopsida; order Arecales; family Arecaceae; genus Cocos; species Cocos nucifera. The sequence goes on along the minus strand of QRFJ01000054.1, from coordinate 308,695 downwards.
TATATTAATTAAAAAAATAAAAAATAATTAGCGATCAATTTTATGATTGATTTTATTAATAAAAAAAATTAAAAATAATTAGCAACGAACTTTATGGCTGATTTTAGCTTTCAATTTTAAAAATAAAATATTATAAAATTTAAAATTTTTTATTTTTTGATCGTTAAATCAATCACAAAGTTTTATGGCTGATTTAAGTCGGTCACAAAGTTTTGCAACCAAGATTTTTTCAACCAATTTTATGGTCGCTAAAATCCTATTTTCTTATAGTGATCGTGCATCTTGCACCATTGAAAAATTGAGATGCGAGATCCAAGGCAGAACTAGAAGATCACATATATGAGGGAGATGCTTTAGATTTCAAGAATTTTTTTTATTAGGATAGTTTCATCTACCGACGTGAAGGTCGTGGCTATTTCTTCGAGTGATTAACCTATAGATTAGATTCTATCAGAATAAATCTACCTGAATATTCGGATAGTTTTCAAATAGAGATGTTTCTTGATTAACTAGATCAGATCGAGGATATCTTCGAATACAAGAAAGTGCCCGATGATAAAAAGATAAAGTTTATCATCTTAAAATTGATAGATCGGGCATCTACCTGATAAGGAAACAACTGAAAAAAATCCAAGAGCGTAGAGGCAAGCCAAAGATCTAGGATTGGGAGAAGATGAAAAAAGCATCGATGGAGCAATTTTTGCCCTTCAACCATATGCAAATGCAATACCAGTGCTTGTAAAATCTTCAGTAAGATCCTAAATCCATTGATGAATATACGGAAGAATTTTGTCAATTGATCATGAGAAATGACTTGGTGGAGAGTGAGAAGCAGATGGTCCTGAGATATCTTGGTGGCCTACAACAATAGTTCTAGGATGCTTTGAGGCTTCATACCCTATGGATGATCAAGATGGCATATCATCGTGCTGTAGTTGCTAAGGAGCAATTACAGCAAAGGCCTATTCCCAAGTCTGGCCCATCCTTAAGAAGCAACCAAGTACTGATGATTTAGAAGGACGTGTAGTGCAATATGGCTCCTACCTCTTCTGTTTGTGGTCTTGTGGATACGAAGCCCTTGAAGCCAATCCCAGCAGAAACTTCTATGATGCGGTGTTACAACTATAGCGAGATTGGGCATATATAGAGTGAGTGTAAAAAACCTACTGGATAGCTCAGAAAGTAGTTGCTGATCGCAAAAAAAAGATGAGATACCTATCGAGGATCAAAAGCCTATCTATGATGAAGAAGAGGATGATTCTCTGCTATTTAAAGATACAATAGAGATTCTGGTTATTCAAAAGAGCCTGCTTGATCCTAAGAAGGTTGAACTATCTAAATCAAGCCAGAGATTAGCATCAACATTCTGACGGAGCACTCCTACTTGAAGGAAGCAATGGAGGCTGACTACTTGCTAGTGGTAGAGAAGGACGAGTTAGTGGAGTGAAAAATTTCATCCATGGTAAATTTTATTCTTTAAAAGTTTGATGATATCTTTCCTGAGGATATGCCTACAAAACTATCATCGAAAAAAAAAATTCTACATCATGTTGATCTTATTTGGGGAGCAAGTCTATCGAATAAGCTAAGTATAAGAAAGCTATCCATCGATCCGTCAAGAAAAAAAATTGAAGCGATTCTTTAGAGGATGAGGAGGTATCAAACTCGAGGATAAGTTTTTTCCAGCTCGAGGAGGATGATGCAGACATCATTGTGGCCAAATTCGTGGATTTGATGGATCAAATCTGAAAGGGCACGAAATCAACCAGACTACACTAGATCTTGTACGATTTAGATACTATCACACTAAAATAGCCGTAACTTTTTCATCTGATATCAGAATCACTATTATGACCTTAATTTGGAAAGCTTTTTTTGAAGGAAAAATCAGTTTTTCTTCCATATGATCGATTTGATCTAATTAGAGCTAAGACAAAATTTCAAAAAATTTTCTATGAGATTCGATCAGATCTGAGAGTTTTCAAATCTGATTGGTATGATCTGAAATCAAAATCTAAAATTAAACTAAAATTTGTAATATCTAATGTTACCTTGCTTGTGTAAACAATTTACCCCGCCGATGATCTGACGTAGTCTAAGGTCCCGAAGCTAGCCATGCACGTGCCTGACCTCCAGTGGAGTCCACTCAGATTAGATCCGGACACCCTCTCATTCTGGATTTGATCTCCAAATATCATATCTGAAGTAATTCTATAGAGCCTTCGATCTGATCTTTGATGGCAGCACCTTCATCTCTTGATCCGAAAACTTGTCGTGCAGCATTGCAGGATCAGGGATCAACCTTTGATCTCTGAATTTTGCTTAACTTCTTGGGCATAGAGAAGAGGAAAAGAATTAAGATATGGGTCATGGAGATGGTGGGAGAAGCAGGACTTTGCCATAGAGAAATTATGATGTGAAACAGCTTGCGCAGGGCCCAATTTATAGATCAACTCAAGAGTCCCTTCGCATATGACTTTAAACAGGTCAAAGCCAACATGCAGAAGGACTCTCCCATGATCTCCATGCCCCACACCAATTTATTCAGATATTTATCACACAAAAAATCTTGAAATATGACGTGGACAATAGGGGGATAAAACTTGATTGGTGCAAGCCTCTTATCTCCAGGGTATTTGATCTCATCAAGCACCTTTGACCCAATAAAATCTCAATTGAATGGGCATCTCCACCTTATCCTTATGGCACACTCCTAGGGGAACATGAGCCCTCTCCCCTCTTCATGGATCAGCTTGGGGCATGCACCCCTAGAAATTCTCTAGGGGGTGCACGCCCCTATCCTTTCTTTTCTGCAAACGGGTCAAAGTTTGACCCTTGTCCTATTCTCTTTGCTTATTTTAAGATATGCCCTAATCAAGTCCTATCTAATGAAATTTGGACAAGTCCTAATCAAGTTTGGATAAGCCTCGATCAGACCAGGACTAGGTTCAGTCAGAACAAGACAAAACTATACAGAGTTTCCAGGAGAGCCTCATCCAAATTTCATCTCGTGATTTTAGGAAAGCCCTGATTTCATCAGGACAAGCCTTGTCATATCAAGACAAGGCCCGTTCTCATCAGGACAAGCCCTATTTCGATTTAGACAAACTCATATAGGGCTTTTGGATGAACTAAATCAAATTTGGCTCAATCGAGATGAACCAAAAAGATTATAAAAGGAGAATATTATGCTTAATCGTGTGCTAGCATGATTTTCTTGAACCTAATTATATCTAATCCAAATCAATCAAATTGGATAAATTTAATTGATGACATTCAGATCCAAATTTTTGTTTGTGTGATTCAGTTAAGTTCAGTTCTGTATGGTAATAGGAGATGTCGCGATCTCTGTCATCGACATTATCGAAATACCTTTCGATGGACTAGAACTCTTTCGATTCATCTAGTTAAAATTATCGACCATCAAGATAATTCTAATTGATTTTAAAATTCATTAGTGAGACTTAGCAGTATATGGTGGCAATCTATCATAACCGAATGTGAACCTCTCAGTGCAGCTATCTGTGTGATTGGATTCTTCTATCATGAGTTTCGATAGAATTAGGGTTAAGGTGAACTCGTCAAACCCAACATCCATCATATGAATGAATCATTCGATTCTAGTCTAATGTAAAACTTTAATAGAAAACTCTTTTCTATTATTTCACACTGATATGGCCATGAGCTTAAGAACTCGATCTCATGATCATCATAGGATTACTCCTCTACCGAGATTGATAGATCCCATCTTGGTACGATCCAATTTCTATAATGAATATGCTACAACCAACATACACCTCAGGATTCTAAATGGCTAGGAGACTAAGTTATGGTGTAGTCAAACTATAACATCCTTAAAGTAAACTATCGATGCACCTCAGATCAAAAAACTAGACACACAACTGCAGCATCGAACTAATTATCGACGAGAAGGTAGACTCACTTATGACTGCTCGAGGTGGTCACGTTCAGTGTCCTCATTCTCTATGAGTATCTATACTCTCGCTTCGATGTCTCTACAGTATAGACTGATCAAGATCCAGCTATCCTAAGAAAGTGATCGAACACCAACCTTCCAAATCAATCACCATCCTCGTGATGATCCTATGGTCGGGAGCAGTTTATGAATTATTCATGATAATATATATCTTAAATTTTTAACTCTTGAAAATATCATTCCTATTAACTCTAAGGATGTATTACAGACACTTCATACACAATGTGATTGAAGAAAGTAATTCTTTTGTCAAAATTATAAAAATATTCCTAAAAAGTATATTATAAGTGTCAGTCAATCTAGCTTCTAAGACACTCATCTAATACTTTTCGAGTCCTACTAGTCACATTCAATTTTGGAGTCTAATTTAATTATTTGAAAAGTCAACAAAAGCTCGAAAAATTCTAAACGAGGTGGAATTCTAGTCTTTTCCTATTTTATTTAGAATTCTTAGTATGAGTCCTAGTTTAAGTCTATTAGTATTTTTTTTTTATAAATAAGATCTTTTAGGCCAATGTTGAAATCAATTTTCTTGAGTTATTGAATTAAAACTTCAGAAGAGAATTCTCTTCTTCTCTTTTATCATTTTTTCTTGTTTCATGTATCTTTTTTCTCTCTTTCCAACTAAATGCCATGCTAGATTGTGCTAGAATAGCTAATTACATTTTAGAGATATCTTATCCCCAAAAAACTAGAGAGTGGTGGCTCCTCTAGCTACATTCTAATCCATGTGACCTTCGTTAGCATAAAGCTTGGGGATGGTCAGCTCTACACAATATTACCTTGCATACAGTAAGAATATTTTTGTGTTTTGAACCTATAATATTTAAATCAAAATGGAGCAAACCGAGGTCCACCCTCTTTCCTACCCACTTGAGATGTTTAATATATAGTTAGCTATGGTTACTGTTTTTGACTCTATCAATCACCATATATTAAGCAATAATAACAACCTTGTTATATTGTGATTAATAGGGTTGTTGCTATTGCTTAATATGTTGTGCTTGATAAAGTCGAAAATATATTAAACAATAACAACAACCTTGTTACTTTTCAAAAAAAAGAAAATAGAATCTTGTTTTTCTTTCTGATATATCTAAAATGTTGTTATTAGTGCATTTTACTATTAAAATAAGAATAATTTCTTAACATATTTTGAGATAATGGGGAATATGAATTGTTAGAAGTTTCTTTTTTTGACACCATTATTCATTGCATGGGAGTTCTATGTATTAACTTCGTTATTCATGTACTAATGAGGTCAATATTTTTCTCATTATCTTTTGTAATGGAATATTACTCTCTCACTAAAGACCTAATTATTCTTATATTCTATAATATAAAAATTTATCATCCTCATCATTTTGGCTATTAATGAACCATATTAACTTGGAAAAACTTTATGAGCCTATAAAAGGATTCCTCACCATTAGTCTTTAATGCACAATACTCAACAAACATCATCTTTATTCCACTTACAAAAGAATATTGAGAGTTCTCTAGCCAAAGAAAGGCATTCATTTAGTGGAGCTTTGGGCTCAACCTCTTGTGCAGAATTAGTCTTGAGCCATACGACAATCTAGCTGGACTGTTGTATCTCGAAGGAGATAAGTCAAAGCGATCTGCTACATCGGTTTATAGATTTTGCCAACTGTAGAGGACTTGAATCTTCTTAAAGAGAACGAGATTTCCGCACCTCAATCTAATTAGTGTCATTATCTTCAATATAAAAGATTTTGTATGTTGCACCAACAGTAATAATTGTTCCCAAATGATATGGATCCTGTTTAGGTTGGGCTGGGCCCAATTTGATCCAGGTGCCCGTGTTTACCCAGCCTGTACCCAATCTTTGGAAAGCATGTCTCGAAGACCTAACATTGGCACCGTGACTGCCCCCATAAAATATGCCACTTCGCGTGCACATTGGGTGAAGTTGAACGCGCAAGTAATTCATAACCAAATTTTTAAAAAGAGGTACAGTATACAGGAACATTCTTTTCTCACGGGCCACGTAACCAAGGCAGCTTCATTTGATACATATTCATAACTCGGACAAACTTTGTTCCCAAGTGGACATTTGCTTTCTAGCAATACCTACTTAGCAATTGATGAACATATAGTATTCTTAACCGGCTGTCTAATTTAGTTCTGCACTTCCAGGGTTTGATCCCATTTAACCACACTTAATAAATACCTTATACTAAAAGGAACTTAACAACTGAATAATGTCTTTTCACACAATCAATACCCTCTCCAAATTGATTCTTGATCCAATGGCTGCTCTGGTTGTGTGATCTCTGTACCTTTAAAGGAAGAGGGAGGGAAGCTCAATTTCGATTCACTTCCCAGGATCGGATCAACATGTACTGAGAAAGAACTTGAGCTTGTGAGATTGGTGGCTTGTTGTGGTTGATATCCATTGAATGGCATTGCTTTCAATATTGCTGGACTTGGTGAGTAGCCCATGCCTAACCCTGATGACCATGGAACCGAAGGTTGGCTCGTGGCTTCTCTACCCAAGACCCAATTCATGTACATGTTCATGTCCACTCTGTGGTTGATGCTGTCAACAGTTTGCATACCATCGGGACCGTTGGAGGTGTTGACGAGATTGCTCAAGGTTGGCACGTCAAGTTCTCCAAGCTCACTTAAGGAGGTCGCACTGCATGGAGACTCGAGCAACGGAGGCAATGGTGAGGTGTTCGGTTGCGTCTTCTTACCATCGGAGTTCTTCTTGAAAATCCTGCACACAACCCATTCCTCCTGTGGAAGAATGTTAAGTTAAATCCATTATCGTTGCAAAGGTCTTGGATAAAATAATAGGATGCTCTTTCACGGTTTCTTTCGCAAGACCTTGGTGGTTCTGTAGGGGAACTTGGTCTGGAGCCTGTACTCATGCATCACCCAGTTGGTCTTCTCACCCTTGGGAGCTCTTCCTTTGTAGAACACCAAGGTTTTCTTCATCCCAACCAAGACTCCGCAGTGGAAGATCTCCTTGTCTTTGCCCGTTGTCTTCCAGTAACCGGCGTCGGTTGCCCGGTTGGTACGCATCCCGGTGGGGTACTTGCGATCCCTCAAGCTGAAGAAGTACCACTCTTTCTCCCCCATGCTTGCCTTCCCTGCATTAATCATTTAACCAATCCAAATTCTCTTCAAGTATTATTGCCAAGATCGAGTAAGACTGGCCCTTGCAAAATACTCCGTGATCACGTCCTATAACTAATTCTTGGTTTTAAGCAAGATATATATATCTTTATGAATCAAATTAAAACTATGATTCAATGCCATACAAAGTGGTATCAGAGGGAAGGACTGGCATGGAGGCACAGATTGACATGTGACCGAAGTTGAACACGAAACTTGCGTACCTGGGAGGTCCCAAGGCTCGTACTTGTTGAGATCAACATCGGCAATGGCTTTAGCGTTGAATCTGAAGTCGGAGACCTTGTGGATTAGGTAGTACGTGATGAGCTCTTCGTCCGTGGGGTGGAATCTAAAGCCAGGAGGAAGGTTCTCCTCCATTTTAGGCTAAATTAACGTGACAAACTCACATGGTCACTGGATCTGGGAAGAAGCTCTCCTTTTGGCGTCTGCTTCAGAAGAACAAGAGCAGCACTAATAGCAGCGGAACATGGAAAGACAGATATTTATAAGGTTGCAGTGTGTCCCCTCCTACTAATTGAGATTGCTTTTCTAGATCTTTTTCAACTATCGTCCAACTCTGAAAAAGACACAAGGCTATTATTATGTTTGGACTGCTAGAAATCATATAATGGGTGCTTATTTCATTAGCGCCATCGAAGTACCGAGTGGGAGGTGGGAGGAGAAGGCAGAATAGGTTCAAGCGTTTCTCTGGTGGTCTCGACGTAAAAGGGGGAGGGATGGAGGGCATTTGAGGAAGAAGCATGGGTCACGCTACTCCGGATCTCCTCGTCCCCCATTCCAACCAACCCCAACCGTTTCTATCCACCCAGATTGACCCAGACAGCCATATATTTAGACATGTGTCTCTAGATGTCGTGCACATGAGAAGGGCTCTACCTGTAAGCTCAACTTATGCGCAGATTAATTGTGGTCAAGGGATGATAACAAGACTGGAGGATGCGTTACTTCATGTATATGGTCATTTTAGCAGGACTTCGTGTATTTACAACAGTAAATTTATGACATGTAACTTTTAAGACATGGGGGCAAAGCTTGGTAAATACATGTACCTGCGGCCCATTAGACTAGGCTAGCTTTGGATCGAATCGTGAGCTAGGCTCGAGGTAGCTCCAGTCATATGGATTATTACAATTGCTTCTTAATTTAAAAGGGATAAAAGGATGTGCTTACAATCTTTTCGTCCTTGGCCATAGCTAATTGATGATCTCATAAGCCTACCGTAAAATGTATTTTCAAAAATTTGGGAACCATGAGCATGGCATTGATGATCTTTTATGCTGTCGCAAACATCAATTCTCATATGTTAATACTGCATTTAGTAAGAACACAAAACTCCCTCCAGAGTTTTCATGCAATCGTCTGTTTCTATGGCCAGCTTGTCTCTCAGGTGTTGTTGTATCACTTTTCCAGCACAAATTGATGTAGGAGTATTGCCATACCAATTGTTATGTAATGGTTTTATAGAAGCTGGCCATACAAATGAGATGTGGTGCTCGTGTAAACTTTAATCCTAGATCGTGACATTATATGCCAACTTTAATCCTAAAATTCCCTGCTTTTGCTAAAATCAATTCTTTCACTTCCTCTAGGATCACAACTCTATTCTCACTTAATTAAATCAAAATTCTTCATCTAGAGCCCTTTAAAAATATGACATAATACCAACATTTTTAGTCTTGCTGGTTGCACATTGGATACCTTGTCAGTCAATCTAGTAGCCCTATCCAAATATCTCGTCGTGCAATGTCGGATACGCAAGGTTTGACGGACCGCAAACAAAGAACGAGGCTATGTACCCAAAAACGAAAGGGAAAAAAAAAGAACGAGAAGGCCACAATGGTCAATGAGTACTCGCACCAAACCATGGGACCCCTACCTTGTCCGGATGGGCGCTTTCCCTCCGGTGGGTTTGAAACCTTGGATTCACGTAGCTTCTCTGCTGCTCCCGTTATCGCAGGGAAAGCGTAAAACCAAGGTCGAGGGCTCTCTGGGGGCCATGTCCTCGGTTCGCGCCAACAGCCTCCGGGTGCTCGTTCCTAACAAGAAGATTACGTTGGGTGAAAGCAATAGCTTCCCCAAATCCCCCTCCGTGGTACTACCGACCAATTCCTTTATATGTCCTTACCAAACTGCATTTAAAAAATTGATGAAGGGAAACAGCTAAGCTAGCTCCTTGCACCACTCCGTGCTTCTAGACGTCCCTACTTTTCAGCAGGAAGAGGTCTTGGCTAGTGGTTGAGTTGTTTCTATTCTTGTATCAGCGTTTATGTCTGGTTGGGTCAATATTTATCGAGCTTGGTAGGAATTGGGTTGGAACATGTCAACAACTTTACTTCAGGTTAGGTTACAAGGAGTTGAAAGCATATGCAACCTGAATCCAACATAGATTTCTACATTAATTAAGGCTCTAAACCAATTTTAATCCGAAGTTAAATATATGTATGGACACAATAAGATTCCCAATCTTGGAAAGAAGTAGATATGATGGCACTCCCAATCCAATGTAAACGTATCCCTAGTTTGGACTGCGATTGGACCCAAATGGCGACATTCCCACATTTAATTATTAAACTAATAATATTCACACTACGGAACGAATGTTGCAACATATAATATGTTTTAATGTGGTACTATAATATATAATTAATCATATTATTATAGTATATCAGTGTAATTTTATGATAATATAAGATAATTTCATATTACCATAATATTATAAGTTATATATATCATTTATATGATATATGTGAACAATTTCCGGTAATAATAATTAGCATGCACCAATTATATTGTTACTATTAATTCTATAATAATATTTTTTATTTTTTTATAAGATTAATAATTTTGCTATCAAAATTATAATTGGTATGTCTAGATAATTTTAAATATAAATTATCTAGATCCACTGATTGATATGTGTTGACGCAGAAACTGGTCATCGCCGAAATAAGCTGGAGCGGAGGTGGACAAGATGGCCATCGGGGATCTGCAAAACGAAGTCCCATTCGGAGCCGGTGGGGAATGGCTCCGATAGGATCCTCCGACGATTAAGTCAGCTCTAGCCAACAGAAATGGAGTGCTCGAAAATGAGTTCCGCTGAACTTAGAGATCCGAGTTCAGATATTAGAGTTAGCGTATCTGGAGGGTCCTTTATAGGCGGAGCTTAATTGACGGTGACGGCCATACCGTCTGGTAGTGAGCTGTTGGGACCGCATGGAATTTGTTACGGAGAGAAAGCCATCGTCAGGTGGATAGTGACAGCCATACTGACAGGTCATAGGCCTCATGGGGCTGGTTATGGAGAGAATGATGTCGCCAGTAGTGGCGGCCATGTCGTTCGATCTCGTCGCCTGTCGTAGACTGATGGTGACAGTTCGTTCGGAGGAGTTTGGACTTGTAGAGGAGTTCGACCGAAGGGGAAGCTCGGGAGGAGCTCGGTCGTGGAGGAGTTCGACCGACTGAAGGAGATGTCTGGGAGAAGTCCGGGAGAAGTCCGGCTCCTAAAGAAATCCGACCGAAGAGGAAGCTTGGTGGAAGTTCGGCTCCCGCAGGCGCCAGGCTGGAACGACGCGGAGAGAGTTCGGCTCTTACGAGAGTCTGATTGAAGCTCGATGGTTGAGGAGTTCGGCTAAAGCCCAACCGCTGGGAGTCCGAAGGAGCTCAGCCGCTAAGAGTTCGATCGACTGTAGGAGTTCGGTCAAGACCCGTCCACTGAAGCTCTTCCGTGGCTATTGGCCGCATCAGGCTGGGCACCGAACTTGACTTTGGCAGAAGCGGGGTTTATCCCCAACAATAGTCCCCCCCCACTTTCGAGTTCGAAATTCGAAGGAAGGGAGTACAGAAAAGGCGACTACCGAAGTCCTCTTCTAGGCTCCGTGTTGGTTCAGGTCGAAGCTCGGAGAGGATATCTCCAGCCAAAGTTGGTGCGGTCGCTCGAGGAAGATCTTATCTCTGGCTGAGGTTGTCGTCGGTTGCTCGGAAGAGATCTTATCTCTAGCCGAGGTTGTCTCGATTGCTCGGAAGAGATGGCTGCTCGCGTTAGGACGAGATTTTTTTCTCCTTTTTCTAATGGGCTGTGGGGGCACATAAGGGCCGTTGTCAGGGCCTCTCCCCCCATCCTGTCCTTCATGAACGGGGCCTTCGACTTTGCTCGCGTTAGGATGAGGTTCTTCTCTTGTTCCTAACGGACAGCGGACGAGGATCTTCGAAGCTCGGAAGAGATCTTATCTCTAGCCGAGGTTGTCTCGGTCGCTCGGAAGAGATCTTATCTCTAGCCGAGGTTATCTCGGTCGCTCGAGAGAAATCTTATCTCTGATCGAGATTGTCTACGGTCGCTCGGGAGAGATCTTATCTCTGGCCGAGATTGACATCGAGGTTGACATCGATCACTCGGGAGAGATCTTATCTCTAGCCGAGGTTGCCCATGATCGCTCATGAGAGATCTTATCTCTAGCCGAGGTTATCTCGGTCGCTCGGAAGAGATCTTATCTCTGGTTGAGGTTGATATCAATCGCTCAGGAGAGATCTTATCTCTAGCCGAGGTTGTCTCGATCGCTTGGAAGAGATCTTATCTCTGGCCGAGATTGTCCACAGTTGCTCGGAAGAGATCTTATCTCTCTGGCCGAGGTTGTCTACGGTCGCTCGGGAGAGATCTTATCTCTGGCCGAGGTTGACATCGAGGTTGACATCGGTCGCTCGGGAGAGATCTTATCTCTAGTCGAGGTTGACACATCGATCGCTTGGGAGAGATCTTATCTCTAGCTGAGATTGCCCACGGTCGCTCGGGAGAGATCTTATCTCTAGCCAAGGTTGTCTCGATCACTCGAAGAGATCTTATCTCTGGCCGAGGTTGTCTACGGTCGCTCGGAAGAGATCTTATCTCTGGCTGAGGTTGACATCGAGGTTAACATCAGTCGCTCAGGAGAGATTTTATCTCTAGCCGAGGTTGCCCATGTCGCTCGGAAGAGATCTTATATCTAGCCGAGGTTATCTCGGTCACTCGAAAGAGATCTTATCTCTAGCCAAGATTGTCATCGATCGCTCAAAAGAGATCTTATCTCTAGCCGAGGTTGACATCGATCGCTCGGGAGAGATCTTATCTCTAACCGAGGTTGTCTCGGTCGCTCGGAAGAGATCTTATCTCTGGCCGAGGTTGTCTACGATCGCTCGGGAGAGATCTTATCTTTGGTCGAGGTTGATGGTCTTTGAACTGCCCATGTTAGGACGAGGTTCTCCTCCTGTTCCTAACACGGCGACTATTAACTACTTCTTTTCCTGTCATCACATAGTTTTGGCGTCCAGAAATAATATTATTGAAAGGGAAGAATTTTATTGAAAGGAAGTTACTGGCAATGCATTCCCAAATTTCTTATGTTTCAGGGTCATGGTAGCGTTATTCCTCCTCATTTCTTCATGCGGACGATTTTTTCTATTTCACACCGGCCTCCTCAATTTGGAGCATGCTTCTCTTGACGCTGGGAGGTGTCGAATCGTCGATGTACCAAGTTCCTCCCCGGGGTAACACCAATGATGCCGTGAGGCGGCCGACCTTATCATTTTTGGTTACAGCAGTGCCCTTAACCGATCTTCTCCTGTCGAAGGAATTTGCCCAGCTGCTCCTTCCTCGCGAGCTCCTCAATTTCGTCTCGAAGCTAGATACATTCCTCAGTGTCGTGGCCATGGTCGTGATGGTAGAGGCAGTACTTGCTTCGATCGTGCTTGTTTGGGGGAGACCGTAACCCTTCTGGTCTTGGCAGCTAGTTCTTAACTTCGGTGAAAATCTGAGTTTGAGAAGCATTGAGGGGGGCATAGTCGCAAAATCTTTCGAAAGGATGGCTTTTTCGTGCCCCTCTATTCGGGCATCCTCGGTGGCGAGCTCGAGAAGTTCGGGCCGGCCTACTTTTGGAGGGAGTCCGTGAGCGTGGTCGAACTTCGCTCGCCTCTACATCGTCTGCCAGCCGCTCTCTTAAGGCTTCTTCGTCCTTCAACTTGAAGGCTTCTTCTGCATGGGCATATCTCTCGACCCGAGCCAGCAGATCGGCGAAGTTCCTGGGATACTTTTTTTTCAGGAAGAATATCAAGTCATTTTTCTGAAGGCCGCCCTTGAGTGAGGCCATCGCAATAGACTGGTCTAAGTTTCGGACCTCCAATGCCACGACGTTAAATCGGGTGACGTAAGTTTGGATGGATTCCTCCCGCTTCTGCTTGACATCCATCAAAAAATCCGAACCTCGATGCGGACGTCGGCTGCTGATGAAGTGAGCCGCGAACTGACTGCTCATTTGGTCAAAAAAGAAGATCATACTCGGCTTCAATGCCGAGTACCAATTTCTAGCTACTTTCTTTAAGGTAGATGGAAAAGCTCGGCACAGTATGGCGTCTGAAGCACCGTGGAGTAGCATCATAGCACGGAAGGCCTCTAGATGATCAATCGGATCAGAAGTTCCATCGTAGCTTTCAAGTTGAGGGAGCTCGAAGTTCGGTGGAATGGATTCTTGCATAATTCGGAAGGAGAAAGGAGGTTCGACGTGAACATCGGCATGATGAGCTGGGGCGACGTGGCCAAGCTTATCAATCCATCGGTCCATCTCCCGCAATTTATGATTGAGGACGTCATCTTGGTTGCAGATCTTGGGGGGCTTCAGACTATAAATGGGGAAGGTCTCCCCCAGAAGAGAACTATGATGCGAACATGGATCCTCGGCTCTCTATTTCTCCTTTTCAGGGACGACGGGTACGTTGGCCCTGGTACTCTTTCTTGGGGTCGATTTTCGATATTTTGATGGTGGGTTTCCTGATGGAGTCACCATCGGAGACTGCTGTATGGCCTGCATTGCCTCCATGAGGCTACGGACCTATCGGACAAGCAGGTCGAATTACTTCACATTCACCGCAAGTATAGATGGAACCTGAGCTGCCGGGACTGAAGCAGGAACAGACGGATCTAGATGGGATCGGGCCGCGGCGGCCGTCGAGCGCCGAGTCGAAGCTCTTCTGGGAGGCATTTTCTTCTGAAAGAAGAGAAATCTTCGGAGAGAGAGAAATCATCGTCGAGCACTCCTTTCAGAATAAGAAAACCTCGGAGGTTCAAGGTTGCCCTCCTTCTAGCGCCAATCTGTTGACGCAGAAACTGGTCATCACCGAAATCAGTTGGAGCGGAGATGGACGAGGTGGCCGTTGGGGACCTACAAAACGAAGTTCCGTCCGGAGCCGATGGGAGGTAGCTCCGGCAAGACCCTCTAACGATCAAGTCAGCTCTGGCCAATAAAAATGGAGTGCTCGAGAATGAGTTCTGCTGAGTTTAGAGAAGGAGGAGAGAGCTTAGAGATCCGAGTCCAGAGATTAAAGTTAGCGTATCTGGAGGATCTTTTATAGGCAGAGATTAATTAATGGTGACGGCCATACCGTCTGGTAGCGAGCCGTTGGGGCCACATCGAGTTCGATACGGAGAGGAAGGCATCGTCAGGTGGATAGTGACAGCCATACTGGCAGGTCATGGGCCGCATGGGGCTAGTTACGGAAAGAGTGATGTCGCCAGTAGTGGTGGCCATGTCGTCCGATCTCATCGTCTGTCACAGACTAATGATGATAATTCGTCTGGAGGAGTTTGGACTTATAGAGGAGTTCGGCCGAAGAGGAAACTCAGGAGGAGCTCGACCACGGAGGAGTTCGGTCGACTGAAGAGGATGTTTGGGAGAAGTCTGGCTCCTGAAGAAATCTGGCCGAAGAGGAAGCTTGGAGGGAGTTCCGCTCCTGCAAGCGCCTGGTTGGAACGACGCGGAGAGAGTTTGGCTCTTACGGGAGTCTGACTGAAGCTTGGCGGTTGAGGAGTTCAGCTAAAGCCCGACCGCTGGGAGTCCGAAGGAGCTCAGCTGCTAAGAGTTCGATCGACTGTAGGAGTTCAGCCAAGACCCATCCACTGAAGCTCTTCCGTGGCTACTGGCCGCATCAGGCTGGGCACCAAACTTGACTTCGGCAGGAGTAGGATTTATCCCCAACAACATGCATGTGTGTTTTTCTATGTTTTATCTAAGAATTTTATTTAATAGTTACAAAATGTATGTAATATATTCAAGATATTTTTATGTTATATGATCAATGATCTTAGATTTCCATCATTACTAGAAATAAGGGCTTCACTGGCAGACAATTTCATCAGAAAAATTAATAAAATCCATCAAAAAATATGTTTCTGATGATTTTTTTGATGGATTATCATCAGTTAGAAAAAATGATGTCAAAAATTTTTTTTGATAGATTGTATCCGTCAGAAAGTACTTTGACGAATTTATGATGGATAATTCATCAAAAATATACATTCCACATTCTCCAACAAATATTATTTTTCATCAAAAAATATAATTATGACAGAATGTTCTGACAAATAGTCCATTAGAAATTTTTTTAACAAACTATCTATTAAAAAAATTTTTACGACTTCGCATAGATTTTCCATCATTTTTTTTTTTTGATAGAATATCTATCAAAAATTGATCATTATTGTGTTTGAATTTTGTTCTATTCACTGACAGATAATCCATCATAAAATTTATAGATGAAAAATCAATTAGAAATCCATCAAAAATTCATAAAAAATTTATAAACATCTCAAATTTAACAAAACAAAATATCAAGATTCACCTATTAATACTTAATCACTTTATCATGTATATTCAAGATCCAAAGTTAATTTACTATCAAGTGTATTAAAATATATCAAATACCATATAATAAAAATTCTTCACATATTTATAAAAGTGCATTACATATATAAAACTTAAATTTAAAAGATCTAATATCTAATCAATCAACAGCTAGAGGTTGTTGCCATCAGAAGGGGAAGGTAAAAATTGGCCTGAAGATGGTATCTCCATGCTCCTTGAACGTGCGCAAGTTTTAAATAAGTGAAAAATCTGGATCATCATCTAAGATGTAACTCGTGCCTCTATCTCGATAGTCTCTATCTACAAGCACTCCTCCACCCATTTATTGAGCATCTCCTCAAATTGCTCCTGTGACCAATTAGGCTAGGATGAGGAGCTGTTTGCCTGCATGCAGGAGTTGGATGCAAAAAGACCTCCAAGTATAGATGTTACTTTTACTATAGATCCAAAGCCATATAATCGACCCTTATTAGGACCTCCAGTTGCTTCCACCCATGCATTAACATCAAAAAAAGGCTACAATGACATATCATCGCCATACTTGACTAAAATAATCGATGCATAAGACTCTTGCAAGTACAATAAATATATAAGTTTTCAAGTAGTAAGTAACATATCGAAATAAAATAAGTTAATGACTTACAGCAACTTTATTTAACTTGGCATCGACATATTCTGACTTTTTCTTCAGTGTATGAGTGCGGCTGAATAACTTCGTGTGATTCGGTTTCTCTACCATACTCCTGCATCTATACTCAACAACATATAATATTTTTGAATTGTAAAAAAATTTAAGATCAAGTACTTAAAATAATTAAAATTATATTTATAACTTATTAACTCACCATTCTTTTCTTATGTGCCACGATGGGTATCGAATCACATGAATGTCTGGTAATGGACCCCTCCTTCTCTGTCATCCGATTAGCATAGCCGGCTTCAGACATCTCTAGTCATTTTTCTCTAGTCCAATAATCATCAATGAACTTCTCCCATATGCTAGGTTTCATCTATTTAGGACCTAATCCTTTGCACTCCTCCATAGAAACCTTATAATCTCGGCCCTTCTCTTTCTTTACTTTATCTTTTGTTCTTTTTCATTCTTCACTAAGAATGCTTCTAAATTTTTCGGATGTTGCCATATGATAAGCTTCAAGAACTTGTGCATGCATTTCAAGAGTCTATGTATATATGGCCTGTTATCATATTAATAAAAAATTATAAAATAATGAACAGTAGTGATCTGTATTATATAACATAAATATTTATATATGTATTTTACTACTCACCTAAAATTGTCGCCAAATCTCATGTTTGGTGCATTCTGACACCAAACTCCATACAGACCAAGGATCGGAGTACAACTCTTTAATTGTAGCTGTGATTGCTTTGGTGACCTTAAGATCATGAAATCTGAATAATTATTCATGTAACATCAAAATATAATACTAGTAATTTTTATAAACTAAAAGCAATTTAATCATCGCATACTTTCCATCCTCTGTCGTGATATATTATCTTATTGATGGATCCGTAGGCTCTGGAGTCCTTTGATTTAGTCCTCTTGTCTTAGATGATGTAGATGGTGGCAGATTGATCTTTGGTATTTGATCTAATGATGGACCACTATCTCAAGTATTTGTAGGATAATTAGTACCATCTACAGTATTAGTGGTATCATTTTATCCTTGGTGGTCAGAAGAAGTATCCTGCAAGCCCTATGTATCAGATATAGGAGTGTCCTGAATGATTTATGGGTATAATGGTGGCCTCCTGCTAACCCCATCAATAGAAGTAAAATGATGATGGCACAATGCTCGTCCTTTACCACCTCTCCTATCTTCCTGTGAGCTACTTGCACCATCTCGTACTACCATACTATTTGAAAAAAATATTTTTAGTCAAATATAATTAAAATATAGTGAAAATTATATAATGGCAATAAATATCATAATAGAATATGTTAGTTGACAAAGATAAAATATTGACTAAATTTGAAAAATATTTCTAAATAATTTTATAATACATGACATAGGTTAAAATCATCTAACAAAGATCATAATTTAAATCAATATGTTTTATGAAAATCTAGAATTATACACATCATTTTTACAAATTAATGATCATCACTATCGGATAATTCAAACTCATTTTCTTCCTCTTCAGTCTCATTTTCTTCAACAAATTTCTCTTCTTCTTCCTCCTCTCTATCTTCCTCATCATACTCTTATTTCAATTCTACTATCTATTGTTGCAGCTGTCTTAACTCATCTCCATCAAGTTCTTGATACATACTAAAATTTACAAGGAGATCAATACGATCAAGTGCATCTATTGCTTCAACTGGAGCTGGAATGGGCATCTCATTCTCTTGGTAGATATCGTCAGTTGTAGCTATATTTTCTTCATTGATCGTGGCAATTGGGATATTATATATGCTCCTTGCTCTAATTTTGCAAACAACCCACCGTTCTCGGGATCTTTCCACCTCTTCATCGCTTACCAATGAAAATATAATCATCATATTGCCTATAATTATATAAGAATTCAATTAATAGCTATAATTTATTTTTCTAATGAGATAATCACTATCGAGGTAAAAGAATTTATACACTTACTCGATAAGAGATCCAAGCTCATCATAATTTAGCAAGACATAAATGTATGCTGCATTATATTCAAAATCATTCATGTACCTACGAGATCCTATCGGACCAAATAAGCGACCATGATTGGAGAAAACAGACAAATATCCCACAGACCCCTTAACTTTCCTGTCATCATTTCATGAAACTCTATTCAATCGTGTTTGAACCTCCAATTCAAAGTAAAGTGAGCAAAAAGTTGAAATTTCTTCTATAATATAAGCTTCATAAATTGATCCCTCAACTCAAGTCTTATTTCATACCTTTTGTTTTAAATAGAACATATACCTGAATCATAAATAAAACAGTTACCCCAACAAGTTAGCAAAGTATATAAACAATTATCTTATTCAATTACTTCAAAAAAAATTATGATTACTCAATTATCAACTTTACCTTTCAAATAGATACATCCAACGAAATTGAACAGGTCCTCCAATTTTAGCCTCATAAGTAAGATATTCTAGCAAGTGCTCCATTGAATCAAAGAAACTTGGAGGAAAGATCTTCTCTAATTTACATAATGTCTCTACAATATTTTTCTCCAACATCTCCATATGCTCAACACGTAAGACAATAGAGCATAAATTCCTGAAAAAATGGTTGAGCTCGGTTAATGCATCCCAAATAGGAGTTGGTAATAAGTCACGAAAGGCAATAGATAACAATCTCTCCATAAACACATGACAATCATGACTTTTTAATCCATAAAATTTGCATTCCTCTATATTCACACAATGGGATATATTTGAGGTATAACTATGTGGGAACTTCAACTCCTTAACCCAATTGCAGATATCAATTTTCTGATCTCTAGTCAAACTGTAGGTGGCTTTAGATTTGTATACTCTCCCATTATCATTTTGTTGTAACTCCAAATATGGGCGTTTACAAGATTCAACCTAGCTTTTATATTATCTTTAGTCTTTCCTTTGATGTCCATTACTATGTTCAATATATTGTCAAAAACATCCTTCTCAATGTGCATGACATCTAAATTATGCCGAATGAGATTCGTATGCCAGTAAGACAGATTCCAAAAAATACTTTTTTCATCCAATTATGTTGGATACCAAAATCAAAAAATTTTTGTTTACCACTCTGAATGCCAAATGTGATGTTAGGGAGACTCTGTACTCTTTGCAATAACACATCACCAGATAATCGAGGAGGAAGAGATTTTTTAATTGTACCTTTCTTAAAGGTATCCTGTTGTTTTCTATAGGAGTGATTAATAGGCAAAAATTGACAGTGACAATCAAAAAAAGATGCTTTTCCATCCTTCTCTAAAGTAAATGCCTTAGTATGCTCCATACAGTAAGGGCAAGCTAATTTTCCATGTGTGCTCCATCTTGATAGCATACCATATGTAGGAAAGTCACTAATTATCCATAAAAGTGCTGCTCTCATTTAAAAATTTTGCTTCCGATGAATATCATAAGTGTTGACCCAGGTACTCCATAGCATTTTTAACTCATTAATCAAAGGTCTAAGTAATACATCGATATGCTTACCTGATCTTTTTGATCCTGGTATGACCATATTTAGGAACATGTATGATTGTTTGAGGCACATCCATGGAGGTAAATTATATACGATTATAATCATTAGCCAACAAGAGTAAGGAGTTGATGAGTGGATAAATGGATTAAATCTATCCGTACATAGTCCAAGTCGCACATTTCTTGGATCAGAGGCAAAGTCAGGATGGATTCGATCGAAATGCTTCCACGCATCACTATCACATGGATGTGCCATAGTATCATCAATACACCTATTCACCGTATGCTATATCATATACTCAATAGTTTTTGAGGATATGTAAAGCCTCTGAAGTCTCCTTGTGAGAGGAAGGTAGCATAAGACTTTATAAGGTATAACTTTTTCCATTATGCCGCAAATATTTCTCCTTGGTTTATACCGAGAATGTGAACAAATCGAGCACACTATCTTATTCTCATCTTCTTTGTAGTATAACATGCACATATTAGGACAAACATCTATCTTCACATATCCAAGTCCAAGCTTTGCAACCATTTTTTTTGTCTCATAAAAGTTGCATGGCAACTTCTCATCCTCTGGCAACATATCTTTTACTATAAAAAAGATACGGTTATAACAACCCTCGCTTATGTTAAATTCAGACTTATAATTTAAAAGCTGAAAAATCGTAGATAGCTTCGTGTGCTTTTGGCAATCCATCCATAATAGCTCGTCAGCATCTTTTAATAAATCATAAAATTTAGCAGCCTCTGAATTAGGAGGTTCATAATCAAACCCAATCTCATCAACTCTATTTGTAGGTCACTCATAATCATTACCTGCTGCATTCATTACCATTATTCTATATGGATTCACATCATCTCCTACATATGTAATCTCATTTCTATTTGTTAAAGATTCTCCAAGCATCTATTGTTCTTCATAGGATTCACCATATGAAAGCCATACAGTATATCCTTTAACAAATTCTTTTCTATATAACTATACTCTCACTTCATCATGAGTATCCCACTTTTGATTGTGACACTTAGAGCATGGGCATCTTATTTTGTTCTCACTCACATACATAGATTGAGGAAAAGCAAAATCAAGAAATTTTTCAACTCTCAAAATAAATTCAGCATTTATATACCTATTAGTCAACCGATTATACATCCAAGTACGGTCTACGGACATTTTAGTTCTGCACTAATAAAAAAAATAAAATAAATATCATATACTAATATAACAAACAAGATAAAAAATAGAGACTTTCATTAGGTCGCATTTTTATAGATATTACATATACAACAATTAACAACAAACATTAACATTCCAAATATTACATCAAAAATATTACATCATAAATATTATATAATTTTGATAAATTTAAAATATCAAATATAATATTGATAAATATTACATCACGTAGAATATGAAGAAAAATATTTTGGCACTTTATAGTGTTGGCATTTACATCTGAGGCTCCTGTTCTTGAAACATCTGAGAATGAAAAAAAGATAGTTTATTATAGATAAAAAAAAGGTTAAAACAACGTCAAACACCACATCAAATCATACCTAGAACCTTTTTTTTTCATCTTTCCTTTGTTTTCATTTTAGTTGAGGATAAGGGAGGTCCAAGATGCGCCACCCGACCTTTATTTTAGATCAAAAAGGCCAGAAAAGATTCAGCAGAACAATGCAAAGCAGTTATTCTGTGTATGATCCAGTCAACATGATGATGATTGTAACTATGAAGCAATTGATACTGCAATCTCGACGAGGAAGTCTAAATACAGTAGAAGAATATTGAGCTGAAACAAGAAGAAAGTTTCTAAAATATTAGTAGCATATGCAACAACAAGAAGTGATAACTTCTTGGATCATTTAAAGCATCTCATCATAGATGGCTTCTATTCCTACTAAAAATAATATTGCGAAGAATCTGCTAAGAAGCAGAAAACAATCATCATACTTTCTTGCAACTGGAAACTTGAATAAAGGAGCTTAACAACCAACCATTCTGAAGTTACTGGAAAAATACTAAAAAAAAAGATTGTGCTCGAAAAAATAAGTTTCTGAAATAATTGAAAAGAAAGGAATTGATACCATGTAAATAGATATATGGTAGATTAAAACTCACCTAAACCTACCAAAGGATCAGGCTTCTACTGAGATTAAGCTCTTAAAAACTCATGGGACCAACTCAAACCGCCGCAACTCGTACAAAATCCCACTACTTCACCTAAAAACCCCAACCAGAACCTAAGAAACCACTCTGTTCTCTCTCAGGTGCTCTCCTTCCCCTCATAAATCCCAAAAAGAGAATTAAACGAAAAGAAAAAGAAGCAAAAAAAAAAAAAAGAATACCTTTCAAAAGTTTCGTGATTAATCTTGCCTTTGTTTTCGTTGTTTTTTCCACTATATCTCCCAGCAGGTTGATTTTTATACAAAGAAAAACAAGAAAAAAAAATCTTGGGAAAAGGTCTTACCTTTCAAAAGTTTCGTCATCGATCTTGCCTTTGTTTTCACTGTTTTTTCCACTAAATCTCCCAGCAGATTGATTTTTATACTTTTTCCATCCACATGGGTCTCAATCGGGTGGCAGGCTTGAAGTGGCCGAACAAATCTTTGGTTCTCCCTGTTTTGCTCTGTTTATTTCCGTCTTCAAGAGACGGGTGGGAGGCTTGGAGCGGCTGAACAGAGGTGGAACGATCCGATGGTTGGATTGGCACCTCTAGGATTTTGTGGGCTGGTGTAGTCGATCAAAGCCATCGAATAGAAAACACAGGCGGCCAAAAAAATGGTGTGGTTTTTATGTTGGTGTATATTCACCTAGAAAGTATCACATAAATAAATTTTAATTAGATCTTTGTAATTATGATAGTAAATAAATTAAGTTTAATTTTTTTTATTCATCTATTATAAATATATTTTATTAAAAAAATAAAAAATATATCTTAAAATTTATTTTTAAACTTGTGGTGTAAATTTTTGATAAAATATCTGTTATAAAATCTACTTTTATTTGTTAACATATTTCTGACCATTTTTTCACCAAAAATAATTATTTTAATAATTTAAAAATTATCAAAATTATACTTCTGATGAAACTTTTCGTTAGAAATATTACTGACAAATAATTTATCATAACATCTATCATAAATATTTATATATATATATATTTTTAATTTTTTTAAAAAAATTCTAAGAAATTTTCTAATGGAGATGTTTTTGAAAAATAATCTCAAAATTTGTCAGAGATTTTGAGACATATTAATTATATTTTCTTGCTCTTTTTCTGACAAAAATTTATCAGTGATTTATCAAAAATTTCTGATGGATCATGGTCGTTAGAAAAGTCTGTCAGTAAAATTCTTATTTCTAGTAGTGCATGATATACCAAATAAGTTACTTGTAGATAATTGAAAATCTTTGATCACCAGAAGATAAATCATCGAGGATCAGATTAACTTAGAATGAGGATCACTAATGATTTAAGATCACCATAATTATTGACCCTATGATTAATTTTGATGATTACTAAATTTTGAGTAATTATGAGCCTATCATGTATTTCAAGAATGAATATAAATCTTTGCAGGTGCTTAAATTAAAAAATTTATCTATGAAAAAGATTCCCTCAAAATAAGCTAAGTTAAGAAATTCAAAAAAAAAATTCAAGATTTTGACTTACTGGAGTCAACCACAAGAAAAGAGGAGTCAACTCTGGCACGTTGGAATATAACTGATGTGCGAGCAAGTCGACTCATAAACAGTAGGACTTGACTCTTTTAGAAAAGATAGAAAACTGCTTTTTCAGGATCCTTGATTCAAATCGATCTCAGAAGAATTCGAGTCGACCCCAACAGATTGAGTTGACTCATGAAGATGGCAAGCTGACTTTTTTAAGAAAGGATAGAATGCAGATTTTTCAGATTCTGAGATTGAGTCGACTCTTAAGGTTGACGAATCAACTTATGAGCAGCTAGAGTCGACTTCTGAGGAATTGATGTCAATCCTAGACACATGATCAACAATAATGACTAGTTTTCTATATATTTCAAATGGCTAGTTTTTTATTCCAATGACTACTCCAAGCTTTTTAATGGTCAAAACTCTTTCTCCAATAATTTTCAAGCATATTAAAGGCTAGAGAATCAATTAAGAAGCAAGCTAAGTAGATTAAATAAAAAACTCATAAACTTAAGTGAGCCATCATTGAATATTCTTGAGAAGGGAAAAAAAAAAGTTGAGCACAGAATTTTAAGAGCTTTTAAGAATAATCTTCTCCAACTTCTTTCATATCCTCTCAAGCTTCAAAGAAAAAAGTTCATCTAAAGAGCAAATCATTAGCATCTTCTCAGCACTTCAAAGAGTTTATCTTTTTTGTATTTTTTTGGTACTAAATTTCTACTTCTTGTATTTTATTTTCTTTTCAAGTTTCTTTGGAACAAAAAAAATCGGGATGAAAGTCTATCCAAGTCCGAAATTGGATATTATGGATTTTGGTTGGTAAGCCCATACAATCAATTGGATTGTTTATGAGCTCAGAAAATAATCGATGTATATATTTTGATTGGGGATCCTAGAAAATTAACTGGGTTTGTTTGTCAGTTCGAGTAAAACAAATGGACTGTAATCAGGGTGACTATAGTAAAATTTTAAAAAGAGCTTGGAGAGTAGATGTAGGTATAGGATTACATCGAACCATTATAAATCTATCTTTGTGTTGTGTTTTATGTGATTGCTTTTAATTCTTGCTTTACATTTGTATATTGCTTTCATTATATTAATTCCACGGCAACACATCTCATACACCATATAATCATATAAGTTAGTCTTAATTTGAAGCACATTTGTGCTTTGCGAAATCATATATTTTTGTTCATTTAATTTAATCATTCACACTTTGTATAGTTTGATTTTATAATAATTTTTGATATAAAATTATTTGAAGTTTTCTTCTCCTCTGATTTCAAAGAGATTGAGGGCAGAGTGGAGTCCAAGGGAGTGTGGGAGAGCTCCTTATAAGAAGCTCTTCCCTTTCCCTAGGTCTCCACAGGAATTTATCGAGAGTTTGCTGGGATTTTTCGAGAACTTCTTTTGTGAGCTGCCGTCAAAGAAATGGGGTCACTGGAGCAAGGTAAAGCCCTTCCCCTTTCTCTTTCCTTCTTCTTCTAGGTCGCCGGTGCTGATTGAAGACTAAGAGCCACCGGCTTAGTTCAAAATAAGAAAGCCCTATTTTTTGTGGGTTTTTCGTGCACACCATGGGCAATAGCCATCGTTGGGGCTATCGCCAGGGCCATGGCCTCATCGCCGTCGGTGGCTACCATGGGTGGCCAGCCTAATCGCCTGCGGTCGCGAGTGAGTGAGTGGGAGAAGAGAGGTTGAATCCCCTATTTAAGAATGAGAGAAGAGAAGAGAGAGGTCTCTATCTCCTCTTAATTTTAATTAATTAATTAGTTGGTTAATTATTTAATTAATTAATTCTTTTCTTTAAGGTGGATTATGAGGGATATTTAAATAAGAGGAGAAATAAATCCTTATTTTAGAGAAAAGAAGAAGAAGAGAAGGTTCTTCTCTCTCTTCTTTGGCTTATCATAAATAAATAATTATTTAATTAATAAATGTATTTAGTTATTTTATTTTTCTAAAAAGATGGATTATGGAAAGTTTAAAAAGGAAAAAAATTCGAGAGGTGGGGGTATGAACCACGTGAACCCCGATAGGATGATCTAAATATTTAATTTGATTTATTAAATTATTTTAAGATATTGATTTGAAATATCTAGGAGAATAATTTTTTGGTCAAGAGATCATTGAGGAGGCCCCGTAGCACTTGATTCATCAAATTCAGGTATAGATTGAGGTTAGAAGATTAATTGGGCATCAATAAAGATAAGAATTTCTATACATAATCATCGTTAAATATATTATTTTGATTATTAAATTTATATTATTATTTTTTTTTTTTATTTAAAATGATGGATTTGTTATGTTTGAGATATTATTGTTTCTTATACGTTCTTTCAGCTTGAGTATATTATATGTTACCAATATATATATATATATATATATATATATATATATATATATATATATATATATATATATATATATATATATATATATAACGATGATTGATGGTATGATTATATGTGAAGGAGAAATTCTGATTTTTTGGATCAGGTTCGTTCAGATCTGATCGGATCAAGAGAGATATTTCAAAACTTTCTTTCAAGCATTCATATCAGATCTAAGATATTTCAGATCTAATTTTATAGATCTAATAAATAAAAATAAATTAAATTAAATCTAATTTAATTTATATCTTGATGTGGATAATCTGATTATCCTTTGATGATCCTGCTGATTACCTAAGGTTCTGGATCAAGCTATGCAAGCGTCTGACCTCTATCAGTATTCACTCGGACTGAATCTGAAAATCTTCTCCTTCTTTATCATCTCTTTAAAAATCAGATCTAGATCTGATTTGGATGATCTTCAAAATTTCTTCTGAAGATCAGCAGTCGTCTTTGCAGTAGTGTCGCCTTCTTTCTTTCTCGTCAGTCTTTTCTTGCCTGAATCGCACCAAACTCGAGTCCAACTTTTTTTTAGCGTGGAGAGGAGAGAGAGGATTAGAATATGGCATGGAGGAGGAAGAGGGACAACCTTGGAGCATGGGCTAGGAGAAACTCTATGAAAGTTGGGGGCAGATAGGGTTTATTTATAGATCCTGCTGCGCCATGCAGTGCCACATCATCCCAGTCAATCACGTTGCTTCATGCAATCAGATCTAAATTTGATTGGTGGGATGACATCATCTGATCCAATCATATGAGGGCCCTATAAATTCATCCTTAGATGGCACCTAAGACGGATCAAAGTCTATAGGTAAGGATCACCTAAGTAGAATCTAAGAAGCAACCTGGAGTTCCATCCATATGGGACTCCAGACATCCCTATCCATTGGTGCATGCCATCCTAGGTGTACGCCCCCTCCTTTCCAAATTTCAGTAAGAGGACAAGCCCCTATCTGCTCTTCAATAAGTGCATGACACATGGGCAAATGTCCAAAGGTCAAACGTCAATATTTGACCAAAGTCAAAGGACAAGAATTAGTAGGTGACGGAAAATGGCAGATGTTGTCTCAAATTTATCTCATAAATTAAGACATCCCTTTTCTGATCTGGATAAGTTTCAATCAGACCAAGTAATGGTACCTGAGTGAGCACAAATACATTTGGCTCAGTCGAGATAACTTTTAATGATAATAAAGGAGAACGTTAGGTTCAATCATGTGCTAGCATGATTTTCTTGAACCTAATTGAATCTAATTCAAATCAATTGAATTGAGTTAGTCCAATTGATGATATCCAGATCCAAACCCTTATTTGTGTGATCCAGTTAGGTTCAGTTCTGTATGGTAATGGGATATGTCATGATCTCCATCATCGACATCATCGAAACTCCTTTCGATGGATCAGAACTCTTCTGATTCAGACAACTAGAATGATCGATCATCTAAATCATTCTAATTGCTCCCAAAATCCACCAGTGACACCTAGCAGTATATGGTGGCAACCCATCAAAACTGAAAATGAACCTCTTGGTGCAGCTACTTGTGTGATTAAGTTCTTCTATCTTGAGCCCCGATCAGATTAGGGTTAAGGTGAACTCGTCAAACCCTAATTTCTATCATATGATTTAATCATTCGATTCAAGTCCAATGTGAAAATCTTAATAGAAACTCTTTCTATTATTTCACTCTCTGCCATGGCCATGGGCTTATGGACTTGATTCTCATGATCATCATAGGGCTGCTCCTCTACCACCGAGGTAGATAGATTCCATCTTGGTGCAATCCAATTCCTACAATGAACATGCTATAGCCAACATACACCTCAGGATTTCCGAATGGCTAGGAGACCGAGTCATGGTGTAGTCAAACTATAACACCCTCAAGGTGAACTCGATGCACCTCAGGTCAAAGAACCAGACACACCACTGCAGCATCGAGTCAGTCATTCGACGAGAAGGTAGACTTCCTTATGACTACTCGAGGTGGTCACGCTCAGTGCCCTCGTTCTCTAACGAGTACCTATACTCTCGCTCCGGTGTCTCCTACACCATAGACTCAAGACTCATCTACTAAAAAGAAGCGATTGTACACCAACCTTTCCGGATCAATCACCATCCTCGTGATGATCCTATGGTCAGGAGCATTTTATGAGTTAATAATGAAAATTCATGTCTTAAATTTTCAACTCTTGAAAATATGAATTATCATTACCATTAACTCAAAGGATGTATCACAGACACTAAATACACATATTATGATAGAAAATAATCCATTTTATTATTTATAGTCAAAATTATAATTTTGCCCCTTAGAAGTGTATTACAAGTGTCAGCCAATTCTGGCTTCTAGGGCACACATATCTAACAAATCTCCCACTTGACCTAAAGCCAATTGGCTACAAAGTCTAAGTCCCATCTTCTCAAGGTGGGCTTCGATCTTCTGCTGGCCCAACGGCTTTGTAAGTGGGTCTGCCACATTATCTGCGGAGTTCGACTCTCTTGACCTCGACGTAACCCTTCTCGAGGTAATCGCGGATGAGGTGGTATCGCCGCTCAATGTGCTTGGATTTTTGGTGAGACCTTGGCTCCTTAGCAAGGGCTATGGCGCCATTATTGTCGCAGTACAGAGGAATGGCATCTGATGGCATTCACTCCAATTCTCTGCAGCAAACTTCTTATACCAGAATGCCTTCCTTTGCAGCCTTCTGATGCAGCGATATATTCTGCTTCCATGGTGGAATCTGCTATCACTATCTGCTTGAAATTTTTTCAACTGACAGCACCACCATTGCACACAAACAGACTCTCAGATGTCGACTTTCGATCATCTACATCGGACATAAAATCTGAGTCTGTATATCCCTGGACTTGGAGTTCTCCATTACCAAAGACCAACAACATATCCTTAGTTCTTCTTCAAGTACTTAAGGATACATTTCACAGAAGTCCAGTGTTCATCTGGATTTGACTGATATCTGCTTCGTGACACTCACAGCATGGGCTATATCAGGTCGTGTACATAGCATGGCATACATGAGGCTCCCTATTGCAGAAGCATAAGGGATCTTGCTCATGCATTCTATTTCCTCAGGTGTGCTAGGGCACATCTTCTTGGAAAGATGAATACCATGTCTGAAGGGTATTAAACCCCTCTTAGAGTTTTCCATACTAAACCTCTTTAGTACTTCCTCTATGTACATCTTCTGTGAAAGTCCTAGCATCCTATTCGGTCTATCCTCTATAGACCTTAATTCTCTAGAATAAAGGATGCTTCTCCTAGGTCTTTCATGGAGAATTCTTTAGATAACCATATTTTAACTGTATGTCAACATGGAAAATATCATTCCCAATAAGGAGGATGTCATCCACGTACAATACGAGGAAGACAACAGCGCTCCCACTGACCTTTTTTGAAAGACACATGGTTCCTTCTCATTTTTGATGAAACCAAACATTTTGATCACATCATTGAAATGAGTGTTCCAGCTCCGAGATGCTTGCTTAAGTCCATATATGGACCTTTGCAGCTTGCAATACCTTGTGATCAGTATCACTGGATGTGAAACCTAGCGGCTGTTCCATATAGATATCTTCCTCAAGATATCCATTTAAGAATGCCATTTTCACGTCCATTTGCCATATTTCATAATCGAAATAGGCTGCAACAGCAAGCAATGTGCGGATGGATTTTAGCATAGCCTACTGGCGAAAAGGTATCCTGATAGTCAATGCCTTTCACGTTGACTATAACCTTTTGCCACTAATCTAGCCTTTGAATGTCTCCATTTTTCCATCTGCACCAATCTTTCTCTTGATAGATCCATTTACACCCAATAGGTACTATACCTTCTGGTGGATCTACCAAGGTCCAGACTTGGTTTGAGTGCATCGAGTCAATTTCTGACTTCATTGCCTCTAAGCCATTTCTCGGAGTCGATATCTGATATCGCCTCATTATAGGATTTTGGGATCATCACCATGAATCTCATTACCTATGAGAAATATTTTCTCTACTTTCTCTGAAATAGTACCTAAGTATCTCTCAGGAGAACAAAAAATTCTTTTCGATCTACGAGGTGGAGGAGGTAGTGAATGGATTGGCTCAACCTGATTTGGTTTCATTTGGTCCTTAGCTCGTTGCTCTTGTGAGACTTTCTCATCGAGCTTGATCTGCTTTTCAATGCCGCTATCTTGAATAAACTATTTTTCAAGAAAGATGGCATGTCGACTCACAATCACATTATGATCTTCTGGAATGTAGAAATAATATCCTAATGACTCTTTAGGATATCCTATGAATCGAGCTCTAAAGGACCTAAAGTCTAACTTATCCGCTTGTTGTCTTTTGACATGAGCCGGACAACCCCAAATTCTGAGATGACTCAGACTTGGTTTCTTACCATGCCATATCTCATACGGTGTGGTAGGAATGGTTTTAGAAAAAACCCTATTCAGTAAGTATATTGCAGTTAATAAATAGTATTTTTAAAGAAAATCAGGAAAGGTCTGTGAAGCTCATCATGGATCGGACCATATCTAATAGGGTCCGATTCCTTCGTTCTGAAACTCCGTTGAGTTGAGGTATTCCTGGTGGAGTCCATTGAGAGACTATGCCATTTTTCTTGAGATAGTCCAAGAATTTCTAACTAAGGTATTCACCTCCTCGATCTGATCGAAGAATCTTAATGAATTTTTCAGTTTGCTTTTCTACTTCATGTCTGAATTTTTTGAATTTTTCAAAAGCTTCAGACTTGTGTCTCATAAGATACACATACCCATACCTAGATAAATCATCGATAAAGGTTATGAAGTAGATAAAATTGCCTCTAGCCGGCACATCAAATGGGCCTGCACACATCATGTACAGTATGTACTAGGGCAAAAAGATCCATGGCCCTTTCCTAATGTCCTACAAAAGGAAGCTTAGTCATTTTGCTATGAAAATAAGATTCATAAATTGGATATGACTCAAAAGTCAATGGACTCAATAGTCTGATTTTTTTTAATTTGTTAATCCTATCTTCTGCTATATGACCTAGTCTTAGGTGCCATAGATACCTAT
Source organism: Cocos nucifera (assembly GCA_006176705.1). Lineage (NCBI taxonomy): Eukaryota > Viridiplantae > Streptophyta > Magnoliopsida > Arecales > Arecaceae > Cocos > Cocos nucifera. The sequence goes on along the minus strand of QRFJ01000054.1, from coordinate 277,595 downwards.
CATTTGGACTATCCCTAGGTCGTTTCATGGTATTCACATTTTGCTCGATATTAAAAATAGATACATCAACATGTAACTGATAAAGATTATTAATAAGAAAACCACTTTGAATTTTATTTTTTTCATAAAGAATGTTATAATAGTCCTTAAAAAAACTAATTACATAGCCTTCTAATGCAAGGCAAATGAAATAGAAATCAAATTTTTGCTTGCTGTAGGCACATAATAACAGTCTTTTCAAACACTAAGTCTAAACCAGATGGTAAGTTGAAGAGGGTATATTTCTATGGCCACTGACAGCAACTCTTGCTCCATTTTCGATGCGTAGGATCATTTCGTCCATCCCTCAGCCTCCTGCTATCCTCAAGATCCTGCATAGAAATGCATAAGTGAGCACTAGAACTAGAGTCAAGCATCCAACTAAATGTAGAAGAAATCGTAAGGTTAGACTCAATAACGAGCATACTTCTAGAAGGATCTGCCTTCTTCTTCTTTAAGGTGGCCAGGTAAGTAGGATAGTTTCACTTCCAGTGGCCATCATTGTTATAATGAAAATACTTTTCTTTATCAGCAGCCTTCTTCTTCAGCTCTGTCTTTTTCTTCTTTCCTCCTTCCACCTTCTGCTTTTTCACAGACTTCTTGTTCTTTTCAAAAGACTTTCTTTTGGAAGAAGTCCATTCCATAGCAAGTACTGAGCCTTTAAAATCTTTCATGGAAAGCTCAGCGATAACCAACATGTTCATAAGTTCGGTCAAGAAATTTTGAAGTTTATGCATATGATAGTTCATGATGAACTGCCCATATGCATCAGTCAAAGATTGCAGAATTATATCATTCTACAGATTCAAGTCCAACCTCACTCCGAGCTTCTCAAGCTCTTCCAAATTCTTGATCATCATCAGACAATAATCTTGGACTGACTGTCCATCATGCATCTTAGCCTTAAAAAATTGTTTAGTGACTTGATACTTAACTGCGTGACTCTGTTCACCAAACATCTCCTGTAGGTGAGACAACATTTGACGAGCAGTCCTGATATCTTCATGTTGGTACTGAAGTTCATCAGACATCGAGCTCAATATATAATATCTGGCCTTATTATCTTCGTCCGTCCACTTATCCAGAGATACTCTCTATCCAACGGATGGACGGGCTGGTAAGATGGAAGGATCCTGATCCAATACATGATTAACTTCTCGAAATCCAAAATGATTTTGAAATTTTGAAGCCAATCCTTATAATTTAGTCCGATCAGTCTATGTGTGTCCAAGATTCGTGCTAATGGGTTGGATGTAGATATTTTTTTATAGAGAGTCAAAGTTTTTAGTTAGATATTATAATTAAGACTTAATCAATTTATTTAAAAATTTTATTTTTAAATAAATTAGCTTTCACTATTTTTTTGGATCCCTACACTTCCTCTGTAGAGATGCAAAAATCTCCACGATTAATGATTTTTAGTGGATGGTGCGGTCCCACCAACTGACTCATCACCTCACCTAACAGTTATTGGTGATGGGTTAGCCAATGAGTGAACAACTCTTGTTCAATGATTCTCCAATCATGGTGCACCCAAACTTGATCTCTAATTCATGAATCTCACCATGCCTGAAAAATTGATCCACTCCTTAGTTAAGTCAGATCCACCATTTGCACAGATTGAATTTCTAATTGAGTCTTTCACTATATCTGAAATACTAAGCCCAATTCATCTTTCAGCCTATAGCATCCAATGCCTAATAGATATGGTTGCGTCTTTCTGATGCAACTGAGCCACTGTAACTAGCGGAAAGCAATCAACCTCGGGAAGGATCCGCACATCTACAATGGTGGAAGATCTTAGACTTAATCTTTTTTTAGGAAGATTTGATTTAGGTCTCATTAAACTAGACTTGACATAGTCATAACCATTATGACTAACCTAGTGGCATGGGTTAGCTCGGATTATTGACCACCTCAGATCAAAACTGAGTCAACAAATATGGCCAGGTAAGTGAGATCGATGGAAGGGATATGCCATTAACTGGACAAGAATGCATTCGAGTCAAGTAGCTTCCAATTAAAAATCAGTCGATCGTATCTGCCAGAATTATCTTAGACACCAAATTGTTGAGCCAGAATCAATCGGATTAGCCTACAATCCAGACTCTAACCACTGAGCCTAATTAGGTCTTAGCTTGATCGATCACTCACGTGACTCGATCTTGACCCAGACTTAATCCTATTAGGCTAATCAATTTAAGTACTATTAATCCCATCTAACTAACTCTTGATTCGATTTGATCAACCACTTAGACCTAATTGAGCTACCCAAGCCTGAACCCAACATTATGAATATGTCTTAGATCTAAAATTTTTAATTTTAAATTTAATTAATATTTTATAATCTTAATTTTTAATTAAGTTTAGAATTCATAAATAAAATATATAAATAAAATTTTAGGATTTCAAGATTTAGAATTTTGCAGAAAGTAAGTTTTTGATTTCTAATTAAGGACGAACGTACAGCACCCCTATATATCATAAGGCATCCCATCGAATGGAAGAAGATGGCATTTAAATCCTACTTTATTTTTATGACCAGACGGTCAAGGAGAATGCCTTAATCAAAAATATAAATCTATAAAACTAGTTAGATCTACATCATATATCTCATATATAAAATTTGATCTAACTTAATACATGTTTTGTATATATCTCATGTATCATGCATACATATTTTTTAGGTCTAAATTATCTCATAATTATCTAAAAAATTAGATTTAAATTGATCACACTAAAATAAATTCTAATCTAGATAATTATGTAGAATCATTCTACAACTAGTCTAGACATGCAATTATCATATCTCATATGATCTAAAAATTAAATTTTTTATTTTTTATTTTTTAGATCTTATTATAATATTTATAATTATTAAAAAATAAAAAATAAATAGATCTAAAATTATAATTTAATTTAAATAAATCATGATTATGTAAAACTATGTATAGAACTATTCTATTTTACAACTAGTCATGCATATTGTAGAACTTAGATCTATATTATTTAATTTTAATTTTTTTGATTTCAGATCTAATCAAATCTTATGTGACATCTAAAATCACCAATTATTAGATCAAAATAAATTAAAAATTAGATCTAAATTTTTATTGAACCTGGCTCTGATATCAATTGAAGAAAAAATTTTAATTTTTCGAAATAAGTTCGTTCAGATCTGATCAGATCAAGAAAGATATTTTAAAAAAAATTTTCAAGCATCCATATTAAATCTAAGATATTTCATATCTAATTTTATGGATCTAATAAATAAAAATAAATTAAATTAAATTTATATCTTGATGTGGGTAATTCGATTATCCTTTGATGATCCTACTGATTACCTAAGATTCTGGATCTAGCCATGCAAGTGTCTGGCCTCTATCGATATCCACTCGAACTGGATCTAGAGATCTTCTTCTTTTTTATCATCTCTCCAAAAATTAGATCTGAATCTGATTTGGAGAATTTTCAAAATTTCTTCTGAAGATCAGCAGTCGTCTCTGCAGCAGTGCAGCCTTCTTCCTTTTTCGTCAGTCTTTTCTTGCCTAGATCACACCAAACTTGAGTCCAACTTTTCTTAGGCGTGGAGAGGAGACAGAGGATCAGAAGATGGCATGGAGGAGGGAGAGGGATAGCCTTGGGGCATGGGCTAGGAGAAACTCTATGAAAGTTGGGTGCAGACATGATTTATTTATAGATTCTACTGCATCATGCAGTGCCACATCATCTCGGTCAATCGCGTTGCTTCGTGCAATCAGATCTAAATCTGATTCATGGGATGACATCACCTGATCTAATCAGATGAGAGCCCTATAAATTTATTCTTAGATGATGCCTAAGACTAGTCAAAGTCTATAGGTAAGGATCACCTAAGTAGAATCCAAGAAGCAATCTGAAGTCCCATCCGTATGGAACTCCAGATGTCCCTATCCATGGGCGCACGCCATCCTAGGTGTGCGCCCCCTTCTTTTCAAATTTCAGTAAGAGGATATGCTCCTATCTGCTCTCCAATAAGTGCATGATACATGGGCAGATGTCCAAGGATCAAAGGTCAATATTTGACCAAAGTCAAAGGATAAGAATTAGCAGGTGACGAAAAATGGCAGGTGTTATCTTAAATTTATCTCATAAATTAAGATATCCCTTTTTTGACCTAGACAAGCTCCAGTCAGACCAAGTAATGGTATCTGAGTGAGCACAAATATATTTGGCTCAGTTGAGATAACTTTTAATGATAATAAAAGAAAAACGTTAGGTTCAATCATGTGCTAGCATGATTTTCTTGAACCTAATTGAATCTAATTTAAATCAATTGAACTAGGTTAGTCCAATTGATGATATCCAGATCTAAATCCTTATTTGTGTGATCCAATTAGGTTCAGTTCTGTATGGTAATGGGATATGTCATGATCTCCATCATCGACATCATCAAAACTTCTTTCAATGGATCAAAATTCTTCTGATTCAGACAACTAGAATGATCGATCATCTAAATCATTCTAATTATTTCTAAAATTCATCAGTGACACCTAGCAGTATATGGTGGCAATCCATCAAAATCAAAAATAAACCTCTCGGTGCAGCTATCTGTGAGATTAAGTTCTTCTATCTTGAGTCTCGATTAGATTAGGGTTAAGGTGAACTTGTCAAACCCTAATTTCTATCATATGATTTTACCATTCGATTTAAGTCCAATGTGAAAATCTTAATAGAAACTCTTTCTATTATTTCACTCTCTACTATGGCCATGGGCTTATGAACTTGATTCTCATGATCATCATAGGGCTGCTCCTCTTCTATCGAGGTAGATAGATTCTCTCTTGGTGTAATTTAATTCCTACAATGAATATGCTATAGCCAATATATACCTTAAGATTTTGAATGGCTAGGAGACCGAGTCATGGTGTAGTCAAACTATAACACCCTCAAGGTGAACTATCGATGCACCTCAGATCAAAGAACCAGACACACCACTGCAGCTTTGAGTCAGTCATCGATGAGAAGGTAGGCTTCCTTATGACTACTCGAGGTGGTCATACTCAGTGCCCTCATTCTCTAACGAGTATCTATACTCTCACTCCGGTGTCTCTATACCATAGAATCAAGACTCATCTACTATAAAGAAGCGATTGTACACTAACCTTCTGAATCAATCACCATCCTCATATCGATCCTACGATCAGAAGCATTTTATGAGTTAATAAATAAAAATTCATGTCTTAAATTTTCAACTCTTGAAAATATGAATTATCATTATCATTAACTCAAGAAATATATCACAGACACTAAATATATATTTATGATAGAAAATAATTTATTTTATTATTTATAGTCAAAATTATAATTTTATCTCTAGAAGTATATTATAAGTATCTGCCAATTCTGACTTCTAGGACACACATATCTAATAATATGGATATGATATACTTATCCTGATCATGTTATAATCTAGAATTGATATAATGAAATAAATATGTAAGAATCAAATGAGAATGGTTTGAACTAGCCTTGTCATATGGAATAGCCTCTGTATGCTCATGCATAAGAATATGTTATAGGAAAGATCATGAATATTTGATCCGAGAAAGATCATGAAAAATATAATCTAGAAAAGATCATGATAATTTGATCTAAGAAAGATCACAAAAAATCGATCCAAATAAAAGATCGTCACATGATCTTGATTAGTCCAAAATTAAAAAGTTAAAGAATAACAAACTGGAATTATGGAAAGAGGAAACAAATGTTAAGAACAAAAAAATTATTGTTGAATAAGAGACTTTACTTGATGGCTTGTAATTATCTATTTTTTGACCATGTGCTTGATTCATGTTTGTGCCAATTCTTTATGTTTATTATTATTTTTAAATTATAATATTATATTAGTGTATTGTATGAAGATTTTTACTAGACTGTAAAGCTCACAATCCTTCTTTTCTTTTTTTTACAGAATTATAGGACATATAGTTTTAGATGGGTCTAATTTGAGTTCGAGCAATGGAGTGATTTTATATGTCTGGCATATTCTTTAGGGCCTCATCCTAAGGAATATGCAGTCATCATGTATCCGACTCAGATGCAGGGTTCAGGGTGTAACAAATACCATATTTTACTCTGATATATTCTTGATATGTTATCAATTGATTCAAACTTATACATTTTCTAAATTTAATTGACTGATACTTATTTAAAAAAGGAATCAATAAATTTTCAAATATATCTTATGTTAGTACTCAAACTTCTTTGTTTTGAAAAGCTTTATCTTTCGACTTCTTAAAGTTCAAAGTAATTTTATAATTAAATTTAAAAATTTATTTATTGCATCAACTTTATTCAAAAAGGAAGAGATATTTCCTATATATATCGATCAAAAGAAAGAAAAAATTATGAAACTGAATTCAAGTTAATTTTGAAATTAAGGGAAGAAATATTTTTGAGTATATTTTGTTCAAATAAAAAGAGATATTATAAAATCTAAATTTGATATCTTCGAATTTAATTTGCTTGATTTTGATAATATATTTTTAATCTTGATGCTGTCAAAAAGAGGAAACGTTATGTTAAATATGTGCTTATTTTATTGTTTGCTTAAAATGCTCATTTCATGGATTTAGGATAAAATGAAATATTCATGGAGTATATGTTCATATATGTTTATTTTATCACTTCATGATTCATATTAAAAAGTTAATTAAAATATATTACGTATATACTCAAAATTTTATCATCATTAAAAAGAAAAAAAATTATTGATCCTATGATTGATTTTAATGAATACCAAGCTTTGAGTAATTATGAGTCTAATCATATATTTTTAGGATGAATATAGGTCTTTCTAGGTATTTAAATTAAAGAATTGATCCATGAAAAAATATTTGCTAAAAAGAAGCTAAGTCAAGGAATTCAAAGAGAAATTTTTAAGGTTCTGACTTAGTGAAGTCGACTCCAAGAAAAAAGAAGTTGACTTTAGCATGCTGGAACAGGACTAACATGTTGGTGAGTCAACTCAAAAACTGTATGAGTTCTCTCTCAAAGAAGATTGAGAATTATTTTTTCAAGATCTTTGATTCGAGTTGACCCAGAAGAATTCGAGTTGACCCCAATAGATCGAGTCGACTCATGAAAGTGGTGGGTTGACCTTTCAGAAAAAGACAGAATGCAGATTTTTTAGATCCTGAGATCGAGTCGACTCATAAGGTCGACAAGTCCACTCATGGTAGTTCGAGTCAACCTTTGAGGAATTGATGTTGACCCCAGGCACAGAATATTTTCTATCCATCTCAAATAGCTAGTTTTTTATTCCAATGGCTACTCTAAGCTTTCCAACAATTAAAACTTCTTGAATAATTTTCAAGCATATTAAAGACTAGAGAATCAACTGAGAAGCAAGCTAAGTGGAGTAAAAAGAAAAAATCATAAATTTGAGTAAGCCATCGTTGAATATTCTTTAGAAGGAAAAAAGAAAGAAAAGTTGAGTACAGAATTTTGAGAACTTTTAAGAGTGATCTTCTTCAATTTCTTTCATATTCTCTCAAGCTTCAAAAAAGAGAAGTTCAAGAATCTAAAAAGCAAATCATTAGTATCTTCTTAGTACTTCAAAGAGTCCTTTTTTTCTGTGCTGAATTTCTACATCTTGTATTTTATTTTCTTTTCAAGTTTTTTTGAAAAAAAACTTAGGATGAAGATCCATCCAAGTCTGGTGAGCCCATAAAACTAACTAGATTGATTGTAAGCCCAAAAAATAATCGGTATATAGGTTTTAGTTGGTGATCCTGAAATGTCAACTGGGTTTGTTTGTGAGTTCGGGTAAAACAAGCACACTATAATCGAGCTGATTATAATTGAATTCTCAAGAGAAGCCTGAGAAGTGGATATAGATGTGGAATTACACCGAACCACTATAAATTTTTATCTTGATGTTGTACTTTGTGTGATTGCTTTTAATTCTTGCTTTATATTTGTATATTGCTTTCATTATATTAATTCCGTTGCAATACATATCAAACACCACACAATCACATAACTTAGTCTCAATTTGAGGCGTATAATTTGTTTAGATTGTAATTTCGCTAAAATTTTTAAAAAACCCAATGCATCCCCTTTCTTGGATTGCTATCTTTCTAGGTAATAGTAATGATCCTATTTAGGTCACCAAACATCATCTTATCGTTGATATCTTTTTGCTATAGGCTTGCAATCTTGCATGCATACGCCGACATGCGAGATTCGTTGATTTATTGGAAGGAAGATCATGGGACAAGTACCCTTGATTTTGAGACCTGTCCACGTTTAAGTCTCATGGATATGCGTCAGATGGCACAATATATATCACCCCTCATCTCTTCCCCAACCTTCATGCCCAAGTCTTCCTTTCTAAAGCGTGATGCATAGACTGCCCAAAAAAGTTTGATGCATCAAAAGTGGCATTTGGGATCGGCTAGCTCATGTGGACATTTAGAATGACCTTATCTCTTTCCTGAGCGACAATCTCAATCATCACTGTTTGGGGGTTTGGAAGCAAAGGGCAGACCAGCGCTGGACCATGGCTTCCCTACAGGTATTTCGTGTGCATCTTACTTGTACTCCACTCTTCTAGATGTACGGTGGAACTGTAAACCGATTTTTTGAGCTACATAGTTTCCACACATAAGCGATTATGCGTGCAGCTCATCACCTATGACCATGATTAAAATATTTTTGAGGGTGGGGGGGCGTTGCAACGTTTTGTTTTGAAAACGGAGTAACAACATGATCCCATGCAATTTGATAGATCTTTGTTAGAGAACTTCTTTGGAGGGCAGAATTATTATTTGAGATTTGGGTTAGCCTAGACACAAGTAACACACGGAGATGCACGGAGGGTGTATATATGTAAGAACAAGCGCTAACAATAGTTAGAGGAAATTGAAACTTTATGGCCAATGTTACTTTTATTTGGACGTGTGATGATCTGCAAGGATATGCATAGGTTCCACAAATGCGTGTAGCACAATACTTTTCATATTTATCACCGTTTGCACAAAACGTACCAGACTTGTTTGTGTCGATGGACCATGGGCTGATATGGATGTCAGTCTTCTTGTCGTCTTTACAAATTTTATTAGTTAACACTTAGAATGAAATATACATACATGCAGGCATGTGCATGGTAAATTATACGCTGGCAAGTCGGCCATTTCCACTAGTGCTTTGGGGCCAAATCCTCCTAGCGAAAAGTCTCTTTACAGCTATATATGACACCATGTAGCAATAAAGGATTGGCACAACATGAAACATTGGTATGATTTAAAGTATCAACCCTCTCATGCCAGGTGGCATGCTAATCGTCAGGAAAAATTCTGTCACTAGATTTGGACTCCACAACATTTCCTATCTGAGTCAACGAGTATATCCATAAACCATATCTAACAAAGCACATAGTGCTCAACTTACAATATAAAGTGGTCTTAGCACATAAAACTTAACTACTCTTTCCACTTTCCTTTTTGGTCGTGACGGTAACCATGGTAGCAAGTAAAATATGGCAGACAGGCAATAAGATTAAAGTGGAGCTCATATGAATAGAGCGTGGGCCGAGTTTTCTAAAGTCGAAAGGCAAGGCAGGCATCACCATAAAGAAGTAGATTTTTTTCTTTTTGATGCAACTCTTCCACTCATGCTCAGCCTCATGATCGCTTAAGCTCGAACTACAAGGCCGCTCGGAAGCAGATGCGCATGGGGCAAAGGGAGAGGAAAGGAGTGGCGGAGACGTTCTTTTAAGGATGATCAAAGCTTTAAAATGATGATCCCAGATATGCATCATCTTACGCACTCTTTTGTTCTAAATTGATGCAAGCTCACAGAACGGAAGTCCTGACCAACAATAAAAGTAGGAAAAGAAACTAAACCAATAAAAGAAAACGATAGAACTTCAATACACCACAGCTATAACCTTATGAAGACAAAAAATAAAAAAAATCAAGCTAATTGAAGGCAGAGGCAATGGTTCAGGATCTTTAGGTGATACGATGTAAAGCAGAACTGAGTCTGCTACGAGCTGGTCTGTAATATTTATGTTTTCTATCAACCGTGCACCGCTGATGAGTTAATCACCAAGTATTCTGTTAATTTCAATCTTTGATGTGCGGTAGATGACGGCTCATTGCGATAGCTTCGCTTGCAATGGAGCTAAACTGCAGACAAAAGCAAATAGGAAATTCTTTATAACAATTTTCCAATATTGTAGATTTTACCTTTCGGGCTTTATTTTAAAATAAATATTTACTTTGCATTATAATAGCCCTTCTTATAGGAAGAAGAATACGAGCATAACTAGAGTGGCAATTAGTACATCATGTTTGGAGTTTTCAATTTTTTTTGTTTTATTTGAAATAAAATATAATTATATTGGATTATCACAAACAGCTCAACTTGATATTATCTTAGCCAACCTCAAAGGCTAAGCAAGCAGTGGATGAGCAACTAAGGCCTTATCTGACCCACACTACGGAAATAATGCCTTTTCCATTTACTAAATAAGACTAGATATGCATTTTCACCTTCCTTTTTTTTTTTTTTACACAAAAATGAACATATGTGACGAGGACATCATATTCTTCTACAACAATAAGAGATATTCTTATCTTAGTCATTGCATAAGAAGGAAATGATTCAAGGACATTTTGTGGCTATATGCATTCCTATGTTCATTTTCACATGGCAAGAATTCAAATAATCAATCTATTTATTTTTTTGAGAAAATCTATTAAATGATTTCCTAAAACAGAAAAAAAAAAAAATAGGGCACATTCAAAATAAAATTGTGATATACTCTTAATACCCTCGAGTTGTGCAGTCATAATTGTTGTACGGTGTTTGCCTACGCACTCTAAGTGGTTCAAGAAATGTTGTGTAAATAAGAAACCACTTTAACTTAACAAATTTAGTTTAAGATCAAGTGAGTTTACAATTTAATATTCATTTTTTGAAAAGATGATATTATAAAATTTATCGAGAAATTAGATTATATAATATTTCTCAAAAGAACGGGAATACATTATATAAAGAAAAGGTGAAAAGATTTGATCCTGCTATAAGTGCACACGGATCAAATTGAAAGCCTGAACACCATAGCTTAGGGTGTTATGATGTTTGATTTTCGTTATCTTAATAAAAATAGGTTAGATCTAGCATCTAACTATTTCTAAAGAAAAAGCTACAATTAGATTGTATAATAACTAACAAAAAAATTTACCTTTTCAATATTTATTATCAGATTTCATGCAAACACAATTTCTTATCCTTGAAATGTATCCAAAGTAAAAAAAACAACAAAGCCGTGATCATTACTTATGATCATAACATTAATCGCCCACATCAAAATAAGGCCCAATCCCAAAGTTAAACCTACCCGTTACAAAGCTCATAAATCTCTAAAATCCCGATTCTTTTGCCAAACCGGGCCCAGAGCATATGAAACAGACATGCTTTATATCCGAGGCGTACCAACTTGCTTTCGGGTCAAGTCACTTGATCCGGACTCCGAGTTCGATCGGTTTTTAGCTTGCTTCAATCAGACTGGGTCCCATGGGCATCCCTAATCCGTGCTTTAGAGGCCATTTTTGTTATCTCGGTTTGAGAGCCGGTTGATGTCACCCAGCTTTGCTTAAATAAAGAAGTCATCGTAATCTCCAGCGAGTGATCAAAAGCAAAACCACTTCCTCCTCCATCATAAATGCATGATAGAAGTTGCCCCCCAGCCCTTCTCGCAGTGCTTGGCGTGGAGACTCCCAGTGAACCAATCTACTCCTTTCATTGCCATGGCCACACCACCTTCCCCTGCCAGAAGGAAGAGGGTGTGATGTTTCTCCAAAATGCCTCCATCTCTCTCAGCTTCTTCCTACTTCTCATCCACCTCTCCTCCTACCTCCTCACCAAGCTCTTCACCTTTCTCCTTCGTAGAGCCATCTCCAAAGGCCAAGGGTAACTCCTCCCTCCCTCTCCCACCCCCTCTCTCTCTCTCTCTCTTTCTCTGTGTGTGTGCGCGTGTGTCACTGACCGACCAACTACTTCTAATGCAGGGATGTTCAGCTCGGCCCTCTTCAACATGAGAACGAGCCCGTATCTACCTCCGATGAGCACTTAGAGAAGGATGGCTTGGTCGCCGACGCGGTTTGCAGAGAAGACCAACTTTTCTTTTACACCGAAAGCAGTGCCGAGGATTCCCTACTTACCGAGCAAGGAAAAGATTCCAATGAGAAGAATTCCTTGGAACTAGAGGATACCTTTGTTTCGGAATCTCGGCACGGTTCCCCTCCAGCGAATCTCGACAATGAGAATCTTGGAACCGAGTCCAGTAATGATCCGATGACCGACGTGCCAACACCATCGGATTGCCCAAGTCCAATCATATTGGCATCGGAGAATGTTACCTGCGAAGGTAATCATCCAAGTCTAAGTCGTGAATCTTACGATTTGACCCTCTTGTCCTGACATTGCTTGTGGCGTTTAACAGACACAAGTCATGAAAAAGAAACTCATCAGAATCGCGAAGGAAGAATTTTTGGGAGCACGAGAAATTCCTTGTCGTCAACAACTCTGACACAGAGAGCAAAACCTCGTTCCGGGTTGAGGAAGTCCATGGTGATCATAAGGAAAATTTTGGTGGGTCGCTCACCGGCGAGTCGACGTCGAAGAGCTCCATCGAATGGAGAAGCTCTGCAATCCTCAGGGATTCGGAGACAGAATATCCCTTCTCGTCTTCATCCCGGAGGAGCTCTTCCAACTGGGAATCATACGCACTGTTCCGCAGGTACGACGAGGAGATGATGTTCTTCGACCGAGTCAGTGCACAAAAACTCAGTGAAACAGGTTCTTCAATAGATCCTTCCCCGTAATTCCTCAAAATTTTTTTTTTTTTTTTTTTTTTCCCTTCCTGCCTTCAGTTGCAAACTGTTTTAGTGTAAATACTTGCTATCAGAATCACTGAGGTCTATAAAGTTCCAACCAAGATCAGTTTCTCAGAGGATAGTTCACAGATTAGTGACAAAAAATAAGAACTCATCAAGGGGAGGCCGGGATCCGTATTTGGAATTGGAGAGTGCTTATGTGGCTCAGATTTGTTTGACATGGGAAGCCCTCAATTGGAATCACACTAATTTCCGGCGAGTGCATTCCAACCGAGACATGGAAGGGTACTGCTGCCCTGCGCGAATCGCTCAGCAGTTCCAGCAGTTTGATGTCCTGTTGCAACGTTTCATAGAAAATGAGCCCTATGAGCGCGGTCGAAGGCCTGAAGTCTACGCCCGGGTGAGGATTTCCTCTCCAAAGTTGCTCCAAGTTCCAGAATTCAAAGGTACCATAGTTTCAAAGTGCTGCTTGACAACCATGGTGCCTTTCTTTCATAGTAAATTATGTTATAATCTTACCTTTTTGGTGCTGTTTTCAATTGTTCGATAAAAAGATTCAGAGGCTGATGGAGGCAAGGAAGAAATGATTTCATCTACTGAATTTTTAAAGATATTGGAAGATGCAATCCGGACCTTCATGAATTTTCTCAAGGCCGACAAGCAGAGCTACTACCAAACGTTGAAATCCCTCATAAAGAAGAAATCAAGCTCGGTAGATCCAACTCTTCTTCATTTGCTCAAGAAAGCTAATAAAAAGGTAGGTTGCGCTGCCTTAGATAAGGTCTACCATCCTTTTTCCCCCTTGCACTTTATTGGTAGTCTTATATCGTTCTTAACATAATATGTTCAGAAGAAGAGGAGGCTCAAAGACCTCGGGAGGCAGCGGAAATGTCTGAAGAAGAGGAGGATAAAAGAGGAACGGGAGATGGAGATACTGATGAGCCTAATAGACATGAAGGTTGTTTCAAGGGTTTTGAGGATGCCTGACATCAATTCGGAGCGGCTGCATTGGTGTGATGAGAAGATGAGCAAAGTGAGAGTTGGGAATGGGAAAATAGAAAGAGATTCCTCCCCCCTCTTTTTCCCCGTTCACTGACCCCCCACCCTTGTATAATCTACTTTACTTTAGGTTGCTTGATGACTAGATAAAGTACTTGGATATGAGAATATGCATGCATTCCCAACCTTCTCTATAAAAGCAAATCAATGCAAAGATATGGAAAAATAAGAGGCCACATCTAAACATGGCTGCATGTGATGACATGGATTTTGAGGATTTGGAAGACATGTTGTTCAGAAAAAGGTGAAAGGTGTAGGATTTCTTCATCAGCATTGAAAGACAAAGTTGAGAAAAAGTGAGAGGCATGAGAGTGGAAGGAGAAGGGATGGAGACAAGCGCAACTTTAGCTTTCTTTTGCTTTACGAGGGGGATTGGTAATGGTGGGTGGGTAATGGTCCCTGAACATGGGCTTTAGGTTAAAAGAAGACGAGGCAAACTAGAAATCAGACGTCCATATAGATAGAGCATGGAATGACTTTGTAAATATTTTGGAGATTGTGGCTCATGCGTCATCCAAAGTATGTGACTACACAACTTTTGTGCTAGTCAGAGCAAAGTTTTTATGGCCCTCAAGTCTTAATCAAACATATCCATGGGACAGCATATTTGGAGGACTGAAAAGAAATAGTTTTAAGTTCTCTTTGTGCCACAACCATTTGATGTCTCTTATTTCAAATCTGGTTGTAGGTCAGCGAGGTGTAGTGCACGTGCTAACTTATTAGATTATGGTAGTTTATTCAACTATTTCAGACAAAGATTCCTAGGGGGGTAAAGATGACTTTTAAAGAATTTGGAGATCATTAGCTACTAATTAAGTCACTAGCAACATTTCTGGAACAGGTGGGGGATCCAAGTTAGCAAGACCAAGCAAAGTTCTAATTGACTAATCAGGGGAACTAAACTTGCAGCAAATAATAAAAATAAATGCATAAATAAAGAAAAAAACAATTATGATATTAGATTTAATTGCTTTCTTCGCTTAATCATTGGCTTCTCCCCTAGTATTCGATATACCCTAATACGCCCTAAGGTGCTATTAGTGGCTCAAATAAAATATCATGTCCCCTATCATCAAGAAGAACCGGTGAACAACATTGGCATCATTAATTTGAAGCCCAACACAACATATTTTCATTTTTCTTCTGAATAAAGGATAAGAGGAATTCGTGTCACCGTATATTCATCAAGAAGAAGAATCTGTTAGATAATTTAAACTTTAATACCTAGATCGTGCTCTAATATATTCATATAAAATTAAAATAAAACATATCTTGCACTACCGTCTCACCAACACGATGATCACATAGCCCGCAGAACGTCTGATCCTTCTTCTGTAGGCAGCTGATCTTCTCTCTCCTCGTCCTCCATCTTTATGCGGATGATTGATGAGAATCATCATGTCCTCCTGAAAGTTAGAAAAAAGAGACCAAACAATCTCTATTTATACCTATACTTATCTTATCCCATCACAAGATTTAATCCTAATTAGAGTAAGGATTCCAGTTTAAGTCTTATCAGGAATAGAATTTTTTAATTAATTGGGATCTCCATAATTAATTCAGGACTTGATCCAATGAGTTAAATCTGACTAAGTGATAATTAGATCACATTATGGAGTTAAATCCAATATTCTTCCACCTGACCTATATTATCACTTAAAATTAACTCTTTGGTTTTGCCAAAATATTTTAAAAATATTAAAAAAATTAATTTTTTTAAAATAATAATTCTAAATCAGAATTTTAAAATTGATCCGACTAGTGTGCACTCATTTTATAAAAAATTTCTCCAATTATCTATTCCTTAAAAATTCTTTATTCTTCGATTAAGTAAAAATCATTGATACAAATCATTGCGATTATACATCTCAATTGATATACTTCCTTCCATGTATCATGACATCAATAATTATCATTTAATCCAGTCTTATATGCTGGAATATATAGGCTATCAAAAATCATAATGCCTATTATAATGATCCCACTGTTATGTCTAAGACTGAAAATGGACCGGCTTGACTCATGATCCGATCCAACCCGATCTGCTTAGATCCGATCCAATCCATTTTAAAGGACCCATGGAGTCGGGTCGGATTCTAAAATTGGATCCGTTCAATATTCTAGATCGGATCTGAATTTATTGAATTTGGATCTGATCTGATCCGAATTTAGTATTAAATTCAACATATAAACTATAAAGTTAATAGAGTGGTATTAGAATTCTAAATACCCTTGTAGCATTGTTATTTTTTAAAAGTTTTACTTAATTTAATTATAAAATTTTAAAAAATTATTTATAAATTAAAAATCAAGGTAAAGTAATATTTTTTTTGCTATAAATTTTGCATATATTAGTTTATTATATGAACTAGATCTGATCAAAATTTGAGTTCGAATTGGATCTAAAATTTTTAGATTGAGATCGGATTATACATGTATCTGATCCGACCCAAAAGATCCAATGGGGCAAATTTTTTTATCATGGACTCAATCCGATCCGATCCGATTTTCAATTGGACTGAGTTTGGGTCCAACATTAGGACCCAATTAAAGAACCGAATTGGATCAGGGTCACTCATGATCCGATCCGACCCGATTCATTTACACCCCTAGTTATGTCATATAAATGATACTTCTGTTTACTTTAATTTTGACAAAAATCAATGATAATGTATATAAATAATAATTAAATAGAAGTAATAGCAGTCATCAAACTATTAAGAGATCTCAAAATAAGTATTTATTAAAAATTAAATATTTTAATAATAAATGTCCATAACTTTTACATGCTCTTTAAATATTTTGGGCACTAAACCTTTCGTCAAAGAATCAGTTATCATACAAGCAGTACCAATAGAATCAAAAGACACTTGATGACTACTAATCCTTTTATTTATAGAAAAATACTTAACATCAATATGCTTGTTTGCATTGGTCATCTTGCTACTGTTAGAAAAATAAACTATAGCAAAATTATCACAATAAAATTTCGGCGATTTGAAAATAGAATTCATAACTCCAAGTCTGGAGATTATTTTTTTTAATTATAGAGCATATGAGGAAGCCTCATAGTAGCTTATATATTTGCTTCCATAGTAGGATAGGCAATAATGCGCTATTTTGTACTCCTCTATAAGATTGCTGTACCAGCTAATAGGAATATATAATCTGATGTGAACTTTCTACTATCAAGGCAACCAGCATGATCTCTATCTAAATAACCAATCACCTCTAACTGATCAGTCATCCTATAAATAAGCATGTAGCTTTTAATTTTTTGAAGATATCACATCATCTTCTTGGCAGCTTTTCAGTGGTCCATATCTAGATCACTCTGATATCTACCAAGCATTTTCAAAGCAAAACTAATATCAAGACGAGTACATACTTGAGCATACATCAGATTATCCACTGCATAAGCATAAGATATATTCTTTATCTGATTTTTCTTAATCTTATTCTTGGGACACTGAAATTTACTGAATTTATCATCTTTAACGATTGGCACTTCACTTGATGAGTAGATTGATATTTTAAATCTTTTTAGGAATCTAGTAATATAATTTTTCTAAGATAAATCAAGTATCCTCTTATTTCTATCATGATAGATTTCTATACCAAGAACATAAGAAGCATCTTTCATATCTTTCATATCAAAATATTTAGAAAAAAAACTTTTGGTTTCATGCAAGAGACCCAAATCATTGTTGTCTAGTAAAATATCATCTATATATAGTATCAAAAATATAAACTTACTTCCATTCACCTTTAGATATATACATTGATCAGCAATATTTTTTTTAAATCCAAAGAAAATAATGATATGATTAAACTTTAAGTACCATTGCTTGGAAGCTTATTTAAGACCATATATAGATTTTTTTAATTTACATACTAGTTTTTTATTTTTTTGCACTAAAAATCCTTCAGGCTACTTCATATATACCTCTTCCATTAAATTCTCATTTAAGAACATGGTCTTGATATCCAGTTGATGTAACTCTAGATCAAAATAAGCTACTAATGCCATGATGATTCTGAATAAATCTTTTTCAGAAATAGGAGAAAATATTTCATGATAATCAATATCTTTTTTTTGAATAAATTTTTTTACTGCAAGTCTAGCTTTATATCTCTCGATATTATCTTTGGAATCTCGTTTGGTCTTAAAAATCTATTAACAATCTATAGGCTTAAATCTTTCAAATAATTTGACAAGTTTTCAAATTTGATTCTTATTTATGGATTCTGTTGGGGATAAATCCCACTCCCATTGAAATCCAATCTGATGCTTAGCCTAATGTAACTGATAATCACGGAAGAACTTCGATCGAAAATTCTTTTCCCAACGGTCGAACCCCAGCCGAACTCCTTCAGTGGTTGAACCCTTTTCAGATTCCTCCAGTAGCCAAACTCCTTTCGAACTTCTCCTTCAGACAGACTCCTCCATCAGTCGGGCTCTATCCGAACTTCTTCTTCGGCCAAACTTCTTTCAGACTCCTTCGATCAGACTTCTCCATCAGTCGGACTTCTTCTAAATTTTTTCATCAGTCGAACTCCATCTGAATTTCTCCAACGGATTACTTCCATATTTCAACTAGCATTCCTCCCGGATGATCTCCTCTAGCTGTATTTTCATTAGGAGTTTGAACTCCTCTAAAGTTGATATATGTCAAAGCTCTTCACCAGCCAACTCTTGCTTCTTCTAAACTTCGATTATTAAATCTCAACGAATGGGCACATCTCGACAATGGACATCTCTCTTCGTAACAAACTCCACGCAGCCCTGAGCGACTCTGAACGACCTACTACCAGATGGTTATGGCTGTCATTATCAGTCTGCTGTAAGCAACAACGATCTTGAGCGACCTGCTACTGGACGGTGATAGCTGTCACTATCAGTCTGCTACAAATGATAGCGGCCTCGAGTGGCCCACTACCGAACGATGATGACTATCACTGTTAGTCTGCTATAGGCGACACCTTCCTCCGTAACAAACTCTGCGTGGTCCCGAGTGGCCCACTACCGGACGTTATGACTGTCACTATTAGTTTGCTATAGGCTCCATCTATAAAAGGGACCCTCCAAATACGTTTTCTCTAAGCTCTTTTTTCTTTCAAAAATTCTGTTGAATTCTTTCCTAAGCACTCCATTTTTATTGGCCAAAAGAGCTGACTTGATCGTCGGAGGGTCCTACTGGAGCCACCACCACTAACTCTGAACAGGACTTTATTTTTTAGATCACCGATGGCAACCTCTTCTTTCTCAACTCCAGCTCAATCCAACGTCAACCAGATTTTGCACTGACATGATTGGTGCTAGAGGAAGGATCCTCTATTTCTGAGGTACCCTTATTCTTAAAAGAGTGCTCAATCGACCCTGTGGATCTTCTTCTTCAAGATTCATCTCCATCCTCAATCCCAAGAAATGCCTCCAAAGAAGACGACTACCCAGAGATCTACCACTTCTACTGTCAGATCTGAGCTAGATCCATCCATTTCTGCTCTATTGCTGGTGCTTCAACCTCCTCCACCGACGATCATGGTAGATCCGAAGTAGTTTAACCTATTGAGACAGTAAGTTTGGGATCCTACCAAAATAGTGCAGACCATGCGGCAACCTTCGATGGCGGTTTTACCAAAAAATTTATCATCAGAATGTCAGAAATCGATCCCAAGGAGGAGCACTTAGGCTAGCATACCCGTCGCCCCAAGAAAGGAAAAATAAAGAGTAGAGGATCCTTATTCGGATCATGATTCTTCTTCAGAAGAGATCTTCTCCATCTACAGTCGGAAGCCTTTCAAGATCTACGATCGAGATAATATCCTCGATCAGAAACTATGAAAAATAGACCGATGGATTGAGAAACTCCACCACGTCGCCCCGCCTACCATGATGACATCCACATCAATCCTTCTTTCTCTCCCCAAATTATGCAAGAGTTCATTCCGTCGAACTTCAACCTTTCCTAATTTGAAAGTTACGATAAAATCTCTGATCCGATCGATCACCTAGAGGCCTTTCAGATCATGATGCTGCTCCATGGTGCATCAGACGTCATCTTATGCCAAGCTTTTTCATCTACCTAAAAGAAAGTAGCAAGAAACTGATACTCAACGTTGAAGCCGGGTACGATCTTCTTCTTTGACCAGATGAGCCATCAATTTGTGGCACATTTGGTTAGCAGTCAGTGTCTCCGCTGAGGTTCAGATTTTCTGATGAATATCAAGTAGAAGAAGAAAAAATCTATCCGGGCTTATGTCATCCGATTTAATACTGCTACATTGAAGGTCTGAAACCTAGACCAGTTTGTTGCAATGGTTGCACTCAAGGACGGCCTTCAAAAGAATGATTTGTTATTCTCCCTGGAGAAAAAGTATCCTAGGGACTTTGCTGATCTACTAGCTCAGACTGAAGGATATTTTCGAGCGGAAGAAGCCTTCAAGTTGAAGAATGAGAAAGTCGTAAGAGAACGGCAGGCGGGCGAGTCTAATAGACCCGCTGCTAATGGAGGACCAAATGAAGTTCGATCGCGCTCATGGACTCCCTCCGAGCGCAAGTAAGTCTGAACTCCTCGAGCTCATCATCAAAGAAGCCCCAACAGAAGGACACGAAGAAGTTCTTCCTTCAGAAGGTTTCACAACTATGCCCCCTTAATACTCCTAAAACTCAAATTCTAATGAAAATTAAGAATCAGCTATCAAAATCAGAAGAATTATAATCTCCCCCAAACAAGCGCAATTGAAATAAGTACTATTTGTATCATCATGATTACGATCACGATACTGAGAAATATTTTCAGCTTCGGAACGAAATTGAAGAACTGATCAAGCGGGATCATTTGGACCGATTCCTGCGATATCGATCCGAGAGGTAAGGAGAGCAACCAAGGACTATTTCACAACCAGAGGAGACCCAGGGGGAGGGGCCTCAAGAAAACCAATCCCTACATGAAAGCATCAATACCATGGTCGGAGGACATCGACAAGAAAAGATATAAAGGAGCTACATAATGTCAACATTAAAATTTTGAAAACTTGCAATATCGTTAACCACTTTTCAATAAAGAATTCTTATTTCAACATTCCTATCTTTTATAAATTATAATGGAAAAAGATTAAGCTGAACTTTTTTCTTAAGCTAGATAGAGGACTTCTGGTATAGGAGATAAGATCTTCTTCAATCTTGACTGGAGATAAGATCTCTTTCGAACTTCAATCTCAATAGGAGATAAGATCTTCTTCAACCTCGGCTGGAGATAAGATCTCTCCTGAGCTTCAACTTCAATAGGAGATAAGATCTCCTTCAACCTCGGCTAGAGATAAGATCTCCTTCAACCTTGACTGAAGATAAGATCTCTTTCGAGCTTCAACCTCCATAGGAGATAAGATCTCCTTCAACCTCGGTTGGAAATAAGATCTTCTCCAAGCTTCAATCTCAATAGGAGATAAGATCTTCTTCAACCTCGACGGCTAAAGATAAGATCTCCTCCGAGCTTCAACCTCAATAGGAGATAAGATCTTCTTCAATCTTGGTTAGAGATAAGATCTTCCCGAGCTTCCACTTCAATAGGAGATAAGATCTCCTTCAACCTCGATTGGAGATAAGATTCTTTTTTCGAGCTTCAACCTCGATAGGAGATAAGATCTTCTTCAACCTTGACTGGAGATAAGATCTCCTTCGAACTTCAACTTAAATAGAAGATAGGATCTCCTTCAACTTTAATAGGAGATAAGATCTCCTTCAACCTTGGTTGGAGATAAGATCTCTCCCAAGCCTTAACTTCAATAGAAGATAGGATCTCCTTCAAACTCGACTGAAGATAAGATCTTTTTCAAGCTTCAACCTCGATAGAAGATAAGATCTCCTTTAACCTCGACTGAAGATAAGATCTCTCTCGAGCATCAACCTCAACAGGAGATAGGATCTCCTTCAATCTCGATTGGAGATAAGATCTCTTTCGAGTTTTAACTTCAATAGAAAGATAGGATTTTCTTCAGCCTCGGCTGGAGATAAGATCTTCTTTGAGCTTCAACTTCAAAAGAAGATAAAATCTTTCTCAATCTTAATAGGAGATAAGATCTCTTTCGAGCTTCAACTTCAATCGAAGATAAGATCTCCTCCTAGCTTCAGCCTCAACAAGTGCAGAGTCCGAAAAGAACTTCGACAGTCATCTTTTTTGTACTCCCTTCCTTCGAATTTTGAACTCAAGAGTAGAAAAACTATTGTTGGAGATAAACCCCACTTTCACTGAAATCCAGTCTGATGCTTAGCCTAATGTAACTGATAATCATGAAAGAGCTTCAATAAAAAATTCTTCCTCTAGTGGTCAAACCCCAGTCGAGCTCCTTCAGCAATCGAACCCTTTTCGGATTTCTCCAGTAGCCGAACTTCTTCTGAACTCCTCCAATAGCCGAACTTCTTTTGATCTTCTCCATTAGTTAAACTCCATTCGGACTTCTCCATCAGTCGAACTCCTTCCAGACTCCTCCAATAGCCGAACTCTTTTCAACCTTCTCCATCAGTCGGACTCCATCCGAAGTTCTCCATCAGTCGGACTCTTTCAATCGGACTCCTCCAACAGCCAAATTTCTTTCGGACTTCTTCTTCAGTCAGACTTCTCCAGCAGTCGAATCTCTCTTGAACTCCTCCAACGGTCGAACTCCTTCCAAACCTCTACAACGGTCGAACTCCTTCCGACCTTCTCTTTCAGTCGGACTCCTCCAGCAGTCAAACTTCTTTCAAATTTTTCTTTCAAGCAGACTCCTCCATCAGTCGGGCTCCATTTGAACTTCTTTTTCAGCCGAACTCCTTCCAGATTTTTTTTTCAGTCGGACTTCTCCATCAGTCAGACTCCTTCTAAACTTTTTCATCAATCGAACTCCATCTGAATTTCTTCAATAGATTATTTTCATATTTCAACTAGCATTCCTCCTAGATGATCTCCTCTAGCTGTATTTTCTTTAGGAGTCTGAACTTCTCTAGAATTGATATATGTCAAAGCTCTTCACCAACCAACACCTGCTTTCTTCGAACTTTGACTATTAAATCTCAACGAACGGACACATCACGACAACGAATACCTCTCTCCATAATAAACTCCATCCGGCCCCGAGCGATCCTGAGCAGCTCGCTATCGAATGGTTATGACTGTCATTATCAGTCTGCTACAGACGACAGCGGCCATGAGTGGCCCACTACCGCATGATGATGGCTATAACTATCAGTCTGCTATAGATGATAGTGATCTCAAGCGGCCTGCTATCGGACGGTGATGGTTGTCACTATCAATCTACTACAGGTGATACCTCTCTCTATAATAAACTTTACGTGGCTCCGAATGGCTTACTATCGGACGGTTATGGCTGTCACTATCAATTTGCTACAGGCTCCATCTATAAAAAAGACCCTCTAGATACGTTTTCTCTAAGCTGTCTTCTTCTTTCCAAAATTTTACTGAATTCTTTTCTGAGCACTCTATTTCTGTTGGCCAGAAGAGCTGACTTGATCGTCGGGGGATCCTACCGGAGCCACCACCACCGACTTCAGATGGAACTTTATTTTGTAGGTCACCGACGGTGACCTCTTCTTCCTCAACTCCAGCTCGATCTGACGTCAACCAGATTTTGCACCAATAGATTCTATCTCATCTTTCATGATATCTATTCAAAGTTTAAAATCATCATTTTTCATGACATCCTTAAATAAAATTAAATCATTTTTTATTCCAATATCATAATCACATTCTTGTAAGTATATAATATAATCATCTAAAATAGTCGATCTTCTAATTCTAGTAGATCTCCATAATATTTAAGGTTTATCATTATTATGATTATTTTCAATTAGATCAAGTTCATTAATAGTCTGTTCAGAAAGTGGTGTATCAATCATCTCTTGATATTTTATAATTTTAGATTGAGCAGGCTCAAGTGGAATATCTCTAGGTATTACTGTAATAGAAAGAGATTCTTTTATTTCTTATAATACCGCATTATACGATGTACTACTCCCACTATTTTCACCATCCTCAATGAACCTAGCAATTCTAATTTCAATAATTCTAGTGGTATGTGATGGACAATAAAATCTAAAATTTTTTTATCTTTTTGGATATCCTATAAAATAATAAATAATAATTCTGGGATCCAATTTTTTTTCTTATAGATTATATAATCGAGTCTCTGTAGGACAACCCCAAACACGTAAATATCCTAAACTTAGTTTTCTATCCATTCATAATTCAAAAAAAGTTTTAGGAACGGCCTTACTAGGTACTCGATTTAGGATATACAAGTAGTTTTTAAGGCTTTTACTCATAAATTCAAAGATAATGAGGATTTACTAACCATACTCCTCACCATATCTATCAAGGTGTGATTATATCTTTTAGCCACACCATTTTGTTCGAAATTTTCTGGCATACTATACTATGCTATAATGCCATGCTATTCAAAAAATTTGGCAAAAGATTCAGGATTATGTTCGGATTCATCATATCTACCATAGTATTTACCACTTCTATCAGATCTCATAATTTTAATTTTTCTGTATAACTAATTTTCTACCTCAACTTTGTATACTTTAAAGGCTTTCAAAGCTTCAGAATTTTTATGTAACAAAAAAACATAACCATATCATAAAAAATCATCAATAAAAATAATAAAATACTTTTGCTCTCCAAAATAAGATATAAAATAGTCATAAATATCGGTATGTATCAATTCTAAGAGTCCTTGACTTCTAGTGGCATTCTTTTTATAACTTTTAATTTATTTTTTTAATACAATCGATGCATATATCAAAATTACTAAAATCCAGATTTGGTAAAACATCTTTCTTAACCAATCTATTGATCCTTTCTTTTGATATGTGATCTAATCGTCAATGCCATAGCATCAAAGAATTCTAATTTATAATATCATATTTTATTTTGATATTGACATTTAAAATAAGCAAAGAACATTCAAAGAAGAATCCAAATTTAATTTATATAATCCATTACACAATATTCCAATACCAACAAAAATATAATTTTTTATTAATTTAAAACTTAAATTTATAAAAATAAATAAATAAATTTTTAAATCAAGTTTTGATAAAAAAATTAAATTCCTAGATATTGAAGGAACATAAAAGATATCATATAAATCTAATTAAAATTCAGTATCTGTAATGAGTCTGCAGGTCCCGACTGTAATGACCTTGGACTTCATCCGATTTTTCATAAAGATCTACCACTCTCTATTATTTAGTTTCTAGCTTGAAAAAAAAATTTATTGAATTGAAAATATAAATTGCAGCATCCGAATCAATCCATCAAGTATTAGAAGGAACATCAATGAAATTAATTTTAAAACAAACAAGTGATAAGAGAATACCCTTCTTTTCAAATAATTTTCTTCTTTTCTCACAATCCCTCTTAATATGTTCCACTTTCTTATAGAAAAAATATTTTAATTTGTAAGAAACTTTTATTGGTGGATTGCTGGATCCTTTATTTTTTTTTTCATCTTCTTTTTCTTAAGACACTCATGTAAAACTACATGAACAACTGAGACTTCTTCCTATTTCAATCTCTCTTTCTCTTGCGTACACTGGAAGATGAGTTCATTCATTGTCTATGGTTCCTTATGTGTGTTGTAATAAATCTTAAATTAGATAAACTAAAATGGAAGAGAATTGAGAACAAACTGGATAAGAAAATTTTTAAATACTGTTATGCCTAAATTATTTAATTTTTCAACTATATCACGTATTTTCATAATGTACTTTTATATTCTAAAAAATTTATCATATTTCATAGAGGTTAATTTATTCATTAAGATATCAGCCAAGGCTTTACTTAATCAAGTAAACTATTATTCTACAGAGAAAAGATACTTGGAGATCAATTTATTATCCAGAATAGATCTCCTAATGTCTCTCACTATAAAACTTTTAATAATCACAAGAGACAATCTATTAGAATGCTCTTACTTTTTAGATAATTTTTTATGATCAGAAAAACTAGTGGAAGTAAGTGAATCTGGCTAAGGCTTACGAAGGGCCAAATCTAAATCTAGATATTCTAAAATAATGAGAAGCTGCTCGTGCTAGTCAGAATAATTTGATCTATTCAGTATGAAAATATTAGATAAATACGACAAGAGTGAAGCAGGGGTCATGATTGTAAATAACAAAACATGCTTATAATTATCGATATGATACAGATTTTATAATATAATTCTGCTAATAACACTTATTATACAACTATAAAATATCTTTGGGTAAGAATCATAGCATATAATAAATGTCGCAACTAATTTAATCATAAATTTAAACATAATAAATAATACCAAAACATACATCACATAAATCATAACCAATAATAATATAAAATATGTAAGTAAAAATATTAATTATGGCATGTACATATAATACATATTTAAACTATGATCCATCATATTAATTACACTTTTATGATTTAATTAATTATAATTATAAAAATCTGAGATTATTCCCACCTTTGGATATAGAACTCTCCATCTTTATGCAATTCAAGTTAGTCAACTTTCTACTATTAATTTTGTATCAAATTACAATAACTTTTGAATTTATTATAATAGATATACTTTAATATAATTTTTAAACTATAATAAAAAAAAACTATTAGCCCTCAATGACTCAGCTATCCAAGATCCATAGAGTGCTCTGAGCCTTTTGGAGTTACGTAAAAACATACTTGAATAGTATAATAGCAAACAAAATTATTAATTAAATAATTTAATTATTTAAATATTTTATTTTATATAAAAAAATTTAAACATATTTTTCAAATCATCATGAATCTAATGGTTCAAAAATCGCTCAAATCGGATGTAAAATGATTAAATTTTAACAATAAAAGACTTAATCATAAATAATAGAAATATAAGATCTTTTCTGTAAAATAGCAGTTTTAAAAACTATTCAAAAAATTTAATATAATTTATTATTTTATCAAAAATTATCCTAAAGCACTAAATTGCAAAAATTATTCTGAAGGCCTTATTTTAGATTTAATCTTTCCAGAGGCTTAAATGCCAAATTGGCTTTAAAACAAAATCAGTTTTGTTGGTGCAGAATCTGGTTATCGTCGGATCTAGGTGGACGAGGTCGCCATCGGAGATCTGCAAATTAAAGTTCCATCTAAAGTCGGTGGGGGTGGCTCCGGCAGGATCCTCCGATGATCAAGTCAGCTCTTCTAACCAATAGAAATGGAGTGCTCAGTATGAAGTTCGATAGAATTTTGAGGAGGAGAGGAGAGCTTAGAGCTTAGAGTTAGCATATCTGGAGGATCCTTTTTATAGGCGGAGCTTGATGGTAACAGCTGCAGCTACCTGATAGCGAGCCGCTCGGGGTTCGACGGGGTCAGTCACGGAGGAAGGCATCATCTGCAGCATCGCCTGCCACAGATTGATCGTGACAGCCATCGTCACCTGCAGTGGATTGATGGCGATCGTTCGTCCAGATTTAACAGCCATGGCTCTGAGAAAGCAGGCATTAATTGGTGGACTTTGGCATGTATCAATTTTAGAGGAGTTCGAACTTCTGGAGGAGTTTGATCGAGGAGAAGCTCGAAAAGAGTTCGGTCGGAGGAGTGTGGAGGGAGTTCGGCTCTCCTAGGCATCTGGCTGGAGGAGTACGGCTAAAGCTCAATCGTTGGGGAGTTCGGAAAGAGCTCGACCACTGAGGAGTCCAGCTGGCTGAAGGAGTTCGGCTAAGGCCCAACCGCTGGAGAGTTCGGAAGGAACTCGGCCGCTGAGGAGTTTGGTTGGCTGAAGGAGTTCGGCTAAGGCCCAACCGCTGGGAAGTTCGGAAGGAGCTCGACCGCTGAGGAGTTCGACCGGCTGAAAGAGTTTGGCTAAGATCCATCCGTTGAAGCTCTTCCGTGGCTATCGATCGCATTAGGCTGAGCATCAAATTGGACTTCGATAGGAGCGGGGTTTATCCCTAATAATAGTCCCCCCACATTCGAGTTCGAAACTCGAAGAAAGGAAGTGCAGAAAAGGCGACTGCCGAAGTTCTCTTTTGGGCTCTGTACTGGTTCAGGTTGAAGCTCGGAGGAGATCTCATCTCCAACCGAGGTTGAAGTAGATCTCATCTCCAGTCGAGGTTGCCTCGGGAGAGATCTTATCTTCTGCGGCCGAGGTTGATGCAGATGCTCGGGGGAGATCTCATCTCCTGCAGTCGAGGTCGGCCCAGACCCTCGGGAGAGATCTTATCTCCTACAGCCGAGGTTGATACGGACGCTTGGGAGAGATCTCATCTCCTGCAATCGAGGTTGGCCTGGACCCTCGAGGAAGATCTTATCTCCTGCAGTCGAGGTTGATGCGGGTGCTCGGGGAGATCTTATCTCCTGCAGTCGAGGTTGGCCCGGACCCTCGGGGGAGATCTTATCTCCTGCGGCCGAGGTTGATGCTAGCGCTCGGGGGAGATCTTATGTCCTACAGTCGAGGTTGGCTCAGACCCTCGGGGGAGATCTTATCTCCTACAGTCGAGGTTGCTGCAGATGCTTAGGGGAGATCTTATCTCCTGCAGCTGAGGTCGGCTCGGACCCTCAGGGGAGATCTTATCTCCTATGGTCGAGATTGCCTCGGAGGAGATCTTATCTCCTGCAATCGAGGTTTGCCTCGGAGGAGATCTTATCTCCTGCAGTCAAGGTTGATGCGGCGGTGCTCGGAAGAGATCTTATCTCCTGCAGTCGAGGTCGGTCTGGACCCTCGGGGGAGATTTTATCTCCTGCAGTCGAGGTTGATACGGGCGCTCGGGGGAGATCTTATCTACTGCAGTCGAGGTCGACTCAGATCCTCGAGGGAGATCTTATCTCCTACAGCCAAGGTTGATGCGAACGCTCGGAGGAGATCTTATCTCCTGCAGCCAAGGTCGGTCTGGATCTTGGGGGAGATCTTATCTCCTGCAGCCGAGGTTGCTGCGAGAGCTCGGAGGAGATCTTATCTCCTACAGTCGAGGTCGGTCCGGACCCTTGGGTGAGATCTTATCTTCTGCAGCCGAGGTTGCTGCGGACGCTCGGAGGAGATCTTATCTCCTACAGCCGAGGTTGGCCCAGACCATCAGGAGAGATAGCTGCGGGTGCTCGGAGGAGATCTTATCTCCTACAGCCGAGGTTGGCCCAGACCTTCGAAGGAGATCTTATCTCCTACAGTCGAGGTTGATGCGGGCACTCGAGGAAGATCTCATCTCCTGCAGTCGAGGTCGGCCCAGACCTTCGGAGGAGATCTTATCTCCTACGGTCGAGATTGCCTCGGGGGAGATCTTATCTCCTGCGGTCGAGGTTGCCTCGAGGGAGATCTTATCTCCTACGGTCGAGATTGATGCAGGTGCTCAGAAAAGATCTTATCTCCTGCAGCCGAGGTCGGCCCGGACCCTCCGAAGAGATCTTATCTCCTGCAGCCAAAGTTGATACGGACGCTCAGGGAGATCCCATTTCCTACAGCCGAGGTCGGCTCGGACCCTCGGAGAAGATCTTATCTCCTACAGCCAAGGTTGCGGGCACGGGGGAGATCTTATGTCCTGCAGTCGAGGTCGGCCCGGACCCTCGAGGGAGATCTTATCTCCTACAGTCGAGGTTGCCTTGAGGGAGATCTTATCTCCTGCGATCGAGGTTGATGTGGATGCTCAGAGGAGATCTTATCTCCTACAACCAAGGTTGGACCGAATCCTCGAAGGAGATCTTATCTCCTGCAGCCAAGGTTGAAGGTCTTTGACCTGCTCATGTCAAGATGAGGTTCTTCTCCTATTTCTAACACGGCAACTATTGACTGCTTCTTTCCTATCATTACATAGTTTTTACACCCAGAAACAATATTATTGAAATGAAAGAATTTTACCGAAGGAAAGTTACTGGCAGCACATCCTCATTTCAGGATCGTGGGGGCGTTGTTTCTCCGAGTTTCCTCGGAGAGTAAGTCCCGGGCCGGATGACCTCCTCTATCTCATGCTGGCTTTCTCAATTTGGAGCAAGCTTCTCTTGGCTTTAACGCTGGGAGATGACAGCCCATCGAAGTACCAAGCCCCGAAGATAGCATCTATGATGCCAGGAGGCGGTCGATCTCCTTGTCGTTCCTCCCTTAATAGTGATTCTAGCTTCTAAGGGGAGGACTTCTTCGCGTCCTTCCATCGGGGCTTTCTTGATGACGAGCTCAAGGAGTTCGGGACTTGCTTGCACTGGGGAGGTCGTGAGCATGGTCGAACTTCATTCTGTCCTCCTGTGAAATCTGCAGGAGAACTTCATGCCCCTTTGTCGAGGCTTCCTCAATGACGAGCTTGAGGTGGAGTTCGACGGCCTCGCTTATGCCGAACTTCATTCCGCCTCCTGTGAAATCTTTGTCGGAGCTTTCTTGATGATGAGCTCGAGGGGGAGTTCGGACCTCGCTTGCGTTGGGGAGGTCATAAGCACGTTCGAACTTCATTCCGTCCTCCTATGAAATCTTTGTCGAGGCTTCCTTGATAATGAGCTCGACGTGGAGTTCGGCCTCGCTTGCGCTGGGAGAGGTCATGAGCGCGGCCGAACTTCATTCCACCTCCTGTGAAACCTTCTAAGGGAGAACTTCTGCTCTCTGTTTCTCCTTCCTAAGGGCGATTGGTATGCTAGACCAAATGCTCTTCCTTAACGTCGGTTCCTGGCATCCTCATGGTGGGTTTACTGGCAAAGTCATCGCCGAAAGCTGTCGCACGGCTTGCATCATCTCGACGAGGCCACGAACCTACTGGACCAGCAGGTTGAACTGCTCTGCATCTACGGTGGCTTTAGGTGGAACTTGAATTATCAGGGCTGAAGCGGAAGCAGATGGACTTGACACGAAGGCCATCGATCGCCAAGTCGAAGCTCTCCTAGGAGGCATTTTCTCTTGAAAAAGAACTATGAAAAGGAAGGAGGGAGATCTCTGAAGAGAGATCATCGCTGAGCACTCCTTTAAGAACAAGGAGGCCTCAAAAATACCTCAAGAACAAAGATGGCCCTTCCTCTAGCGCCAAATCTGTTGGTACAGAATCTGGTTATCGTCGGATCCAGCTGAAGTGGAGGTGGACGAGGTCACCACCGGAGACCTGCAAAATAAAGTCCCATTCGGAGCCAGTGGGGGTGGCTCCGGCAGGACCCTCCGATAATCAAGTCAGCTCTTCTGGCCAACAGAAATGGAGTGCTCAGTATGGAGTTCGGTAGAATTTTGAGGAGGAGAGGAGAGCTTAGAGCTTAGAGTTAGCATATCTGGAGGATTCTTTTTATAGGCAGAGCTTGATGGTGACAGCTGCAGCTGCCTGATAGCGGACTGCTTGGGGTCCGATGGGATCAATCACGGAGGAAGGCGTCGTCTGCAGCACCTCCTGCCACAGATTGATGGTGACTGCCATCACCATCTGCAGTGGATTGATGGCGATCATTCGTCCAAATTTAATAGCCGTAGCTCTGAGAAAATATGCATTGATTTGTGGACTTCGACATGTATCAATTCCAAAGGAGTTTGGACTCCTGAAGGATTTCGATCGAGGGGAAGCTCAAAAAAAGTTCGGTCGAAGGAGTGTGGAGGGAGTTCGGCTCTCGTAGGCGTCTGGTTGGAGGAGTGCGGCTAAGGCTCGGTCGCTGGGGAGTTCGAAATGAGCTCGATCGCTGAGAAGTCCGGTCGGTTGAAGGAGTTCGACTAAGGCCCGGCTGCTGGAGAGTTTGGAAGGAGTTCGGCCGCTGAGAAGTTCGGCTGGCTGAAGGAGTTCGGCTAAGGCCCGACAGTTGGGGAGTTTGTAAGAAGCTCGACCGCTGAGAAGTTCGGCTAGCTGAAGGAGTTCGGCTAAGATCCGACCACTGAAAAGTTCGGAAGGAGCTCGGCTGCTGAGGAGTTCAGTCGACTGAAAGAGTTCGACTGAGATCCGTCCGCTGAAGCTCTTCCATGGCTATCAGTCGCATTAGGTTGAGCATCGAACTGGACTTCGATAGGAGTGAAGTTTATCCCCAACAAGTTTGATCCAAAATCTTAATGAATTTAATTTGATAGGCTTTAATCGGTTCTGATCCATGTTTAAACGGGTTTAGATCCGGATCCAATAGGATCCAAAATCCAATACCTAGAAAACCCTAGCTTCTTCCCTAACCGAGAGAGAAGTTCTCTCTCGCGCCGCACGGGGGGCCAACCGGCCGCCCCAAGCCTGCCCCGGTCGGCGCCCTCTGCTACCACCGTGGGTGGCGGAGATTGCCACCGTGGCTGTCAGCTCTCGCTGAAATGCCGTCGATCACCGCGATAGCACCTAGATGCGGTGAGCGGCGTGGATCACCGTCGCCGCCGCTGCCGCGCTCCCACCTTTCCAGCTCCTGCCACCACCTTCCCAGCTCCGGCTGGCCCTTTTTTGGGCTGGATTGGGGTATCGTCGCCACCTCCAGTTGGCCTGCTATGCTGGTTCGGCGCGGCCAGCACGGCAGCAGCTACTGCCCCATTCGTGAGTCCCCGTGGGCGATCTTGATTCTTGGCACAGTCGCCGGAAGAGGCGGCCGGCATGGGACGCCGACGACCTGGTGGCCACTTAATATGACCAAAGGTCCAGCCACCCAGAAGAGGGCACGCCGACGGCCCTCTTTCCCTTTCTTTAATTTTTTTATTTTTTAAAAATTAATAAAATTTTAATTTAATTTTTTTAAAATTTAATCAATTCCAAAAAATATAAAATTTTAATTTTAATTTTTTTAAAATAAATCAAAATTTTATCAAAAAAATATTTTACATAAATACGGAGCATGGATCCTGAGCACTGATACAACATATTAGATAATTTAAACTTTAATATTTGAATCGTGCTTCAATATATTCATACAAAATTAAAATAAAATATATTTTACATCATCATTTCATCAATATGATGATCATATAGTCCACAGAGCATTGATCATTCATTTTCTTGCTCCTCATCCTCCATCTTTACATAGAGGATTGATAAAAATCGTAATGTCTATTGTTGACCTCTATTTATATCGATACTTATCTTATTTCATCAAAAAATTTAATCCTCATTGAAGTAAAAATTTCAACCTAAATTTTACTAAAAATAAATTTTTTTTATTAATTAAATTTACTATAATTAATTTAAAACTTGATTTAATAAATTAAATTTAATTAAATGATAATTAGGCTACGTAAATTCAATAGAATCCACACCAGTGCAGTTCGGCGAGAAAGAGTATTCCAAGTTCAAATCCCGGTCGCTGCTTTCCTATGTAAAAATTGCGGGGCTTTAAAATTTTGATGCTATATGCACTTCCAGATTCATATACTTCAAAGAGTCCAAAATTGGCTTTCTTCCAAGAACTAATTTCCATCAGGAAAAAAAAAAAAAAAGAAAAAAAGAAAACAAAAAAAAAATCATGGATGGTCACTCAAATATGGTATTCTTGCTTGCCTTGAAAAATATAGGCCTGTTCGCTGGTAGGTTCGGGCTTGGCGAATCTAACTTCGTGAGCAGGTTTGAGTCAATGTCCAAGACAAACTAGTGTAATATCCAGCTCAGGTCTCAGTTTGTCAGTGGTAACGGTGTCCTAAAGCATCTAGCTAGTCTACCAAAAAAAAAAAAAAAAGAGAGAAAGAGAGAGAGAGAGAGAGAGAGAGAGAATCTTGCAAGCCGCGGTAAGTGATCTTCGGATATTTTTCATCATATTCCAACAAATCCCATGTCGGAGTATGAAAATCCTATCTT
Organism: Cocos nucifera; assembly: GCA_006176705.1. NCBI lineage: Eukaryota > Viridiplantae > Streptophyta > Magnoliopsida > Arecales > Arecaceae > Cocos > Cocos nucifera. The sequence goes on along the minus strand of QRFJ01000054.1, from coordinate 243,890 downwards.
AGACAATGAATACATTGGCAAAATCGATTTCGTACCCGGTCAAAGTTATATAATCATAGCAAATGAAACATTGGGTGCACACGAAGTGAGCATGAATATGTGTGTTAGGTTAGCCTTGGTGCATGCAGGGGTCGAAGTGCTCCTAATTTGCAAACAATCTTATATTTTCATGGTTCATTTTTTTGGAGGCATCTTATCATTTTCTTGTATATGTATACATATAAATACGTGCTTAGTTTTATGCCAAAATTTATCACCATCCATTAAATCCAGGCCGTTCTTGCACCAATATAGAGTTGTGGGAGTCGATAAATGCACTCCCATGCCAAAATTTAGCAGAACTTTCCAACTGCTTGGATTGAAGTTACATTAAACTTTGAATTAGCCTAATACAGCTTGTTTGCATTTTTAGAATTGATATCTAGATCCTAACTAGGTTATAACCCACTGATTATATTACTTCTCCAAATAGAGGAGGTAACATGCTCAAGTTTTGAAGATGATTTCTCAAGTATTTGACACAGATACTTTCCAAACCATTTCTTTGAAATAGTTAGCCGTACTCTCGTCATCAGTATAGAAAAAAGAAACATGATACGTAGGCGGTATGTAATTTTTTTATACATAAACTTGCTATCCATCAAATAAGAAAACACATGCGACTACAAAATAGGGTTGTGTTGGAAGACGATATTGCATGGCGCAAATGCTATTTCTTTGAATCCGGCAATTCAAGTCCACAAACGATCAGCTCCCGGAGCAGGGCGGGTCACATGGTAGAGCTGGTGAAACATTAGGCCGGCCCGTTCTCTACCGTACAAATTAGGCCTGATGTTTATAACCGGGCCTGATCTGCTCTAGGCCTAATCTTGAAAGGCCCATACCACATCCTCCCGCCAGCAGAGCCGATATTAATATTTGAGAAATGCTTTCTGCATCACAGATTGCGTAGCTTCATGGATATCATTGCATAGAATCGGAGCGCTCCATGAACACCATCCATGATGATTGATTTTTGGATGGAACTAAAGTACGGCATTCAAAAAAAAAAAAAAAATTGCTTCGACTATGTGAAAGAGCTAACCACCACGATCGGTGTCCTCCACCACCTACTGTATATAAAGAAAGAGCCATTTTATTGGAGATAATCTGGTATGAAAAAATAATTTTATTATCATATTTGGTATGAAAAATAGAAGAAAAAGATGGTAAAAAAATTGATGGATTTTATGCTTATTTTTTAGAAAAAGATGGTAAAACAAATATCATAGAGATTGATATTTGGCAAATTCTTAAACCATGTTTGATAAAAATACTTTCAATAAAATTATATATATAATCATTACTTTTTTATATATTTTTTAAAATTTTATTTAATAATTTTTTTATAAAAAAATTAAAATGGAGATGATATTATGGAAAAAAAATTATATGATTGAAATCATAAAAATTAATTAAAAATAATAATACTATTTTAATATTAAAAAATATTTTATATTAAATGATATATATTTACAAAATTTTACCATATTTTCATATTTTAATTAAACATAATATTTTTTATATTATTTTTAAGTAATTTTTTATTAATTAAATATAATAAAAAATCTATTATTTTTTTAAAAAAATAATTTTTATAAATTATTAAATTATCCAACCAAACGGACCCTTAATATATTCATTAGCATGGACATTACCCTGTTCACCAGGGAGGAGGAAGGAGCGGCTCTTCTTTCCAATGAGAGCGAGGCCGCTACCCCACATTTCGCCTCCAAATCTCTCGCAATCCAGGACTCCTTCCTCTGACTTTCAAGTAACGTGTAGAAGCTGTCTTACATTTTTTGGAGATAAAAGAAACCAGCCAACGAGTTGATTAGCCTTGTAAATAGGACTAGATACAGGCTGGGTCAGGTCGGGCTTCCCTTTGGCCTAAGTATCCCCCCTCCGAATAAAATGGAGATTTGGGGACGAGATTTTTTCTCATTGTCCAAGGCAAGCTTGATCCAAGCATGTACCTAAACCTAGCTTGAAGTCTAATTCAATCTGAATCAAGCCCATTGGCCAGCCTACCGTATACCTTTGTCCATGATCGACTTGGGAAAAGAGAAAGCATCAGGAGGGAAGGGGAAGAGAGCAAGATAAATCAGAGAGAGGAAGAGAGATGGGCCTGAGAGGGTGGAGGGGAAGAAAGGGAAGGAGAGATGGGTGCTGAAAGGAGAGGGGCCCCAAGGGAGAGTGAGGTGGGTGCCTAGAGGGGAGGAGGGTGATAGAAGGGTGAGAGACGGGGGCACTGAGAGGGGAAGAGAAATAGAGAAAGGGGCACCAACTGATCATCTGCCTATCCACCATCATTGTGTTTGGGAAAGTTGGAGAGGAGAGAAGGGGTGATGTGAAGGGGGGAAAGGGGCGGAGAGGAGCAGATAGAATGGGGCGAGTTGGAGGCAATATTTTAGGGTCTAGTCAAGCTCGTTAACTGGCTTGAGCTTCGAGCCAGGTCAAGATCAGACCCAAACCTGATCTGAGACTTGATTGGTCCTTGGTTTCCATGCCCAATCCGGATCGTACCTTCTCAGGCCAGCCTAAAGCCTGAGAAAAAACCTACTTGGCCTAAACCCATTTCCAGCACTACTTGTAAAGTTTCTACAATAATGTGGAATTTATTATTTCTTTTGGTTCATTATGATGTTGCTTTTGATCCTTGAGTATTGATGAAGTGACTTGAATGAAGAGTATATTTATCGAAGAGGCTATAGGAGTTAATATTTAACGACCAAAGAAGTTTTTTAGGAATCTTATTATTGCATGTAGTATCTGCACACATCTATCTATAATCACACACACATACACATGCATGTTGAAAAATATGTCTGCCAATAGACAAACTTATGATTTATGCTAGGTTATTATAAGCTCACTTGGACTTCTAGTAATGAATGAATGAAAGTTATTTCTCAGGGAGTTATTAGCTATGATGAAGTACATCACCATCCACTTCTGATATTACTTCATACTTAAAATGTTATTCTTTACCTCAATTTTTTGTCTGCTGCAGTTGTCACAGTCACATATTTTAGAAATCAAGGGGATGGTCAATAGAACCCTCTTGATGTGTGATTAATCATGAGTCATGATACACTTGGGACTTCTCACATGCGTGAATTTCCACCTCCATTGTAGAGAAAGCAGTTAAGGCTACCTTTAACAGTGAAACATAGGCCAACCCATATAATTTGTAGAGCAACCTGTAATGGTTTTAATGATCTTCTTCACAACCTGCAGAGTTTCTAAGATTTTAACAGAGCTAGTTGTGCTTCATATACAGAAATAATTAACCCATAGTGATAATGTTTGCTTATTTTTTGCAACAACTACTAATTTACCAGTTTCTTTTTTAAGGAAACATTATGTTTTGATTGTTTACTCAATATAGAAAAGTAAATTTTGCAAAAACGTCGCATGTAAAACTTGCATTGTGTGATTAATATACTGCTTTAAATCAATTTGGCAGAATAAGTACAGTATCCTCTTTTGCATGATCTCAACCATGAACACACCAACCAAAACACCCTTCCCACATCCATGCATCTCTCTTCTTGATCCCTGATCTCCTTGCCTATGATAACAAGCAGCCACCAACAACCACAGTTATCCGTCTAAAGAGTGACCAGCCAGCATAATCGCCTCCCATTTCTATGTGTGTTTATGTTGAGCCATAAACCTTACTATTTTAGACCATTTTGCAGCAGTAGAACTATTTTTCAAGATTATACGGCAGTAGAATATAATGGCTCTTCTTTGCCTCTTCAGGTTTCCCTGCCACTGATAATTCTACATGGTCAGCCTTTGTACAAGAATGCAAGTAGCTCAGACAAGAAGCGGTGCCTTTACAAACGTGCATATCATTCTGTCCTTGAAGGTGAATCTGATGAGATGGTATTTAAAGTCCTCGACAACATTATCTCATGGTTGGATGAACACTATGTCAAAAGAGCTCTTTCATGATCAGGTGATCCTGAAAAATGTTCCTCTGTATAATAGTCCTGGCATGGTATGTTTATGGTATTGGTTTGTCAAAAATCTTAAAAGATAAGGATGCTAATTTTTTAAGCTGCAGCATATTGCAGTTCTGTGTATTAAATATTATGTCATTGTTATTAAATTAAATTTTGTGCACCATTCCCTGATTTCCTTTCACAGATAAGTAGTTTTTTTCTTGGCTTTACTTTCCATTTGGCTTCTGAAATGAGGATAAAATATTGGAGTAAACTAAATTAGATCCCTAGTTTTGCTTCTGTTTCTGTGATTTAGGGCCATCTGATCTGCTCAGGAAAAAATGTGCTGGGTGATTGCATCATCTCTTGAAAATTTCAGGGAATATATTTTCAAAATGTCATGCAGTAGTTTTAAATGCTATGGTGTATGTATGTATTGCTTTAGTCTATCCGGTGCACAGGTTGTTGTTACTTTTATGGCAAGATTGGAACGGCCCTGGTTGAAACCATGATTGAAAAATATTGAAGATATGCCTCAGTCATTTCCCAGTACTCCACGACAGGATTAGCTGGGAGCTTATGCTCAGTTATTCAATTATTTGATATCCATCCGAAGACACATTCTGTGTAAAAATTTTTTATCCAATTTAATTCCCAGCATATACCGTTTGTTAAAAAAAGGTCAATTGCCAAAGTTTTAGAATATGCGAGTGGATGTTTTCTCAGTCTATAGATTACACTGGAGAAACCAATCCTTCGCCTACAAAGAACTGCTATAGCTTGGTTGTCACTTTTAAGGAACACAACCATGACCTTTTTTATCTAGGACACCTAATGGTGCTCAATTAGCACATACTTCCAGTACATCAAAAGCCATTCACTTCAAACTTGCTTCATTTCTTGATGAAATTTTACCTCAAAAGCCAAGCAATCATAAAAAGGCAAGGCTTTATATTATTCACAGATAAGATGATTTTTATTTCTTAAAGGATCATTATGTCAGCCTTACAAGAACCTCTAAGGCATGGAGGTTGCTGGCAATGTTGGTCTTGCTAGACAGTTGGGCTTTCACTCCCCTGAAAAGGTTCTCTTGTGATTTTTATGGACAGCCTTTTCTACTTCTTATAAGCCAAAAATCTTGATTGACAAAACTGAATACTTGAGTTAGCTGAAGTAGCTTCAACAAGTCTTTACTGTCATGGTTTTATTAATCATGTCTAAAATATAATGCATCTTTTTATCTCGTTAAGTTTGTGCATCATTTTGCCCATAAAAAGAAATATGCACATTGCACGTTGTGATCCTGACTAATGATGAGGGGGCATCATTTCGGTCTGAAGTCCCAGCTCTTGCTGCTTGATCTCACTAAGATGCATAGATTATTCGTGTGGACTGAGATGCATCATTTTGGTCTGAAGTCCCGTTTGTCCATTTAGATGATATGACATTTGAAAAGATAAAAATATAAATATTAATGCTGAGAGAGAGGAAGAGGGGAGAAGGGATTGGGGGAGCGCCGGATGGGGGTCGAGGAGGAGGGCAATGGAGCAAGAGAGGAGAGAAGATTTTTTGATAGAAGAGAGAAAAATGATGGGGGATTGACAAGAGGGGAAGAGAGGAAATGACCTAATGTTTAAAACAGGAGAGTCCATGCGTGCGCGAGCTTCCATCCTGTCCTTATTAGTATTTATTTTTTTCTTTTCAAATGCCATGTTGTCTACTCTCCCTGTTTGACAAAAATAGAGGCAAAAATAGAGGCATCGAGGTCCATAGATTTGAATCCAAATTCAATTGATTTAAGCCCAATCTCTCTTTCTATATATATACATATATATATATATATATATTTAATATATAATACATACATACATACATACATACATACGTACGTTTGTGTGTATATATATATAAGTAGATTAGGCTCCAATCGATCAGATTCTAGTTCATATTCAGTTGTATCTCCGACCGTTGGATCAACGCATATTTCTAAAAATAGGTGCTTGAAAAAATGCATCTTTAGGATTGAAAAAAATAGGCACGTACCTACATTTGAAAAAAAAAAATTAAAGGCACCTTCAAATTTTTTTTTGAATGGCCTATTTTTTTTTTCAATTTTTTCTTCACCTGAAGGGAATTTCAGAACTGAAAAAAAAAAAAAAAAGAATTTACGTGATGCTTGTTTTTTTTTTTCAGTCCTGAAGGTACCTTTAGGGTTGAAAAAAAGCATTGAAAGAAAAAAAAAAAAAAAAAGGCACTTGGAAAAAAAAATATCTGATCAGACTTTTTTTTCAGGTGCAAACGTGCGTCTATTTTTTTCAGTCTTGAAGATATGTTTTTTCAAACGTTCATTTTTTGAGATGTACTAATCTAACGATCGAAGATTCGATCGGATATAAACTGAAATCCGATCAATCGGAATCCAATCTACCTCATTCATATATAACCTCTGTTGCCAATGTGTTCCATGGTCCATAGACCATCTTCCATCGGCCCGCGGTAAAACCCGAACAGTCTTGCACATTGGTTTAACCCGGGGTTGAGCCAGGATTACATCCATTTTAATTACCTTGTCCTTATTCCAAATAAAAGCCAGCTCTACCATGTCTGCAAATACCCAAAAAAACAAAAAAAATTCCAGATCGAGATGTACAGAACAACCAGATGACCGAATTTGAACGGGCAGTAGAAGATCATGGAACGTTAAACTCAAGGTCAGTGACATATGACATGACCTGTGATGTTTGCCATCTCCCAAGACGTCTCAAGTTGGTTAAACATGAAATCTGGCTTTAGATTCGTAACTTCAACATATCAGATCCATGCATTTAGTAATTGCTAATGTTGGAATGGGAATCTCTCACTCTCATTTCTATTATTAGAACTCAGGCATCTTGCTGAACCATTCGAATTGCATGTGTCTTGCGTTTCTCTGCAACTGTTCGTCGAGTTGGATTTGCTCTGAAAGAGACTGATATATCTACGTACACCAAGGATTATCGGAGGGAAAAAAGAATGCTACGTGTCCCTTCGGCATCTTCCTTTATTTCTCAAAGGACTTCCTCACCAACTTCTCGTGATTACCATGACGGAATCCAACCATACCGGAGCTCTAATGTACTCTTGGCATCTTAACACACCACCTGCCACACCAATGCAGCTTCACGACTTCCATTCAGGAATTAGTTAGTCCAATCCACAATCATAATGTTGCTCGAAAAGTAGATATGAACCTATTACAGAATCACATTTGTTATATTACCTGGATTCCGGTGGTCTCATGCATTCCAATCATAGAACACAGAATGGAAGCACAACAAAAAGATGGTGAGCCTGGGCTACAGTATAAATATCCGTTCTTTTTCGCTTCGCTTTGTTTTGTTCCTTTCTGTGTCGTGGTTTGTGTGCCAAAGTTAGGATTAAAGTGAACATAGACCGGTCAGGCTACATCTTAGCTGGGTAGCTTTTGAGTAACACTTAATTGGAAAACTTTTATTCGGTCTCAGACTCGCTGATTAAAGTGTTCGGTAGCATCCAGAGCTCTAAGAACATTAGCTTAGACAACTCATGCTTGGGAAACTAGAAATATTGAAGGTGGGTTTGAAACCCTTGTCACCTTCATTCTCTAGGCCTTTTTCTCCTATTGTCCCAACAAGGCTTCAACCAAGAAGTGCCAAGTTTTTAAGGTACCCAATTTGGAGAGAGAGAGAGAGAGAGAGACTAATTAGTAATGTAACATTTCTCAGTTGATGATATGCATTTCTCTATCTTTCACTTCACTCTCAAAGGCACAGAGTTGAGGGGAAAAAAACATGAAAAAAGAGAAATAAAAGTTTGTTCCAGTAACTGATCATTTGGATGGCCAATTCCATCTTTTCTATTTCCTTGAGAATGAGCTAGCGGTCGCTGTTCGTGAACTCATCCTCAGAAGTTATCCCGAAATCGATCGATGGTAGAGGAGGAATCCATGTGCTGGCCATGTCCATAGCTCCAGTTCATCCCGTCTGCCTGATTACCAGCACTCTCCCTGCCCATAGGCGCCCGCACTCCTTCCATGGGCAAGCCGCGAGCAAGAGGGGCTCCAAAGCAAGTGTAGCTCGAATCAGGTTCATAACTGGGGCGATGTACTTGGTGCTGGGAGCTGCTGTTGAGGACGTGGCCTATGAAGTAATCACCCATAGATGGATGAGGAGGTGGGTGGGGGATGGGGTGCGAGGAAGTCGTAGGGTAAACATATGGTTGCAGAGGTGGTGATGGTGTTGTTAGCCTCGGATAGACTGCCCGGTATTGAAGACACGGGTCTCCGATGCTGCCACCTCGGTGCTGGAAGCCTCCTGGAGGGATAGGTTGCGTGCCCCCGAGGTTTAGATCTCTCAAGCTGCTGTTTTGATCACAGAATTCATATCATCAAGGTCTGAATTAATTGTTGAATAACTTTTTTTTAAAAAAAAAAGGCTATGATGAAGAAGAAAAGGAGAATCATGGATCCATGATGTAACATCACCGTGTAATCTCCAAGGCAAGTTACAAAGTAGTCGTGTAACAAGAGGAAATGAAAGATCAAGAACTACTTGGCCTTGAAATGGAAGCAAATATAAATATATATATATATATATATATATATATATATATATATATATTAGAGTTGAACATATATGAGAAACGTTTCAAAAGAAAAATTTACTAACAACAGAGAAAGTACAGAGAAATACGGATAGATTGAGCAAAGCCTCTTTGGTCTGACCACTTACCCCATATGAGCGCCGGCCCCGGCCAGACCTTCATTGCTGAACACGAGTTGACGAGCTCGGTTAAGAGTCTCTGTCTCTCTCTCTAATCAAAAGCCAAAAGAAATCAACATAAATTCTCAAACACCACTTGCTAAAATGGAGTAGCAGTACATATGAAGGACTAGTTTTAAAAAGTCCTTATATATTTTATTGAGAACATCAAACCCGTGGTTCTAATCTGCCAGTGCAACTTGCATATATATAGCAGTGTTCTTGCCTTGGCGATGCCGGTTCATGTGGCCACCCAAGGCTTGAGACTTGCAGAACTTTAGGGAGCAAAACCGGCACTCGTAAACCTTGGCACTGTCGTCCTTTCCTTCGCTCTTCTTTTTCTTAAACCCTGTACCATTTTATTCTATTCAATAAATAACTAATTGACTAAGTGAAACACGCACGACAAAAACTATAACCAGAAATAATAAACGAGTAACTTTACCGTTCCCACTCCTCTTTTTTCTTTAAAACTCTAGATTATTGTCTAAATTTTAATATATTTCCTAATTGTTTCATATCCTTTCCAACATACTCGTAGTATCGGTGGATGCAGCAGTCGTCGTCGAGCTCTCTTCCAAAGCCTGCTTACCATATTCCTCGGGCAAGTTGTTGAGGTCTAATGGGTTCCCTTCTGGCCTCCTGCAACCAAAACAAAGACACTATTTGATAAGTTTCCAAAAATAGAGCTTAAAATAAGATGAGAGGAAAAGCGCAAGAAGAGGATGGATGGAACAAGGGTAATAGTAATACATGGAAGTGCAGTCAAGGAGAAGACAAGGCAAAGAAAAATAGAAAGAGATGGAAGAAAGGTTGTGGAGACTAGAAAGCAAAGACTGCAGTTTTGGACTGCAATGTAGGGAAGGCTGTTTTAAAGTGAGGGTGGAGAGAGAGAGAGAGAGAGAGAGAGAGAGAGAGAGAGAGAGAGAGGAGGCTTGAAAGTTCTCTATCAGTTTTCCACTGCCCAGCCGTCGCTTTCTCTCTCCTCACCGCCCCTTTTGTTCTCTCTCTCTCTCTCTCCCTCTCCTCTCTCTCTCCCTCTCTCTCTCTCTCTCTCTCTCTCTATCCCTTTTCTTATACCGCGAAAGGGGCAAAGGGCCTTGGTTTCCGTGACTGTTAGACGACGAGGGGCTTGGGGGAAAGTAGTGCTTTCTTTTCTTTTTGGTTGGGATGAGGGAAGTGTGAGAGGGACGTGGCCTTCGCTCCTCCCCACCCCCTACAAACCCTACTCTACTCCCCTCCCTCTCTCACTGCTTCATATCTTGTGCCCAGTGATAGATAAACTGATAAACTGAGCCCCTGCATGTATAATTACCATGGGGAGGCGTCCATGTAAGCCTCACACCCTTCTCTTCCTGTATAACTTGGCTCACCACCCTGGTACCCTTGGTGAGAGAAATATGGGCCAGAGAGTAGCGTACGTACACCGTAAGGTACATTGGTGGGGAGTGCCCTCTAGCTCTACCGGGCAGTAAAGACAAGAGCACCTCCTACAAAATGCTGTCCGAATACTTAGTTCAAAAGAGTACGCTAGGCTTATAGTCTGGAAGAGGGCCTGCATGTATGAGGACCATCACAGGTTACCTTAGCCTGTGGTGGAGTAATTGTCAAGTGCACTTGGCTGTAGGGGAAACTCGAGAGTACCCTTGGGACTTATTTAATTGGGACCGTACCGTGCTAAAGCCTGTCCAGAAATTGGAACAACGTCCATAAATTAAGTTTAAGAGACTTGGGGTGGCATGGATACAAGGTTAATTACAGTCTGCGTCACCATTGGTTCTCGGTTGGTCCCAAACAAATCTATTATATATGTGCTATGCACATATGAAATGCCGTGGAAAAATTTGCACCAGCTAGCTCACAACTCTATTATGTGCTATCTGGCACTAGCTTGCACTAACTAGCTAGCTAGGTTACGACTACTTACATGGATACATCCTTATCTTGCCTAGGAATTTGTTTAGCTTGAGACATGACATGATTGGTACATGGCTGAATTACCTGGGAGTTAGCTTACATCAACATCACAGACTGGGTTCGGGTCTTTTTAATTTATCGTATGCCCCACAATCCAAGTCTCAGCTATCAGACAGTAGTCAATTGAAGTTCTCCACTGCGTCTCACATAGATAAAATAAGAATTTAATGTTCACAATGCTGGCTTTCTTGTGATTCCATTCACATTGCTAGTTACCTTTTTACCATTTCAGTGAAACTGCGTTGAATATCCTTGCCAAACATGCATGGTATCCACAAGGATCCTCTGTGCATACATGCTGTGCTCATGGCCATCCATCCTATGATGGCAGCCATTCATAAATACACCACCTTCTACGGTGCCGTGTATATGTACACTGCAGAGGATCAAAACTCCTCCAGAGTAATTATTCAGGAGGAAATACATGCAACAGCACCTATGAGTGTAGGCAAGAAGCAAGATGGTTCTCTTTCATGAGCTAAAAATCATGGTCAAGAGCACCTATTACATATAAATATTACTAAAGAATATTATTCAAATAATTATCTAGCTTCTGTGTTTTATAATTATTATAACTTTATTGTCAAAGGACAGAGACTTTGTAATGGAGACATTCTAAGTTTCTCCTCATCAACCCTTTAATACTTTTCTATGTTTCTGTCTCTGTTACTTAGCATCTCTTAAGGGCCTGTTTTTTTATAGAAAAATATTATCAAAAAGTTGGTCAGTTTTTTTATTGATCAACTTACCTATATTTTCATGCATTTTAAGATGGATAAGTAACTTTCCAAGGATAGCATTAAATCATTTTTCCATCAATCAATAAAATAGGTATTTAATTTTATTCCTAAAATATCCTATCCTCATTTCCATTGCCTCCATTATTTAATACCTAATAACTTAATCATCCATTTTCTTCAAACTTAAAAAGCATAAAGGATATTATGAAAACTATTGATAAATTTTAGCAACTTACCTAGTAATGTAGTAATACAAAAGAATATAAGTAGTATATTTCAAAGCCATTTTCTCATGCATAAAAAAAATATGAATAAATTATTTTTCTATCTAAATATTGTCTAAGAAATATTTATCTAGAAAAATATATATTTTCAGATAAATCTTTTACCCACAAAAAAAAGGATCCTAAGGGAACAATATAAGAGTCCAACCATGCACTAGATTGTTTGTCTCATACTCTCCATGAGTTCAATCTCTTTGATGCTTGGTAAGAATTTGTTATAGCTTCATTTTCCAACACATTTTTTGTCACGTATTAGTATCATTTATTAACATTCCATCGCAAGGAAAAAGGCCATTCCTCGACATTCACCGTAATGGAACCTAGCACCCGGTCCTTTGTTTGACTGCCCGATTACTTGCTGCTTGTTAAATACACTCAGAATAATATATAGGTAGCTAGGTGTCCAAATTAAAGCCGCAATTCTTCCCTTTTGTTTTTCACATACATAGGTAATGCTCAAGTACACCAATTTGTTTCTTGGATATGAGCTCTATCCAGGTTATAAACCAAAAATTAGAAGGTAGTCTCAATTTAGAGACATGTCCGATTAGAGGTTAGTAAGGGGCCCAAATCGGAACTTGCATACGTTAGCCCCTAAGTGCCAAGTTCAAATACTAACCTTCTCATAAAGAGTCTAAAGTGTTCAAATTCCTATTCTCAAATCAAGAAAAAGGTTGAACCTTTCTTCAGCTCAGGGAGCTCCAAACCTAAGTTATATTTTTTCGACCAAGATCTCACTATTTTGCTCCAAAACAAATTAAATTATATTTTATTATGCAGTGCACTTAATACTAGTTTGATACTCTCATAGTCTGTCACCCTTGTATAAATAGATCATTTAAACTAAGTATAAATAACTAAAACTAAAAATATTTAATAACCATTTTAATGTTCAAAAACTATTTTCATGGTGCATCAACTTCAATGGATAATAGAATTGAAATTCACAAGCTTTAACACTTTTGTGGAGGTAAACAAACTCAAAGTTAATTAACAAGTGGCATATAATGATGTTTAATTAATTCGATCAAAAAAAAGAAAAAATTTTCTCAACTTGCATAACTCAAATTTTTTTAAAAAAAAAAGAAAAAGATCAAAAATTATAAAAATAGGATTTGTGCCCCCTTTTCATTCTCCACACCATAAACTAAGATATATAGCCAATACTGAGCTCCTTTCTTACATAATTTAAATAGGATTCCTCTTCTATTCTGAATAGGACTAAACTCCAAAAATAAATATAACTAATAAAAATAATTATAAAAAAGAAACTAAAATTCTATAAGAGATAACTCTCAACTTTATATCAACTTTGTCTTATATTGGTCCACCTAATTCTTTATGGATTGAAAAATATGCTCGATCAAAATCTTTACCAAAAGAAAACTTTTATTTTCATCAGTCTATTTTGAAGTTCAAATAATAGAATTTTTGCTTATTTTGACCTATCAATGGGTTAGCTTTAAGTTGTAGATATCTAAAAGTTACTTGATTTGAAAAAAAAAAAATTCTCAATTAGGCATCGTATAATCTAATTATGTTATCTAGAGGTTTGGTTTATGTTCTGATTTTCCAATCTGACAACTCTTAAATTTTATCATATTCGATCAAAATAGTCCATATCAAGTTCTATCTATAGTAGTCAAAGTGGTCCATATTAAATTTAATAATTCTCCTAAATTATTAATGCTCTTGAACCTATCCTCATCAATCAATCTTCTCTTGGATAGGCCAAAAGTTAGTCTTTCAATGATAAAAGTTGTAGTCTATCGAATTGAGGAAATTAGAAACTCAAGTTTCAGCATGCTTGGGCACTTCTACATACCTCAACTCTAGCCAAATATGAATGTCAGACACTAGGATTCACAAAAAGATAAAATTGTGCTTAAATTATTATTAGACATGCCTTGTAATGGCATTATCCTAAACGCAACAAAGTAGAGTGATATTACAAATAATTAACAAGCAATTTCTTTTTTCCATTACAAGCCAATAAGGGAAGAAATGACCTTTCAAACACAGTATCATGAATTTAATCTTCACCGGCAACCCTCAAGTCAAGATTTGGTTCCGAAATAAAGTAAACATGAGGCCTAGGATAAATCTTGTGCTTGTTTAATCTTACCTACCTAGACCAAAATTAACCTACACGTGGATCGGCCATGGGTCCAACCATCCGAGATTGTAGCCCAAACCCCATACTCTAATGACAGGGATATTGTAAAATTGGAGCCAATCTATGGGATCCAAATGGAGCCTATTAGATTTAACAAAAATTAGGTCAAATTTCATGCTGTAGAACCTGTAGCTTAGAGGTAAACCTAGCCCTACACGTAATGGAAATTGACTGAAACCACCAAGCAAATGAGTCACCCCTAGATCTAAATCTTAGACCTACAGCTAGTTCAGATCTAATTCCCCCAAACCGCTCCACTTAAAGCCCTAATCACGTATTGTAACTATATTAAACCATCTAATGTATTTTGTTCCCTGGACAAGGAAACCTAGATAATTTTAGAACAGGAATCATAAATGTACATCACGCGCACGCATACAATCATTCAACAGAAAGAGGGTATAAGCGGGGCAACTATCAAACAAAACTCCCTTGACTAGGATTCGCAAGGGCCAAACTATCCATTTTACCTTTGAAGTGAGACAAGAAAGGAACAAGTGACCCTTGATGGACAAGATACTATAGATTTCTAAGAGCAGCCTTCTGCTGACCACTGACAGTTGTGTCTGGGAGGATGCCTGTAGTCGGGGATAATGAGAGGGAGCCACCCCCTTCACATGATTTGATATCTTTCCTTCCCCGTCCCGTCCTTGTCTTTCGTTGCCGGATGTTTGTCGAGCAGCTGTCTCCGTTAGTCTGTGCCCCTCTCGGCTCTTAATTTGTCAAGCTCCGGTCCTCCAAACTCCATTGCCCTTCTTCCACCATGTAACGTTTACGACCTCTCCATCAGCACAAGAACGAGAAATAGTGCAACAAACGAAGCACTCACATATCCATATAAATCAGCACACAGGAATAAGATATGGTGCAAGAAGTTAAGCAGCCGGGAAGCTTTTGGTTATGCTAATTAAGGGAACTTGTCTTGAGTGCATACATGAGCTTTTCAACCGAGCAATTGCACGAGATTGTAAATTGATTTTACATGAACGGTCAGCATTTGTTTTTGTCGGATGATGGACTCATCTAAATGGAACCTGAGCCACTTTTATATGCTGAGATGACAACGCTTGGTCGGCTGCTGCTTCACTCAGCAACACCGTACGAGTAAAACGGTTAAGTGCCATAGCTGGGTGCTACTGCTACCGTATGGATATTCTATATCTTATCTAAAAAAAAAAAAACGGAAGTATTACATTGTTGCAAGCGGAGGATATGGAAATATTATATTGAGAAATCCGTACTCAAATCATGACACTTGCCCTTTCGATGGCATCGGTGTGACATGCATGTGATTCCAGGTTGAAGATGCGGTGACTACCTTGCTAACTTTCGATGGACTGCCACGAATCCTCTGTGGCCACAGGAAGCCACGTCCTGTGCCTGCACCCGCCTGCGCCTCATATTTCCCAAGTCACGCTGATCGCCATGCAACCATGAAGAGGCCCGCAGGCTCCCCAACATAGAGTATCTGCAGTCCTATCGAACACTTTCTCCATATACATTTCAGCTATATAAAGTTGAGGTACATATTCTAGATTCGGTGACAAGCGATGGCGATTAGATCTACAGAGCGTAACACTGCTACAACAACAATTATCAAAAACAGTTGAGAGGGCAATTTGTTAGGATGCTAAATGACATAGTTCGTTGGTATATGCCTTTTTTGCATTTAGAATCGGCTACGTTGTGTTATCCATTGTGTAATGAGAGAGTGATGATTAGCCAATCCCCTAAAAGCTGCGCTCAGTTGTCTTCTTTCATGTGCTTGAGATTACACGCATGATATAAAGAGGAAGGCTATCACTCAACCTAGCTAGCCATCTAACCTTGAGACACTACATCACAAATAATAATATGGAGAAGAAGAAAGAAAAACAGAGGGAGAAAGGTTTTAAAAAAATAAAGAAGATCGAAGAAGAAGAAGAACGCCATATCACAAATGTGCATGGAAAGTTGGAAGAATATCCAATCCTGCATGAGAAAGAGTACGTACCCCTAGTCTCCTCTATGTTTCCCACGCCTTTCCCTTTCTAAACCACATAGCCCCTTCCCCATTTGGTTCTAGCATCTCAATAATCCAAACCATCTAAAGCCCTGGCATGCTTTTCCTTCCTATATATCTCACTAAAAGCCATGTAGTCTTTTGGGTTGACTCTCCTCCTCTTGGCACTACATATCATAGCGTACGATTCAGTGCTTTATGGGGTACGGCCTCAAAAAGGAGCCGCTTCCTCTTCTGCCCAATACAAGACTTAAGAGGCATCTACGGCCGTTGGGCTAGCTTGTTTCCTTGCCAAAATCCTCCTGCATAGAAATTTCTGTGCGGACGCAGGATCCGACGTCCACTTGTGCATGGTGTCACGCCGAGGCCGGGGCGTTTCGCTTGATTTGACGTGGATTTGGAGCGCAGCATCGGATTTCTCTGCACGCATCCGGACGATTAAAAAGTCGGAGAGGGACGAAAAGGCTGAGGCGTCGCGTGTCGGTACGCTGTCCGCGTGGGCAAGATGGAGAAAGAGAGGGGAGAGGGGAATCATTCCGACAGCGCCCTCAAGTCGCCATCTCTCCCTCGGATACGGCCATCCGGGGGTGGACGGGCTCAAATGGGAACACTGCCACGCCGTGGTGGAAAGCACATGGCGGAAATCCAGCAACAGGAGCTCCAAGGCTAGCTCTAGATTTCGGTGTTCTTGTTTGTACTCTCCTATCTTGTGCAGTGGAACTAGGACTTGAAATAAGCAACTAAAAGGAAATGAAAAGTTTTTTTTTCCTCGATTTTATTTTAATTGTCGATCAGTTATATGGGAGAAATTATCGTGCGCCGAAATAAGCGCCTGATGAACCAGACTCATAAGAACAAGCAGCTGTGATCGGCTATATGCATAGCCACGTGGTGCACAGATACAATTTCTAGTTGCATAGAATCATTGCTGTTATTGCTAGTGGATCTTGAATCTCACTTGACACATCCATGATTCCTTCTCTTGAGGATTGTTGCACGTATGGGACAGAGACACAATCCGTGGACCGTCCAACTTGCTAATTAAGGCTCAAGGAGCACCGCAATGGGGATGGTGTATGGCTGATTTCAGGAACTTGACTTGAGTTTATTGCAAAATGTGGAGCCATACACGAGCGATCTTAAAGGAAACGTCGAAATGGCATCGCTGAGGCAGAAGCAAGAGAGAACTCATAAATTGAAAATCATCCGACGATGGATTCAAATGGTGTCAGTTAGGCTATTGCAGTGAAGGGAGCATGATGAGCTACTTGAACCGTCCAATCATTACATCGGCGAGATTGCGTTTATTATATATGAGCGTACAAATAATGAAGACCAAAATTTAACACCATCATAGCACGTACGATTTTAAAGCACCCGGATGGTGTCCAAGGCTTCGTACTTGGGCAAAAATCGTGAGGAACAAACAAAATTGTAACAATCAAGGGCCATCGATACGTAGATACATCGCCCACAAACCCGACTGACAAAATTTGTTAGCTACGATCTTATGGCATGCGAATATTCTATGAGTGCTTCTTTCAGAAACATCAATCTTCCATTAATTCTCCCCTCCTATTGAAGCTTGAAGGAAACTCAAATGCGGTCCTTGCACACATCTTTTGTCCCAAAAATAAGAGGCACCGAAGTTTAACAACTGATGTGAAAATCACAGAAATGAGATTTATAACTAGTGTGACATTAAAAAAAAAAAAAGAATAGATATGACAGGCTCTGCTCCTATAAGAAACCTAGATCATTGATAGGTTAGGGACCAGCTGTCAAGCACGGCTCAGTTGAGAAACAGCCTGTTACTGTTTCAGTGAACAAATACAGAAAAGCCACTCCTTACACCGTGAAAGGCTGAACTTAATTCTCCAGCATCATACCGCGCATCTGTTCCAATAAAGCCACTCCACGCTACACGAAGTGCCAGTTTCATCACTATCTTAGCATTTCCTGTAGTTGAAGCACCTGATGTCTCTGCTCAGGAGGCAGAACATTGATTTGTTCCGGGGTAAGGCTCATGACTTGCTGAATTAAAGCCTTCTCCATCTCAGGCGTCAACTGCACAAGCAAAACAAAGGGGTAGGATCAGCAAGAGGAGGCCTTGGAGGTTGGAGCTTAAATAATGAACACTTAAACATGGCCATGGTGATAATTACCGGCGGTGGACGAGGTGGCTGACCACCTGTGCCTGAAGCAGTCTGTGCCGAAATCAATGGTGGTGGTCCCAGCAACTGGGGCCCTGGAGTTGCTTTTTCATGCAGGCTGGGTGCCCAAGCAGCTCCTCTTTCAGCTTGAACGGATGTCCCAGCTTGATTGCTATAATCTGGACCTACATGTGGACCACCCTGAAAACAACACCAAATTTGATTTTGTTAGGTGAAAGTTGCACCTAGGCCAGTGAACAGCCGCATAACCCACCATTCTGCTACCAGATCATATGCAGGGAAGATAATTAGGTCGAAGCATGATCCTACTAAATATGGTCCAAGAAACTTTTAGATATTCAAGTGATTATAGAGCATGTACTATAATAATGACTGCACGGTCATTCAACCTGAAATCTGTTTGCAACACAGAGGGAGCATGCGGTGACCTCACACCTTGAGATTTTAAGCTTAGGCATATAGAACTGATTTGGTCATGTGGTGACTTATAGAGCCAGATGCAAATCTGTTGATCATTTTGAGTGCATATATTAAAAGAAAACACATGGTATTCCATATTTTGGCATCAGTAATCCAAATACATAATACTTAGAACACTTTATATATATATATATATATGAACCAATGAGAAAATTCTCCTAGCCAAATGTTGCAGACAGTGGATATAACAGCAAGTCACCAACTTATCCTGTCCACGAGCAGGAATGATAAGCCGACCTGATAAAGCTGCAGGGGTGGTGGTTGACTTGGTAGCGGCAGTTGTCCTTGTGGGAAAAAAGATGAAGGATTGCTACCTGACTGAAAAACACAAAAAAGGTTATCTCATGCAGTTTGTTCATATTGTTAAAAAAAAAATCAGGTTTTAATAAAATGCAAAGTAACACGGAGCTTGTAATAGCCAACTTACGGGAAATGAAAGTTGTGATAAAAGCTGTTGAGGTGCACTTAATAGTTGAAAACCAAGAGCATGAGGCATTTGTGAATGAAGCAGATGAGAAAAAGGCTGCATGGAAGGTGGCCTAGGTTGCTGTGGCAAAGGTGGTTGAAGTGGCAGATTAGATACTCCAGGAGTCTGCAAAGGTTGCTGTGTCTGGCCAGAAACAATAGGCATGTGGGATGGAAGTATGGAGAGCTGTGGAGGGGGGGGTAGAGTAAGGTGATGGATCTGAGAAGATTGTGGAAGTGATAAAGGAGCTTGAGCATATAGAAAACTCTTAATTTGTTGTGCTGAATGTGGGGAATCTGATGGCATGGTCTGCGACTGAAAGTTCAATGGGGGAAATGAAGCAGATGGCAATGGAATGGATGGTTGAGTAGATGGCAATGGAATGGATGGTTGAGTAGGATGTTGCTGTCTACCAGATAACGATGTTTGAGGTGAGCTAGCTTGATCCTGCAGTCCAGCTTGTACTGGCAGTGGTTGAGAAGTTTGAACATTTGGCTGCTGCACCTGTGCCGATTGTGGTTGTGATAAACCCTGCTGGATATTAGGCATCTGAAGAAAGACCGAAGATTTATATTTTCAACACAGGCTCTACTTGAGTATGAAAAAATATATTTAAAGTTAAAAAGAAAGATTACCACTTGAGGAGGCTGCAGCATTCCAAGCATAATTTGCCCCTGTAGTGAAACATTAAGACAATTGAATTCCATTTCACAATGTAAATCACTAGCTATAAGTATTAAATGCCAACACATGTCATATCAAATGAAATAAAGCTAAAGTGCTTAAAATAACATAGGAATAATAATATTATTCAAACTGGTCTAAACCAAAAGAATCATAATGCAAAGGGATTGGTACTCACCCATATTTTCCACCATCAACACACAATTAAAAAAAAAAAAAATCATAAGACAAACTGATACCTTGACTAATATCATACTCTGAAAGAAAATGATTCAACCTAACATGATGCCAATCAATGGACAAACTCTCGGAATAACGATGGAAAATCCAAAAAAACCTTTTTGCCAGCCTTCCTTTTTCATAGAAATGCCAATTAGCTTCATTATCCAATACAAGATAGTTGTTGACCCTTCTTTCATTGTGGCCCCTTTCTTCCATCCATCCTTTTTCTGAAGTATTAGCTGCGTCACTCCTTTGTGATAGGCAGAATCCAGCATATATCAATTATGGCAAGGCACTAATACAAATCAATTCCCCATGAATAAAGTTTATAAAAGGAGTCTTACCTGATATAATTTCTCACTTAGAGGTTAGAGCCCAGATCCACTGTCCATATGATCTCATAAGGTGATTTTCCCATTGAGAATAACTGGAAGTATAGTGAGCAAATCAAATCTGCAAGACCTTTTAAATCCATTGCTTCTGTTTGCCTCAAACAGCTCTATAACATATTCCAGAAAGTTATTTAACTCACATCCATTTGTTTGGATTCTAGGGTAATAGGACCCACTATGTTGTAAAATAGTACATCCTAAGTTTGAAAACACCTTTTAGAGATGATCAATAAATTTTGCATCATGGATCAAAGTGAATATTTAGAGAAATTCATACAACTCCATGACTCAAAATTAATTTTTTGCCAAGTATGAAAATCCATGCCTTAGCCAACGCCCACCAGTTTGGGAATAAGGCTTTATTTGAGTAAAAAAAATCCATGTCTTCATGGAGAAGGGGAGGAAAAGGAGAGGAGGAGAGGAGGGGGATGCCAATTAATAGACATATCTCAAGCCCATGATGTCCCTTAATAACTATCTTATTCGTTGTTTACTATTACAGAAAAGACTTTTGGTGGATAAAGACATATTGGTACGATAACTTCAAGGGAACTCAGGCATCTTGCAACCAATCCACTGGATCCTATTTTCTCTTTCCTACTGCTTTTTTTTATGCAAGATCACATCAACCATCACCAATTCCCTTAGGCTCGAACCATCATCTCAACCCAAGTCCATGTTATCCTCCACTGGGCCAACAGCCAATAGGACCCTAAATGAAGATCCCACCCCCGGCTTCGACGCACATGAGTTGACCTGGCCCTTCACATCCCCAAGCCATTTATCCAACAATCGACGACGAGCGACCTTGCTAAGCTTTTGCCAACCGTCTGAGTCAGAGGGCGAACCCAATGAACTCTGCACTTGCCTCGATGATTTAGGCCTAGAGGGGGATGAGTTCGGACCAGATGAATTCGGGTTAGACTCGATGTCCTTCCTCACCTTCAGCCCTGCCCTAGGTGCTCGCAGCTACCGGATCCGATAGGTGATCAACTAGGATCCCAACCTCGGCCAGCGACCCATCACTAGAGCCTCTATGGGCCTATGGCGGCCTCCTCTGAGCCCAAATTCCCCCTTCCCTCCACCATCGGGGGTTTCCAAGCTCCTTCAACCTCAACCATGTTCCCTAGTTGGAGAGGGCAACTGCTACCCCCGACAAAGGGTCAACCCCCGAACACTAACAGTCGCCGTCCAAGTGCCCCAACCGCCCACATTGCAAGCAAATGATGGGACGTTCTCGTACACAAATGGCTACCAAGACACACACCCCCTTCCCCCTCACGGAGGCCCCCGGCTTCAAAGGCTCGCCGAAATCAATCTCCACTCGAATTTGCACATAGCCCATCATCCGAAGTTGCTCAATGAAGTCATCAATGGCAATCAGCCTTCTAGCCTCCACTGTGATCCCCAAGATGATGTCGTCCCCCCCAAAACTCCATCGGCGGGCCCGAGAACCTCACCCACGCCACCGTCCGCCAGATTATCTTCACCCTCAGGATGAAGTTCGAGACCCAGGGTTCCATGGCCATCAGTTGGCCCACCACAAACCACGGATTGCCCTTGAGAGCCGCCACACAATGCAACTCCAACCGAAATCGGTGTTGGTGGTCCTTGACAAGGGAAAAGGCCTCCGCATCATAATCCAATCTTCCCTTCTCCTTCACCTCCTTCGCTACCCATCCCACCAGCACCTTCCAACCAAGACTTCAGGTGAACACGGAGAGCTTCTCCCAATGCCATCTGAATTCTTCTATCTCCGCTTCTGGAAACTCCAGCACTTTGGTAAAATACCGCTGCAACTACTCGACCTCCGAGATCTTGTGCAAGATCCCCAGCAGCTGCCGCAGCGGACCCTGCACCATCTTTGCCCAAGACTTTCCCCCTCACCGAAATTCGACAAGGTCTAACAGCCTTTGCTACCTCCACCACCTTGTTTTTCCATCCCAAATCACACCCAACCAACACCCGCTAGGTGTTCAATGGAAACCCAAAAGATGCATGAAGATTAAAGCGACTGCCCAGTAGCGAGCAAAATCCCCACGATCCGTCTCAAACCTCAATGGTTTCTCAAGTTGCCAAATTTTGATTTTCTTCAATTTTTAATCTAAAATAATTCACATATGCATCTATAACTAGTCATCTATGTGGTGCAACCAAGCTCTATCTTGGTATCATTTACTATATTTGTTTGTTGATTTTTCTTCTTGGAATTATCTTTGACATTTGATAACAAACTCTTAAAAGTAAATAAATGCTCGTATCTCTTTTTATATTACATATATGCTATTGTTGGATTATAGGCTGTCACAAACTTGACTATCGAATCCTCCATATCATTTCTATCACCAAAATTATGTCCATCATGTACTTCTTGCTCTAATCTTGTAATGTTTCATATATGGTTTATAGCAGCAAACCAAGATATGTTTCCCATTTGCTATAATCTGATGTAAAGAGAACTACTCATAATGAATCACTAGTCAATCTAAAAGCACTAGAAAAAGTGAAATTCCAAGCTAAGTTCAACCAAAATGTTATCTTTTTCCTTCTAAAAGAATCTTCATTCTCTCTTGGATTTAAAGGGTCGATGCAAGCATGTTTCTGCCCATTACACATAAATCACACACAATTCCATTGAATCAAGGTTCTGTGAGCAACAGATAATACATCATATTTTTAGCTCATAATTTATATGCTACCTCCACGAAGAGTTTCACTTTAAGGTAATAAGATTGATATGCAAAATTGCTTTGGCTAATTGGCTTGTGGCTTCACTAAAACTAAAGGTTTTCAATGAAGGCATGTTATATTCTCAAGGGTATATAGGACTAGGAACATTGACTGCATGGTATTTGATGAATAGCATAAAGTTACAATTGGTTGAACAGAATCATGGTATATAAGCTTACCATCACAAGACAGTATGGATAATTGCATGAGATTACAAAGTTTCAAGAAAATTTCTTTAGTTATTAATAGTCAAATGAGAAGCCAACATCATTGCACATGGGACAACAATTTTGCCAATAACAACATTAAAACTCATTTAGACGCCGGGGGAGCGGGGGGATGGCGAGACAAGAAAACTAATAAAAATCTTTACATGCATCCACTCAAACATGTAAAAGAAATTCACTTCATTTGGAAATCTGATGTCTGTATGCTTAATGGTTCGGGTGGGTTGCAGTAGAGAACGCTAGGGTTTGCCTCAGTTTATCAAGTAATTATGTTTGATCATTCTTGGATGACAAAGAAATTCTTAAATATCTTTCAAAGAAGTATTACCCTATATACGCCTCTCTTTTTTTTTCTTTTTTTTCTTTTTTTTTTGTTCAAGGAAAATCAGTCCACCGACTAGAAAAGGAACCCGGGTGAGAGAAGGGATCATCAGAGACCTTCAAATACTTGTCCAAAGAATTATATCCACAATCATACGCGCACAATGCTAAAGCCCGTATACTTCGCAATCATAAATTTTTCAGAAACTACAAATTCAAATCGGTGAAATCGCATTATTCCTCATTCCAAGAAATCAAAACAGAAGACGACTACCCAGAACCCCAATGAACCCTTTATTGCCCTAAGATTTAGGAAGCATAAACCAAATCCTAGCTTCAGCGGAGCCAGAGAGAGAGAGAGATGAGAGTGGAATCAAGAACCTGGAAGAGAGCTCGCGTCAGAAGAGGGTTGTCGATGAGGATCTGCCTCGCCTGCTCCTGGTTCTGCTCGATCAGAACCTGCACGTAGCAAAAGAAAACAGCAGAAATCAATTCATCCCCTCTTTCCCTTTCTTGCGCCTTTCATTTAAACAAAAGAAAATTACCTTCATCTGGGACATAACTTCGTAGAGCTGGCTCTTTGACATGCCGGCGATCTGGGAGGCGAAGCCATCGCCGGACGGCGGCTGCTTCGCGGCCATCATCGCCTCCCCCTCCCCGGATGCATGTTCCTCAAATCGAAGCCTTAGCTGCCTTTTGTTCGGTGGGAAGAAGGCTGGTTCGATTCGGGTCGGGTCATAAAGCCGGACGCTCTCGCGGAGCATTGGGTTCGAATCTGGATCCAAATCATTTCGATATTATTCAAAAATCAGAAGCTTTTTTCTTTTCTTTTTTCCATTTAGAGAAATAAATAATAGAAGGCTCGCGAGTTAAAAGGAAGCTGATGGTGCATGTCTATCTAATTACTCCATTAATGGATGCTGGAGATTACAGACCGTGAGCATAATATTTCACTCCCTCACGTTTGACGTTTCCTATGATAATAGCAAATAAGTAAGCTCTTAACATTTTTTTAGCAAAGACTATTTACTTACTCGCGGTAGATTGATCGACTAAACCTGGCTATATTCACCCTTTATCATAAACACTGTAACTTTTGTAGCAAGATGGGGTCCACGAAGGATTGACTCGATTTTTTTTTAAGCAAAAGCACATTTGGATCCTCCAGGCAACGTAGAGCTTGACTTGAAAGTGGCACTTCTCGGGCCAAATTAAAATCCCAACCAGTCAAGAGGCATTCGCGTATGTGGCAGCAGCTCCACGCCAATGCGCGTGTAAAATTTTGAAAGTCCAAAGTACCTTGACAAGATTCGGCCCAACTTTCTCTCCGAAGGCATGTAGGATATGTTCAAGTTGTTGTGGCTCATGTATTACTTATAAAAGGAGCTCAGATTTGATGATTACCTTTGTTTATGGGCCAAGTTATTAAGGAACCACCCTAGAAGCTTGAAAATTGCCGATGTTGGATGCTGCTGTTAAAATTGCAAATATTTATGACTTAGCATTCCTTTATGGCTGAAATCTCAATTCTTTATTTTTTAGGTTGTTTTCATTCTCTTTATGGAGAAATTACTGCCTTAGAGTAAAACAATATTTTTATTAGATTTAATAAAACAAAACATTTATCAATTTTCCTTTTTTTTTTAATGTATAATTACAGTTCTAGATGATTTATCATATGGCCTTCTTAAATCCTAAATAGGTACGGGCTCCATAAATAGTCTTTTATTCTCTTTGAAAAATTAAATAAATGATTCAGTTCTCTCTTGAGTGAATCTCGTTAGTGCTATTGTTGGTTCCTGATTTGATGCTTTTCCATGAGCTTCTCTTGTGGAGCGGTTCCAAGGTTCTTCTTATTTTATTAGGACATTAGAAGAATTTTATATACAAAAAATTAATGCAACATTTGTCAAAAGTTTCAAAGTCCAAGAGAGGGTCACTTTAACAAAGCTCTTGTCATGGGATGCGATTAATGGAACTCATAAATATATAGTATATTTATTTTTTCTTTTTATATAGTATATTTATTTTTCCGTTTTATATAGACTGGAAAAACTAATAAACTAATTTGCTTATTTCTTTCATTAATATACCTTAATTTGTTTTATTTTTAGAATATTTTTACTTCGTAGATATTGTTATTGCATAGGTTACCTTTATGAGTCATCATTTTCAGACCCTATGATCTCTATGAACCTTATGTCTAAGCTGAAGTTGATATTAGAGTTACAATTGCAAAACCTTTTTTTGTTTCATCTAGCCATTAGTTAAAATAGAAGCAAATTGTATGGCTTTGATAGCTATTGAGTGAGATTTTTATTTGTCACCAAAGGAGCATGAGGCTTTAGTATGGTATCAGGCTTGAAGTAGCAATATATGACAAATTGATAATCTTACTGTGTAGAAGCGCTAATTTGCATGAGTTTAGAGAACCATAGGTCCAAAGTAGCAGCTCTGAGAAAAAATCAATCATTGATTGCTGGGGAATGATTGCTAGTTGATCCAATTCTTTAACCTAAATGGTGTGAATTGAGAGTCCAATAATGGAGGCTCTTCTCATGTCTAAAGAAATGGACTTTCTCGTTTCTTCTTCCTTCCTTCTAGCCTGGTTATAGGATATGATGGTTTGGATAAGTGCAGTGGCGGTGACAAGCAGCGGCGGCGACGTTGGTGATAACAAATGATAGCAACGGGGATGACAGTAAGATGTAGGACTTGGATAACACGTGCGGTGAATTGATGTAGCATGAATATGATCGCATTCATTTATTGAAATAATTCAGCTAAGAAGGCTTTCATAGGGTTTGAATAGTGACTGTTGCGAGTGTTTTTGTTAGTGCTTTAAGATTTATACGATGATATCCTTTTGATTGATTGCCGGCAATTTGGCGGGGTTGGACGGTCGACTGCAACGATGGTGATG
The DNA here is from genome assembly GCA_006176705.1 of Cocos nucifera. Taxonomy (NCBI): domain Eukaryota; kingdom Viridiplantae; phylum Streptophyta; class Magnoliopsida; order Arecales; family Arecaceae; genus Cocos; species Cocos nucifera. The sequence continues at coordinate 217,322 of QRFJ01000054.1, read as the reverse complement.
GGGAGCAATCCTGCGAACCATCAGAAGGCTACGATGGCGAACGACCAGCGGAGATGGCATGAAAAAGGCAGGAGAATGGGCGCCCATTTTGGGTCTCATCGAAATCGGTGCCAGCGGTGATCGAGGAGCTGATCCGTCGATTTTCGGAGATGGTCCAGCTCCCGACGGAGGAGGTGCAAATGGACATGGAGGCATGGATGGCCACAGCAGTAGTGGCCAAGAGTCTCGGGCGCCGAGTGGGGGTGGAGGCGGCGATCAGAGATTTTCGATCATGGACTGGTGTCAAGGGGGAGGTGATCGGCTATCTCTTGGATAGGGGTCATCTCTTGTTCCATTTTGCCGACGATGGTGATCGGGAGGCGGTCCTTGGCACCCCCTGGGTTGTAGTGGGCCAGACCTTGGCAGTGGAACCATGGCGGTCGCGATTTTACCTAGTGGAGGGTTTGATCCGGTCGGCCCTAGTGTGGGTCCTGCTGTTGGAGCTCCCGATGGAGCTCTGGGGAAAGGCGGCAGTCTGGAGTATTGTGGCATTAGCAGGAAGATGGTGGATTTGGATGATTGCATGGTGGAGCGTTGACGTCTGGGCTTCATACGAGTTTGCATCAGACTAGATCTCCAACGGTCGCTGTGGCTAGAGGTGGAGATCGACGGACCCGAGGGCCCCCAATGGCAAAGGTTCATCTATGAAAATTTGGATGACGTGTGCTTCTAGTGTGGCTATTTTCATGCACCAACAGCATGTCCAACATGCAAAGAAGGGGGGAGCTCATCAGTGGGCCTCAGTGCGGAGAACGTTCTTTGCAATGAAGAAAACGGGAAGTTGGGGCCATGGCTAGTTGCAGCCCGATGGTGGCTGCCGGGACCAACGATGAGTGGCGGAATGGAGAAGAAAGGGGCTGTATCGAGTCGAAAGCCTATGGCGGGAACCAAACCAAGTCAACCCGGCATGGGGCCAACTCAGGATGGCCCTAACCGAGTTAACCCAACGGAGGAATCCGACGGTTGGCTGAAGCCAACCAAGGTCGCTCAACGTCAACTCCCCCATGATTTGATGGTTGGATCGGAGGCTGGGCGAGGTGCGAAGATCCGTGTGAGCACAATTATGGATGCGGATTCGAGTGCGGGTGCGGGCACGAATGCAGCTCGATCCATCAGTATCTTCAGCCCATTAGCGAACTACATGATGGAGGAAAGCTCGCACGGCACGGACCTAGCTGTGGCACGAACGGAGGGAATGGGGGCGGGCCCTGCCCAGCCCAAGCACGCCCGACCCAGTGAATTTGATGCGGACCGAGTGTAGGAGAAGCCCAAGAGCAAGGAGAAAGGTCCTCTTGAAGGTAAAAAGGGACGATCCTCTGCAATCAGAGCAAAGAAAAAGGCTCCAATCTGTCCGAAGTCTCAGATGGAGGTGGCTGGTGGTCCACAAGAGTCAGGGGTCTTTTTATTTTCTATCGGAACCTTAGGAGATGGAATATTGAGTGTGGCTCCAGAGAATGTTAGGATAACAGAGATAGAGCACCCCGAGCAGAAGATGGTGCAGGGCTTAGACCACGAGGAGAATGTGGTCTAGCTGAGGCAAGCCATCCAAGGAGAGGAAGGGAGACTAGCAGATGGAAGACCTTCGATCATGGGATCGGAAGATGACACTCAGATGGAGGGGGTCATGGGATTTGACCCACCTCCATACCACTCTTCGCAATGAGAGTGCTAATCTGGAACACCCGAGGGCGGGGAAGCCCTCCTTTCGAATGATGCTTGGAAGACTTATCCAGCAACATAGTACTGATATTTGTATCCTTCTTGAGATGCGACTATCGAGGAAGAGCCTTGATCGAGCCAGGAGATGGATTCTGCTATCATGGTGTTCTTATGCCATAGAGTCCAGGAGCTTGGCTGGGGGGATCATGGTGCTGTGGCATCACGGTGATATCAGGATGGATGCTTTTCATGGATGTGAGCAACATGTTGCTTTAGTCATCTTCGAGTAGACAGAAGGTCCTTAGCTACTATCTAGGGTGTATGCAAGCACCGATTATAGAGAGCGGAGAATCCTTTAGTCTGAGACTGCTAGACTGGTTATGCAGGGCCTACCCTCTTTTATTGCTGGAAACTTTAACTGCATTGTGGGGTCCCATAAGAAAATGGATGGCAGACAGCATGCTGATACTGTTGACTCTAGAGAGTTTAGAAAGTTCATTAGTAACCTGAGATTGATTGATCTCGGCTACATTGGCCCAAGATTTATCTGATGCAATAATCGTCTTGGGGATGCTAGGATTTGGGAGAGGATTGATCGGGCTCTAAGCACCGCTGGATGGCTCCAACGATTCCCTACGCACTAGATACACCATCTGCTGAGGATCGCCTCAGACCACTATCTACTCCTTCTCACTACTGATGGCCCTTGTCTACCCAGAGCTCCGTTCAGATTTGAAAAGTTCTGAACCTTCTATCAGGAATCGTGGGATCTGATGAGGGAGGTGTAGAGGATGCCGGTTCATGAGGATGCAAGATATCGGATGACTCAGAGGCTAGAGTTGGCTCGACGCAAGCTCATCCATTAGAACCGGCTTAAACTAGGCGACATCTTCAGATGACTCAAGGGGGTGGAGGTGGATATTGCAGAGCAACAGAGGAGAGAGGACCAGGAGGGTGGACTCCAGGAGCAGGACGAGCTTCATCGCAAGCTCTCTGAGCATCATTCTCTCTTAAGACAGTAAGAAACTTTCTGGAGACAGAAGTCCAAGGTGCAGTGGATCAGAGAAGGAGATCGAAATACCAAATTTTTTCATCAATCCACGATGGTCAGGAGATCTTCAAGCCATATTAGGCAGCTAAGGAACAAGGATGGCAGTGTTGTAAAGGACAACGATGAGATCAAAGATCAAAATTTTTAGTTCTTCATGTCTCATTGGACTTCCCATCTTGGTGGGAGTGATCTGCCCCAAGGGTACTACCCTACTTACTGCATCTCTAATGAGGAGAATGAGGCCCTATCTTATCTTATTATGGTTGATGAGGTACGTAGAGCCCTCTGATCTCTTGGGAAGGATAAAGTTTCAGGATCGGATGGCTTCTCACTCTTCTTATTCTATCGTTATTGATTGATTATTGATGCCAAGATGACTGAGGCTGTACAGATGATTTTTGAGGTCGGAGGTATACCGGAGCAGTGGAAGAGGACGCTGATCACCCTCATTCTGAAGAGATCTGATGCTACTACTCTTGGTCACTTCAGGCCTATCAATCTCTCCACCATTCTTTACAAGATGTGTGCAAGGGTTATGGTTGGTCGTCTGAAATCGATCATTCCACGCTTGATCATCCAGCAGCAGGGGGTGTTTCTCAATGGCCGCTGCATTACTGATAACGTCCTACTTGCCCAGGAGTTTATGCACGATGTTCAGTAAGCCATTGTTTGTCAGAGTTTGATGGTGATCAAGCTTGATATAGAGTATGCGCACGACTGCATGAGCTGAAGGTTTGTGTGGTAGATGTTTCAGGAGTTTGGCTTCTATGGCAAGTGAATGGACTGGATTATAAACTATGTGAAAAGCCCAAGCTTCACCATTCTGAACAATGGCTCTCTGACCGAGTTCTTTCACTTGACCTATAGCCTCCGACAAGGATGCCCTCTCTCCCCGTACTTGTTTATCTAATGTGCTGATGCCCTATCTCGTGCTCTTCAGGTGGCAGTCTAGGAGGTGAGCTGGAGCCCTACTGGCGTGCCCCTGAGATGCAACCTTTGTCACATCTCTTATTTGTAGACGATTATTTTCTTATTGATCGAGCCTCTCTATGCAATGTAAGGTACTTCGCATCCACGATAGAGGCCTACTGTCGGGCCTTTGGACAGTGGGTCAATCGGTAGAAGTCTATCATTATCTTCAGCCCAAAGACAAAGATCCAGATGAAGCTTGCAATTCTCGATAGATTGGGGATCCCCAAGCAGACTGAGACTCTGACTTATCTTGGTGTCCCCATCATGAGTCGGAGATTGCGGAGGGCTGATTATAGGCATATGGAGTAGAGGATTCAGAAGTGCCTCAATGGTTGGCAAGCCCGCTCCCTCTCTATGATGGGGAGAGTTACTCTCGTGAAGTCTGTTCTGAGCTCTATCCTGGTCTACCTTTTTATGAGTACTATCGTGCCTTGCATCTGCCTCAGAAATCTGGAATAGTAGCTTCGAAACTTCTTATGGGGCTCCACACAAGGTGGTCACAGTTTGCACCTGCTCTCTTGGAAAGTCATTTGCCAGCCTATGAGAGAAGGGGACTTGGGGATCCAATCTTTGTTGCTTAGGAGGGAGGCGATATTTGCTAGGCATGCCATAAAATTTCTCATCCAACCTGACTGTCTGTGGAGCAGGATGATGAGAGCTCGATATAGGGTCTGGAGCCAGGGGCCCCATAGCCATGGTGGTCTCAGTTGCTCTTTTATTTGGAGGAAAATTCGGACCTACGGCCCAATAGTAGAGGACCAGCTTAGGTAGCTGATTGGCGATGGTACCTTGGTTGATATGAGCCAGCATGCTTGGATCTCCAGCCCTTTTCTCTCCTGATGGCCGACCTTTGTCAGCACGGAGGTGGGTGATGATCGGTATGTTCGTGACTTGACTATTAAGGATGGCAGAGGATGGAGGGCTTGGGACATCTCTCGACTTTTTGGTGGCCACCTTGCAGACAGGATCCTTGCTATCCCCATCCCCATCCCCATCCCCATCCATCAGAGTCAGAACTTGAGGGCGTGGGGCCTGTCGTGCTGTGATAAGGTTCTTACCAGCGAGCTTGTTTCGATGTACAGACCTAAGCTAGAGAGGAGGATTGAGGCAGCCTAGAACTGGAGAGCAGCTGTCCATCCCAGCGTTAGACTCTTTTTATGAAAAATTGCCTGGGGCCGTCTTCCGACTCGGTCCCCTCTCTGAAATAGGGGTATGGATGTGCTGACCGTATGCCCGAGCTGTGGGATGGAGGATGAGATAATGGAACATGCCCTTCTTCGTTGCCCTAGGGCGTGCATGATCTGGCAGATGGCGGGTGTCCCACATTGGGATGTATCCTCTAGCTCTTGGCTCTCTTCTTTTCTTGATGTGGTCCGCCATAATTCATCTGAAAGGATGGCCTACATCATCTATCAAATCTGTCTATCGAGGAACAGCTTGGTATTTGATGCTGAGATCATCCCCGCTCATTGGGTGCTTGAGCATGCCTTGGCGGAGGAGTTCTACCGCTATGATGCTGGGCAGTCTCTTGATGATCCGAGTTTTTGGGACCCTCTTGCTGCTCCTGCAGCGGTTCATACGGTGCTTTTCATCTTCTGGGAGCCCCTACCCTCAAGTTTTGTCAAGATTAACTTTGATGGCAGTGTCAGGAGGAGTAGCGGTGGTGCGGGCTATGTGATCCGAAACTATGAGGATAGGATGCTTGCAGCTGGAGGGTCTTCCCTTTTTAAGCCATCTATTCTTAGCGCGGAGCTTCAGGCCATCTGGATGGGCATCACCCACGCACGACTAAGGATACATGCGGAGAGGATCATTATAGATGGCGACTCAGCTACTGTCATTGCCTGGATTCGGGGTGCTGTGGAGCAGCCCACTGTCCATCCTTTGATTCATAATATTTGAGAGTCTTTTCATTATTTCTCTATGACTACTATTAGGCATGTCTACTAGGAGGCGAACAGCGCTGCTGATTGGGTGGCATCTTTTGTTGCCAATCATACTGGTGAATGATCCTGACATCTTGATCAGGAGTGTCCTAGAGTTCTATATGATATTTTGTATTCTTATCTTTTGGATTGCACTCACACAAGAATTTTGTGATTGCTCATTTGTATCAAAAAAAAACAAAAAGACTTTCATAAACTCTCAAATAATTCAATCAAGACCGGCAGAATTACCAGTGGCCACTCTATTCTGTGAAGCAAAACTTTATGCTCAACCCATATAAATTACTATTGATCCTCCGCTTCTTTGCCGGTTCTTGTGCTGATGTAAATAAGATCCTTTCACTGTTCTTTATGAATCCAGGACGAATAAATTTTGTTGCTGTTGGGGATAAATCCCGCTCCTGCCGAAGCCCGGCCCGACGCTCAGCCCAATGTAACTAGTAGCCGCTGAAGAGCTATAGCGCCAGGCGCCAGACCGAGCCCCTATCACGGCCGAACTCCCCAGCGCCAGCCTCCGGGCCGAACTCCCACCGCCAGCCGAACTTCCTGAGGGCCGAGCTCCTTGGACTCCAAGCGGCCGAGCTTCAATGAAGTCCTCTCAGCGGCCGAACTCCTTCGGGCCGACTCCAAGCGGCCGAGCTTCAATGAAGTCCTCTCAGCGGCCGAACTCCTTCGGGCCGACTCCAAGCGGCCGAGCTTCAATGAAGTCCTCTCAGCGGCCGAACTCCTCAGCAGTCGTCACTTAGGAGCCCGAACTCCTCAGCAGTCGTCACTGGGCCGAACTCCTCAGCGGTCGCCCTCATCAAACTTCGGCCGACCGAGCTCCTACCGAACTCTCAAGTGTCCAAGCCTCAGCCCAAGCCCAACAGCCGGCCGAACCCCAGACGGCTGAGCTTCGGCTTCTCAGCAGCCGAACTCTTCTGCGGACGAGCTTTAGCTGCATACCTCTTGCCAGACGCCTATGGGAGCCGAACTCCCTCATATCTCCCTCTTCAGGAGCCCGAACTCCTCCGAAATGGGCACACGACGAAGGCCTTCAACCCTTCATCCATCAGTCAGTCCACCGCGGGCGATAGCGACCCACTGCCAGGCGGCGATGGCTGTCACCCTCAATCCGCCGCACACGGCACCAGTGGGACTGACTCCGCCGAACCTCGAGCGGCCCGCCAGCACGCGGCTGCAGTTGTCACCATCAAGCTCTACTATATAAAGGACCCTCCCGACACGCTAAGGCTAAGCTCTCTGAACTCTCGACTCTCTAAGCTCCGGAATTCATTCCGAGCACTCCATTACTGTTGGTCGGAAACTAACTTGACCGTCGGAGGGTCCTGCCGGAGCCACCACCCCACCGGTTTCGGTCGGAACTTCGTTTTGCAGGTCCCCGACGGCGCCCAGCGGCCTCGAGTGCGGCGACCTCCGGCGGCGATGGATTTCTGCACCAACAGATTGGCGCTAGAAGGAGGGCTGAACCTTCGAGGTTCCCTTGTTCTTAAAGGAGTGCTCGGCGACGATTTTCCGCCCCTGCTCCGGATCTCTCTTCTCCCTCTTCAGAATTCCTTCTCTGGAAAGAGGAAATGCCCCCCAGAAGGGCTTCGACGCGGCGCTCGACGGCTTCCGCGGCTCGATCCCCTTCGAGTTCGTCTGTCCCTGCTCCGGCCCCGGTGACTCAGCCCCCGTCTATAGCCGCAGTGGATACGGAGCAGTTCAACCAGCTCATCCAGCACGTTCGCGGTCTCACGGAGGCGGTGCTGCACCAACGAGTCCCAGTGCCAGCCCGACCGGCGCGGGACTCTCCGAAGTCGGATGATCCAGTCCAAGAGCGACCGGCCTGGGCAGCCCGACCTCCGATACTCGGATTGGAGAGGCGGAGGAGGGAGAGCCCTTGTTCGGATCATGGATCGACCAAGGGTGAAGCCTCGCGCCCATCTCCCCAGAAAGCCTTGGAGATCAGAGACCGTGAGGACCTGCTGGGCCAAAGGCTCTTGGAAATGAACCGGCGAATTGAAGAACTTCGTCCCCCCTCGCGTGGTGATGACGTTTGTGCAGACCCTCCTTTCTCGCAGAAAATCATGCAAGAGCCTGTTCCACCGACCTTCGAGCTCCCTCAACTGGAAAGCTACGATGGAACTTCTGATCCGGTTGATCACCTGGGGGCCTTCCGGGCCATGATGCTGCTTCACGGTGCTTCAGATGCCGTGCTGTGCCGAGCCTTCCCATCTACCTTAAAGGGAGCAGCGAGGAACTGGTACTCGGCGTTGAAGCCCAACACGATCTTCTCTTTCGACCAGATGAGCAGTCGGTTCGTGGCCCACTTCATCAGCAGCCGACGACCGGGCCGAGGTTCAGATTCCCTGATGAGCGTCAAGCAGAAGCAAGGGGAATCCATCCGGACTTACGTCACTCGATTCAACGCCGCGGCATTGGAAGTCTGGGACCTGGACCAGTCTGTCACGATGGCCGCACTTAAGGGCGGCCTTCAGAAAAATAGCTTGCTGTTCTCTCTGGAAAAAAGGTATCCCAGGGACTTCGCCGGCCTGTTGGCTCGAGCCGAGAGATATGCCTGGGCGGAAGAAGCCTTCAAATTGAAAGATGAGGAGCTCGTCAGAAAGGACCGGCTGGCGGACGAGGAAGAGCTAGGTGAAGCTCGGCTGCACTCGCAGACCCCCTACGAAAGCAGGCGGGCCCGAACTCCTCGAACTCGCCCTGATAAGGAGGCGCGAAGGAGTCCTCCTCCCGGAAGGTTCCGCTGCTGTGCCCCCCTCAACGCTCCTCGAACCCAGATTCTCACCGAAGTAAAACACCAGCTGCCAAGACCGGAAGGATTACGATCTCCCCCAAACAAGCGCGATCGAAATAAGTACTGCCTCTACCATCATGACCACGGCCACGACACTGAGGAATGCATCCAGCTTCCGAGACGAAATTGAGGAGCTCGTCAGAAACGGGTTCGGCTGGGTAAATTCCTTCGGTACCGGCCTGAAGCAGAAAAAGATCGGCTAAGGGCGCTACCATGCCGTAGCCAGAGACTGCAAGAAGGTCGGCCACCTTACGGCGTCGCTCACATTGCCCCTGGGAAGATCTCGGTGCATCAGCAATTCGCCGTCTCCCAGCAACAAGAGCTTGCACCAAATTGAGGAGTTCAGCATGAGGAGGTCGTCCACCCCGGAACTTATTGCCGAAGAAATGCGGAGGAACAACGTTATCACGATCTTGAAATACAGAATTTGGGGATGCGCTACTAGTAACTTCCTTTCAATAAAATTTCTTTCTTTCGATAAATATTATTCCTGGATGCGAAAACCATGTAGTGACAGGGAAAAAGCGGCCAACCGCGTTAGGAACTGGAGGAGAACCTCGTCCTAACGCGAGCAATAACCTCGGCCGCAGGAGATAAGATCTCCCCCGAGGGAAGCTCGGCTACAGGAGATAAGATCTCCCCCGAGGGAAGCTCGGCCGTAGGAGATAAGATCTCCCCCGAGCGCGCACTTCAACCTCGGCTGCAAGATAGGAGGTCTCCCTCGAGTCAACTTCAACTGATGAGGATAATGTCGCCCCCGAGGAGCTCGAATCCGACCTCGACCGAAGGAGGCGAGATTTACTTCGGCTTCAACATCAGCTTCATCGACTTTAGCTGGAAACGAGTTCCATTTCAACTCCAAACATCGACTGGAGATGAGGTCTCCCCCGAGCTTCAGCTGCAACAAATGCGGAGCCTGGAAGAAGACTTCGGCAGTCGCCTGTTTTGGTACTCCCTTCCCTCAATTTTTGAACTCGGGAGTGGGGGGGCTACTGTTGGGGATAAATCCCGCTCCTGCCGAAGCCCGGCCCGACGCTCAGCCCAATGTAACTAGTAGCCGCTGAAGAGCTATAGCGCCAGGCGCCAGACCGAGCCCCTATCACGGCCGAACTCCCCAGCGCCAGCCTCCGGGCCGAACTCCCACCGCCAGCCGAACTTCCTGAGGGCCGAGCTCCTTGGACTCCAAGCGGCCGAGCTTCAATGAAGTCCTCTCAGCGGCCGAACTCCTTCGGGCCGACTCCAAGCGGCCGAGCTTCAATGAAGTCCTCTCAGCGGCCGAACTCCTTCGGGCCGACTCCAAGCGGCCGAGCTTCAATGAAGTCCTCTCAGCGGCCGAACTCCTCAGCAGTCGTCACTTAGGAGCCCGAACTCCTCAGCAGTCGTCACTGGGCCGAACTCCTCAGCGGTCGCCCTCATCAAACTTCGGCCGACCGAGCTCCTACCGAACTCTCAAGTGTCCAAGCCTCAGCCCAAGCCCAACAGCCGGCCGAACCCCAGACGGCCGAGCTTCGGCTTCTCAGCAGCCGAACTCTTCTGCGGACGAGCTTTAGCTGCATACCTCTTGCCAGACGCCTATGGGAGCCGAACTCCCTCCTATCTTCCTCTTCAGGAGCCCGAACTCCTCCGAAATGGGCACACGACGAAGGCCTTCAACCCTTCATCCATCAGTCAGTCCGCCGCGGGCGATAGCGACCCACTGCCAGGCGGCGATGGCTGTCACCCTCAATCCGCCGCACACGGCACCAGTGGGACTGACTCCGCCGAACCTCGAGCGGCCCGCCAGCACGCGGCTGCAGTTGTCACCATCAAGCTCCACTATATAAAGGACCCTCCCGACACGCTAAGGCTAAGCTCTCTGAACTCTCGACTCTCTAAGCTCCGGAATTCATTCCGAGCACTCCATTACTGTTGGTCGGAAACTAACTTGACCGTCGGAGGGTCCTGCCGGAGCCACCACCCCACCGGTTCCGGTCGGGACTTCGTTTTGCAGGTCCCCGGCGGCGCCCAGCGGCCTCGAGTGCGGTGACCTCCGACGGCGACGGATTTCTGCACCAACAGTTGCCATCCGTGCTTAATGTAACCATGCATCCTAAATTTTTTTTAGTAAATATTACTTTTCAATGGTCATAAAAAAGGTACAAATTAGTGGTTTGCCGACAAAATCAGTGGAAATGCTGGATCTCAATTTGGTCATAGAAAGTACCGGCCACATCGAACTCGGAATTTGATCCTTAATTTCCTTAATCTTTATTTTGTACGACAGTTGAATGGACATAGAGAAGCATGCTTCGTCCAAATGTTAAAAGTCAACGCAACAGTGTCTGTTAACTATGTCAGCCGAAACCAGTAATTAATCTACTAAATTTTTAAAGCCTAACCAAAAGATGATCAGGATGATAATTCTTTATGGAAATAATGGTTTATCTACAAATAAGAACGCTCGTTATGGCTGGCATGGCTAGAGTTTCTTTCCCTCGTGATTACTTTCTTGTTTGTCTATTTAGTGTGGGGTTGACCCTTCTTATGTGACCAAGAAAACAACAAACAAAATGGTGGGCAGCTTTTATTCGGGGGTCATGTTCCACCAAATGATGTGGATCCCAATCCATATTATGGAATAAAATGAAAAAGGAAGCAAGTCATAGTCCACAGTAAATTTAGAAGAGTCCTAGTTATCAGGTATAACACGACACAAATGTGTTAAGAGGCCGAGGCATAACATTTTTGACTGTGATTTAGATGGCTTGATTTCTTGGAACATAAACTGATATACTTTCCTCAAAGCATGACGGTAAAACAACGGCTCGTATCGTCACAACTTCACATACTTGCCAGAGTAGTTACCATTTGACAATAGTTGTTGAATAGAATCCAAATCAGTAACTCCTGCAGACTCCCACCTTTCTCTGGTTGAATAGAATTATTAGATTATAAATTACTTTACTTATGATAGTGCTGCATTATTTCCCAAACTATCATATCATACTCGTAGACGACTAGGATTAGAGTACATTTCTTGTGAGACTTGGCTTGTCAGATGCTTCATGCATTCCTTATACTTTGCTATTTTTTATTAGATACTTAATTTAAATCTCTCAAATTGATTATTACGAGGGAGTTATTATATTTAAAAGAAGAAGAAGGAAAAAAAAACAAATATACGAGCAAATGACGTGCAGCTTTTTGGCTGCACCTCTCTAAAGCAAAAGGTAACGATACAAAAAGATTAAAAAATGAAATAAATAGCATTTATCCAGAAAGAAGCAACGCGAAAGATCACCAAAAAAAAAAGAAGAAGAAAATATTGGAAAGAAAACCCAGCATTAATCCTATGATTTTTTATTTTTTATTTTTGGTCTGCGCATGATACATAACACTACACGTATACGCATACGAACATTGTCTATCAATAAATAAATCTAGTAGCTTACGTAGATAACATGGGAAGAAAGAAGAAATTAAGACGTACACTCTTTCTTACAAAGAACATGAGAGAGACGGGTGAGAATGTAGTACTATCTTTCTTGATGCAGTTTCCACCGACCGAAATTGGTCTTTGAATGCCTCAATATTCTCTCTCGTTAGGAATCACCGCCGAACCTCACGCCGTTTAAAAAGGACAGACAGGGGAAGAGACTGCGAGTCTACAATTGAAAGTTTCCCAACTCAAGCATAAACGAGGATACACGACTTTTATCCTCCATCGATCATAAATTTCCGACATTGAATACAAGGTTTCCATAGGATGCCTTTTCACATCAATTCTTCCGATCCACGTGTAATTAAGAACTTGTAATATTATTGATAATTTGTCGCTTAGAATATTTCGTAATATTATTGAAAACTTGCCAAATCGCAGGACTAGCCATGGTATT